>CAUYUJ010002581.1:347476-392476 GCA_963575745.1 Prorocentrum cordatum | reverse complement strand
GCCAAACGATCCAGGATGCTCCTCGAGGGTCCTCGCCGAAGGAAACATGCACACGTCCGAGCGATGCCAGGCACCTCCGCGGCCGGCACGGTCGGGTGGTGGCTCACCACGCTCCGCCCCCCGACCGCGAGGGCGAGCGCCGACGGCCCGCCCGCGTCTGCTCCGAGGATTGTGGCGCGACCAGGGCGAGCCTCGCCACGAGGCCGGGCTCCGCGGCCCCCGTCCCCGGCGCGCCTCGCTCGGCCGCCGCGGCGGCCGCGCGCACCGCCGCCTGCGCCTCCTCGATGGCGCGCATCTCGGCCCCGAGGTCCGCCGCGCGGCGCAGCGCCTCCGCCTGGCGCCCAGCGGCCACCGTGCGCCCGGCCTCCTGCCTGGCCCCCCGCGCGGGCCACGACGACGGCGTGGCCGCCGAGGCCGCTGCCGGGGGCTCCTCCGCCGCCGCGAGGGCGGCCCTGCAGCTGACCGCAGCCATCTCCTCAAACTCCCGGCTCCGGACGCCACCGAGGGGAAATCACGACCAGGGGGCTCGAGACCAGCATGCGCCAAAATGGCTACGGAGGAGGGAGGCGAAGGAGGAGGAGGAGGAGGAGGAGGAGGGGGAGGAGGAGGAGGA
The DNA here is from genome assembly GCA_963575745.1 of Prorocentrum cordatum. NCBI lineage: Eukaryota > Dinophyceae > Prorocentrales > Prorocentraceae > Prorocentrum > Prorocentrum cordatum. The sequence continues at coordinate 391,863 of CAUYUJ010002581.1, read as the reverse complement.
GGAGGAGGAGGTGGATTTGGAGGAGGAGGTCAGTCAGGCTTTGCAAGATCTGCAAAATCCTGCGGGATCCTGCACGCTGTAGCACGGGTCAGTGCGACCTTGGCTCTGCAGGATCCTGCAAGAGCCAGCGCTCTGGCTGACCCCTGTTTGCTTTTACCCCCGTCTCTTGAGTTTCGAGTCCCAATCTTTCGTACGAGACCGGCACCCATACACCGTACCACGTCTGGACTCCGTTCAGGCCCCGCTTCAACGCGGTATGGTGCATAGTTTGTTCGTCTCTGGGGACGACGCGACGAAGGGCAACAAAACGGTACGGTGCACACATTCATATCGTCCGCGGACTCAGAGAACTAAGCGGTGACAGAGACATTAGGAAGCCACTCCCGGGAGGTCTTCGTCGGAACGATGCAAGGCGATTAAGCCCGATTCACGGGCCACTTCACAGGATGAGGCCCGATTAAGCCAGGGACTAACTAAGCGGGAGTAAGCAGGATCAGTGTCAAGCGGGATTGAGCCCGAACGGTCGAATCTAAACGGGTTATCGAACGCGAAAATACCAGCGCCGATACAATTTGTCTCACCTCCTAGGAGTTGCAGCCTAGTGGGCAAAACAACTCGGAGGTCCGCGCGGATTCCTCCGATTGGCGCTGGGGCCCCCCGGCGGTTTTTCTGGTGCCGCCCTTGGCGCGCTCCTTGCTACAGGGAGGGGCGTCCAGCGCCGATCCAAGAGATCCTCGCGGCCCTCCATATCTTTATGGTTATTGCATCACTTGTCCCTCGAGTATGAATGGCGCGTACAAGGTGTGTACGCCATTTTCATGTCGTGACGACGCCCGCGTTGGTTTCTGACACCGCGTGGATAGTTCACCCTGGGACGGTTTTCCGATCGGTTCGGTCCCTATTGGTCGATTCTGGGCCTCTGCTGGCGCTCAACCTTGAACGCCCGCGGTGGGGTCGCAACCGCGTCGGCACGAGACAAACCTACCGCTCATGAGAGCCATTCCCGTTACGTCGTGAACTTTCGTACCACTATTGTGATTGATGGTACGTTTTCAAGCCAAGGCAAAAGGGGCCCCTAAGAGCCAAGCGGCGGCGAGTGGCGTACGAGCGTGTCATACACACACTATATCTCACACCCGTGAAACTTTGTCACGAGCTAGCCGGTTGGCAGCCACTCTTAGGGGCTAGTAAAAGGGCGTCTCCAAACGAGACGCAGCGTAAGGCGGCCAGGGTGGCGACAGTGACATCACTTCCCCGTCGGGATCGTGTTCACTCTGGCTCTAGCCAGCTGATTCTTCGCTTTCTTGATCGTTGACTCCGGGTCCGGGGTAATATCGTAAGTACTAGTGGTCAATATGTTAACAAGGAAATCATTCGGCATAACTTTAGCGAGGCAGTCTAAGGCCATGACGCTCGTATCGATCCAACGGATCTTATAGCAGAACAACTTCGGGTGCAGGATTTCTACCTCTTCATCACCTCGTGTCCAAATGTCCTGACGGAGACTGCTCAGGTCAATACTCAAGCGCTCATCCTCCGTCTTTCCCATAGTAGGCGCTGTTCGGTGCTCTTCCAAACTCTTACAATCTGTCATCCAAAGATGTCTCATCGTCATGGCTGACATCTCTTCCCAGTCTGAAGGGAGTTTATTAGCTACCCCAAGCATACCTCGCGCATCAGCGATGGCAGCACGTATACGCACACCTGATTCTACACCCCAGAGACAAGCCAACGTCTCTGCTTGTAAAGTAGATTTGCACACGCGCCGAATAACCTTGCTCGATAAACATATAGGGTGAATGTACTCACTGTTCCCCTCGACAAATCCCGGCCCTGCAAGTCCGTTGAACCTGGCCCTCTGGGATCTGAAAGGCTCCAAGTTGCCTCTTGCAACATCGTCTTCTCCAGCCCAGCTGGCATCCGTAACGGTAAGAACGATCATGTCCTTGTCCCACAGCACGGCACCACCTTCAAACACGTCCGCTGTCCGACGTCTGTGCTGCTTCTTCCGAGACGCGGCTGGCCTCCTTAAGGTGCAATACCTTCGCATGGGTCACTGCCGTTTGCGGTCGACTCACGCGGTAGAGGAGCTCGGGCTTGCATTGCCGACAAACCCAAGACAAGGCACCTACAACTGACCTAAGTTGGGATGTCTCTCCTTCGTTACAGCGCCTGGTGAGGGGGCTGTCCCTGGGATAGGATACAGCTTCTATCCTTTCGATGTTGTCCTTGGCCATGACGTGGACGGTATAGTCTTGATCTTGAGCACTTTCTAACCCGCAGTAGCGGAAATCTCCTGACTTGACCTCTCTGATGTCGAACTCTGCCAGCGCGGAGTCCATAATCCTCTGGCTCTCGTCGTCTGCGGCCCATAGTATGTCGTCCACATGTGTGCCTATCATTCACGTAATCTCGTTCTTATCATTAGATAAACTGAAAAGGCTGGCATGATACGTTTCTCTCTTAATCCGTAAGGTTTAAAACGGTGTCGGATCTTCTTTCATAAACCTCTCCCAGCGTCACGCGTTCCATAAACAGGCAAACGAGCTATAAGCGCCCCACCATCCGGTACTCCTTCGAGCCCGTCGGGAGGTGGTTTTAATAACATGAGACGGTCGAGCTCTTGACCCTGAAAAAAAGCTGAAGTGGTATCAGCGCATTTCAATGCCTTCTTCGTGCCTGCGGCCCACGATATTATCAGCCTTAAGCCTTCTAGCTCACATGTTGGTGAGTCCGTGCGGATGCCGAGAGATTCCTCGAGGTCTCCTCGTACCACAAGTCTGCTTTTGCATTGTGGCGCAACCGGTGGTCCACCCGGTCTGCGTAAATGTTCGTTTTTATCTACCTCAATCCATTGCGTGGGAACCATGCGATATCCCTCGTCGAGGAGCTTCTGCAGTTTTAGAGGAAACAATGGCTACGGCAGCATTGAACCTTCGCCATTTTCCCCACTCGTCTTGTCTTGCGAGACGCAGTCCGCCCTTAACTTCCTCCGATTCCCTATGGAATGTAAGGTTCTTAACGCTCTTCAGCTTCTTTCGAGATTGAGGCTTACTGATGGCTCGCTCATTGAAGAAACCAACAAGTGATTCGTGTGATTTGACTGCCGCGGACGCAGTCCTCCTCTGGAGTAGATCTACGCCTGATCCTGTAGTCCCCGTTCTCTGCCATGCCTCGAGCAGCGGGTTCGCTGGCTCGGGTGCTGGTTCTGACACTGAGGCGGATCTCCTTTCTGAGGATGATCCTCCTGTGTCCAATCTCCTTCGCATCACTTCGCCGCGACCACGTACGTCGCGCGGCGCATCATCTAGCAAAGATCTCTGCAACGGGGTGCTTCTCCCTCGCCTCCGCCACTCATGTTCCCACCTGGTGCTACAGGTTGAGACTCTTCCATCGGCTCTGGCATCTCTAATTCCGGCTCCTCATGGATGACTGGGAGTACGTCCTCTTGAGGTGCTCCAGGCTGGCCTGCACCAGGTAACTCTCTTCGTTCGTCGACAAACGACTGCTGCTGACCTTCAGGAGGAGCGTGTCGTTCCATACCTCCATCCTGGTGCCGGGAAAGATATTGATATGCCAGAGCTTCAGCCACTGTGCACGGTCTGAGCCTGTCAACCGCAACACACACCGGAACCCCCTCGGTGATGACCCATGCGTTCTTGCCGTCGAACCCTACGATCCTCGATCCAGTGCTCCATTTTGCAGTAACTTCTCCGTCGGTGGGCCTTTTGCGAAAGCACACCACATCTCCGACCTGGTACTCGCCCGCCAGAGGGGCTGCTTTACGAAGCATAGCACGCGCGGTCCTGCTACCAACGTCGTGCTCGGCGAATGCTTTCCTGGCAGTGGCATGGATTGCAGATTGACGTGAGAACTCATCAGACCCATCTTCAGCCACGTTAGCCAATACACCCAGGTTGTAAGCTTCTTCGTCGTCGAACTGACACCCCGGCACACGGGGCAGCCGACCGAGTACCCACTGAGACGGCGAAAAACCGCCAACTCGGGACATCTCGTTCTTGGTGCTGTCGACCTCTACGGCTGTCGTCATAACTCCGTCGAGGCCAACAACGTTTCTGTCGTGAACCACTTTCTTAAACACGTTTTTCCATAGTCCGCCGTGTCTTTCGGTGCGTCCGGTCTGCTCCGGGGATTCGACTCCTGCGTCGCGGAAATCGACCCCTTGACTCTTAACCCACTGTAAGAGGACACCTCTGTTATGTAACCCTCGATCCAACACGATCCTTTTAGGCTTTCCTGCCCAAGCACACCAGTGCTGCTGGAGAGCTGTGAGGCATGTCCGCGAAGACGGCATTCCACCACCTAGTCGAACGAATATGACCCGCTGAAACGTAGTTCCCTGGCAGACGATATTCAGCAAGCTGTACTTTTCGCCGTTGTTGTCCTTCACCTCCAGCACATCGATCCCGATCTCGCAATTGAAACAGAACTTTTTGGGAAGCGCTACCTTGTGTGTCTGCGGTAACGGTTTGTGATGCTCACAAGACTCACAACGGTAAAGTTTGGCTGCCTCAATATATTCGAACGACATCCTGGAAAGTTTCATAAGTTGGATCAACACGCGATTCGGAACATGACCGAACTGCCTGTGGAGTAGCCGAATGGCGATCCTCACTCGGAGCGGAATCTTGAGCCAAGACTTCCTTCGTTCTCCTTCTAATTTCGGCTCTCCTGGGAGCGGCAGCTTCTCAAGGATTTCTTGCTCTTCATCCCTGAGGTCTTCCTGAGCGGTAACAGCCACATCTTCGTCGTCGTCAACTGCATCAAGGGTCGACCCTGCCATTTCCGCTGCGGCTTCAGCTGGAAAGGCGGTGGCGGCAAGGCGGCCCAGGCGAACCTGGTGTCCAAGATCGCGTAAGAAGTCGAAAAACCGCGAAGGCAACTCAGCGGAATTGTTGAGCGCATCACTTGAGCCTGGCTCTGACTCCAGGAAGGAGTTCAGGGCGTTGGTAACCTCGAGGTTTGAGCATGTGGACTCCTGACCAAACGTAATTGCAACCGAACCATTGTTTTTCGTCGCTTCCTCCAAACAGTTACGGATGATGCTAATATTATCGGCGTAGGTGTTAGCAGCGATGAGATCAGGATTGCACTCGATGATGTCCTCGACGAATTACCATATCCTCCGCGCTAACGGTCCCCGCGAAAACGAGGCCAATGATGAAGCACAGCACCTTGCCCACAGAGTAACGGCACGTGAGCGGCGGCACGTTGAGCTCCATCTTGCCGGTCGTGCCCTTCGTCAGGCACTGCGTGAGAATGGAGTCGTTCTTGTCCATCTCGGTCAGCCCGGCACAGTAGTGCTCGCGCTTCGTCCCATTCATTGTAGACATATGATGCTCATCCAACTTCAAAGAATTACACAGGTATGCTACACCATCATGTGTGATACGAGACGGCTGAGCGAACACGCAGATTCTGTCGAAGTCCAGGGCTGGCTTTGACGAGTCTATGGCCACGCGATCCTCGATCTGCTCCCACTTCTGCGACTCCTTGTTGCGACCGAGCGTGCTCTTACGCCAATTGTCCCATGACTTCGGATGCTTGATCTTCGTATCATAGGGATCAAACTTGACGTTGACTCGCACCATATTGCGACTATCCAAGTCCGAAGGCGCACCAGCTACACCCCGATCAGCAAAGGTAACGGGATCAACATACGTGATGAAGTTCCGCTTCTTGCCCGCATTGAACAGTGTCTCCAGTTGCTTGCCGGCGACCTCCAGGGGCGCGAAGTCCACGACTGGATCTCCGCTCTTGTCGTCGCCCGCTCGCAGGTCCCGGTCCTGGGATCCTACGCGAGCCGCGCCGGCAGGCGGCGGCGGTGGCGGCGGCAAAGGTACGGCAGCCGGCGGTGGCTTGGGCGGCATCCCCGGTGGTGGCGTCTGAGGCGGTCTCGGCGTCAGCTTGGCGGCTCCGGGCGTGCTCGCCTCGGACCAGTACTTGGGAGTCGGCTCTAGCCGTACCCGTTTGGCATCGGACTCGCTCTTACCAGGGCGGCTCGGGCCTGCCGAGGACGACGCGGCTGAAGAGAAAGTAACTTCCGGCTGCTTCGGGTACGTGCCCGTCTTCTCATACTCAACCGCTTGCTGGGCCATCTTCATGTAGTCAACAGGACCAAGGCCATCCTCATGACAAATGCGTAAGTAGAACTGGAGCTCGCGACCTTTGTAGTCCTTCATCATCTTCCCGAACTCCTCCTCGTCGTAGTCCTGCCCCTTGCGCGTCTGCCAGATCACGCGGATGTAGCCTCTGATCAGCTTCCCAACCGCGACATCGCCGACCTCGTCGTGAACGCTGGTGCGGGAGCGCTTCTCCTCGCGCAGCGTGAGTGTAGGGTCGGCCGAGAGGGGCCGGCGCTTGGCGGCTGGCCTCTGGCTCTGGTTAGCGGGCTGCTGGGCCATGCTGTGCTTGATGAAGGCATCAGAGATACGAGCTGTCATCTTACCCACGGCGTACGCGGCCATGTCGACGGCTCAGCTCTTCTTGTGGCGGCAATCTTCACAGTTGCCACCGCAAGTCCGCTGATCCCACTCGTAATCGCACAGGTGACCCGACTTATTTTCGATGCCACGATCTCGAAGGTATTGCTTCACCCCGTACGCTACTGCTACTGAACGGTGTCTACCCGAACGACATATCAAGATGAACGCGACGGATTCGGTGACCTTGCACTTCGCCAGCGCCTTGCCGATGCATTCAGCGATGTCTGGGAAGTGCTCGTTATCAGCTGCGGCCTTTAAGATACGAGGGTGAACTCCAATGTGCCTGGTGGACTGAGGATCGTTCAGCTCCCGAGTGTCAATAAATATGAGCCTATAAAGATCGCCATGTTCTGGGCGCGCAGTCAAGGATTCGCAGAGAATTTGGCCATCATGCCCAGCCGTAGACATCCCATAACTCTTGCCACGGTGCTTGTCGCGGAGGTACTCCGTCAACAGCTGGCCCCCCGAGGCATCAGGATGACTCTCGAAGTTCTCTAGGCCCATCGTGTAGACAGCGAAAGACTTGGCGCATGGTCCTGCGCTGGGAGCAGCATCGGGCCTCTTGTCCTTGTGCAGACCCATGGCTGAGAACTTGCCGTGCTCGTCGTCGCTATGATCCAAAACGGTCTGACGCTGGGGGTCGGTATCGCCGATATCCTCCATGTTGCTCTGGGCCTGATATGATATGTGCAAAGAGCGAATAGACCCGGAAATCCGATCCGAATCGAACTGATCGAGACGAATGACAAGGAGACCTGAGCGGCTGCAGCGACACATCTCTATCTCGCCTTCCTTGTCCAGGCTGGCGCGTCCGTCGGCGAGATCCTTGACGAGACCGAGGGGGACTTGTGCCGGTAGCGACAGCAAGAAAGGCACATGATCTGAATCCTTCAACTGATGAGACTCGAAGCAACCGCTGACAGCACCGCACGTACCCACAATGCGATAGGGAAAACACTTCTTGCCCGTCGTGGAACTGCCAGCCTGAGCACCAATGCCACTGTACGATTTCCGCTCTCTGTGGGCCCATTGTGGAAAGAACCCTATCTTCTCGCACTTGTCCTCTGCATTGAGGGCCCAAGCTTTTCCATGACAACAAGAATTACAACCTTCGTCCAGGGTAGCCCATACACCATCATCCTTGGAGACGTCAACCAAACGAAGCTTTGATATTGCCGACGTGTCGGTCGTGACTGAAGGTGCTGGTGTTGGTGCCATGAACGCGATGAGCTCATTATCTGCTGCCTCTTGCACACAGTCGTGTAGTAATGAAACCATCTCACTTGTGCTGATATCACCTAGCGCGCCTCGTGAACATCTTCATTACAACCTTCAGCTCCTCAGGAGATACACGGCGGTCGCCCTCGATGACCTTCTCGATCGCCTCCGCCTGGAGGTTAGAAGAGAGTTTGACCTTCTCCGCCGTGCTCTTCTTGTCCTCAGCGAGTGCACGGGGCTGTTCATCGATGTACGTCAAGCACTTGCAGCAGACCGTGCGATGAACGTCGGCAGTGCTACCCCGGTGGTCCACGAGATCGTGAGGACACACATCCGGCTGATGTAGTGCCTCGTATCTCTCCTTCTTGGTCTTGTGACCGCAGCCCCTGCAGGTGCGGACGATAAAGCGCGCCGATGAACCGGGCCCCGAGAAGCTGGTGCAACCGCGAGCACAGGGGCGAGGCAGCGGCGGATCCGGCGGCTCCCTGCTCGAAGTCACGCTGGAGCTAGCCGAGGGCATGGCGCTCCCCTCGGTGCGGCGGCCGATGCTACCATCCTCCTTCTGGACAAAGTACTCATCGAACCAAACCAAGGAGTTCTTCAGCTCCAAACTCGGCTTCTTCACACCGCGGCTCCACGATGCATATTCTGGGGTCATCTTCAGCACTCGGCCATAGGAAAGCCCACGATGCTGGCCTGTAGCGAACACCGCATCGTGCCCTGGAACAGGGGCCAAATCTGGCGTCTCGAACTCCTCATCCGATACAGAAGCCATCGAAAAGTTCTCTGGCCCGTCGGAGGCGTCGGTCGCCCTCGAGGCGGCGCTCGGGGCAGCAGCCCTCGAGGCCGAGGGTCTGCCTGGCGCGGCCTTGCTAGGCGCACGCAGGGCCATGAACCCGAAGTGCTCCTCGCCAGCCTCCACTGAGGTCTGGGGGCTCTCCAGAGTCGCGGCCGCGTGCTCGCGCTCGGGGCTGGTTTGGGCCACAGCAGCAGCGGTCCCCATGCGACCCCTGCACGTGCACTCCTCTTCATGACCAGACAGCAAGCAACAATGACCATCGCAATCCATTCCCTCACAAGAACATGCCCTGCGACACTTCGAGTAGTGAGGGGAGAAGGAAGAGCAAAAGGAAACCTTGCCCGAATGCGACATATTGCTACTATAAGTATGATGATGGATGGTGGACGATAAGGCAATGGTTCCTGTAGGCGCGAACTGATGATCGTCGCCTTCCTCGCGTAACTGAAGCTCTCGCTCTCCAGTGAACGCTACAAAGCCCGTCCTGGGTTTGCCCTTGCACTCAGGGTCCCCGGACCAGTGGCCAATCTCATGGCAGGTCTTGCACTTGGAACGTTTCTTGATCTCCTGGCGTCGCTTTTTACGATCTTCCAGGGTCGGTGCTCCCTTGCCGCCGCCCTTGGGCGGCCGTGTAGTTCTCCAAGGTGTTGAGTTGTTGTGACCATTGCCTTCGCTTTTACCTTTACGACCTCCCTTGGTGCCTAGGTTGGCGACCAGGTTCTCTTGGATTACTTCGGAAGCTTCGTCCTCCGTGTAGCCCGCTTTGACCATCTCGTCAAACACGTCTCCATCGAGCTCGCTCTCCTCCTGCGCGGGTGACCAGAGAGCGTACGATTCCTCGTCGCCCCAAATTTGGCCCTCCGTCTGCCCGTCTGCCATCCAGGCTACGTCGGTCCAGGTCGTGTCGTCCCAGCCGTACTCTGGAGTGTAGCCAGACGCGTAGTGTCCATAGGGACTAAGCTCCTCTGGATAGTGCTCCTCCTGCTCGTGCCAACCGTCGTCGGTGGCGTGGAAGGCCTGGGGCGGCCTGCTGTACCGGGTCTTGCCCTTGCCCTTGCTCCTGCTAGGGTAGCCGGGCCGATGCCGTGTCCACGACGAGGGGTTGGAGCCCTTACTCGACGGGTCTCCACCTTTGCTCTTTTGGCGGATGTGGATACGGCCGTGCTGGAGGATCAAGACATCCTTGATCTTGTCAAAGGTGGTCATGTTACCTGTGGATGTCAGCACCATCAGGTTTTCCGAGGGTGAAAGCCCTGCATGGTCCAAGAGGAGGGATCCAAGCATGTAGTCACTCAGCACAAGCTTCGGGTCCAACTTGGTGACGAGTTTCCACCAACGCTTCCTGCGGGAGATGTATGATACCATCGATTCACCGTTCTGCCTGGACAGAGGGCCGTAGGGCCTCTGACCTACCTGGAACAGGATCTTGGCTTCCTGAGCCTCTATAGGGAAGAGTGAAGCACGAATCGCCGTTATCAGCTGGGCGATTCCTTTGGGAGTCAGAAGCGCGTCCTTACCGATATCCATGGCCATATCGAACGCGTCGCCTCTGAGGCCTTCTACCACTTTGTTGACGGCTGCGGTGACAACATGTGCCTGGGGTTCTCCTGTCTCTGCATCTACAGCAGACAAAGCAGCACTCATACGCATCTCTGTGCGGAACTCCCATTCGTGAAAGGTGTTCACGGTGCCATCATAGATGTAGGAGCCACCCTTCGTCTCCGACTGAGTCCACGCGTCGGCGTTCGACCGATAGCGAAGGGAAGACAGCGCCATGGCGGCAAGGAGGCAATCCCCTCGTAAGGGTGGATGCCCAGTGCAAAGAAAACGTGAGGAGCTCTCCTCGCGAGAGGACGAGCCTTGCGCAGTGGTACGATGCCGAAGATCGTGTAGCAGCTCCGCTGCCAGTGTGATTGATGATACGTTTTCAAGCCAAGGCAAAAGGGGCCCCTAAGAGCCAAGCGGCGGCGAGTGGCGTACGAGCGTGTCATACACACACTATGTATCACAACTATCGTTCCACTCTGAAATTCTAACCCGCCTCCGTTCGGACACGCTCTCAACGTCCTCTACGAGCCTAAGACCATCAGAACACAACGACAGCAAAGGCACTAAAACGACGCGGGAGTGGCACGGAAAGGGCACGAGGTTTGCAGGAAAGGAAAAGGTGTAAAGTAACACGAAGGCTCCCATGAACAGCTACACAACACAAGGGGATGGCTCCAGGCTGGCGGCAAGAAGGGGGGGGCTCCTAAAAACGCCACGGGCTGCTTAGAAACACATGGGTTTCTTAGAAGCCCTCGCGGTTTCCCAACAGCCTTCTCAGAAGCCTCTGGGCTCTACTAGGAAGACTCTACTAGGAAGACACTTGCCTTCCAAGGAGCCCCTTCGCTTCCTGGAAGCCCCCCCCCAAGCGCCCCCCTTGTGCTGCCTCCGACATTCCGCGACCCGACGCCTCCTCCATGCCTTCGAGCGCAGTTTTTTGACCCGACAAGATGGTTGACGACCCCCCAGGTTTATCGTTCGCACCGCACCGTTGATAATTAACTCCAGGGGCGGTTTTCTCCAACAGCTCGAATGAGGAGAAGAAGGAGGAACTCCCCCCGGACCTCCTCCCAGGTGCGAATCCTGCAGGTGTAACACATGCGGTGTTGTCGTGTTCCTCTGTGTCGATGTTTTCCTCCTCCTCCTCCGACTCCTCCTCACTCTCCCCCTTGTTTCTCCTCCTCCTCCTCCTCCTTCTCCTCATCATCGACAACATCGGCAATGTCGTCGGAGTGTGTGTGGGAGTGTGTATATTTGTCTGCGTCTTTGTCTGTGTTTGTGTGTTTGTTTGTTTGTACGTGCGTGCGTGTGTGCGTATATGTTTCTGCGTCTTTGTCTGTGTCTGTGTGTTTGTTTGTACGTGCGTGCGTGCGTGCGTGCGTGTGTGTGTGTGTGTGTCGATAACCCTCTCTTTCGCCACGGTCCCCAATGCGCAGCCCATCCCTCATGTGTCGTCTTGAATCGTCCTCCCCGACAAAGAGAGATAGGAACCGGAACTCCCCCCGGACCTCCTCTTCCCCTCTCGCCCCGCTTCCCTCTTCAGGCAGCGCATCATACGATGGAGTCCTTTGTGGAGCTGCAGGTCGGCCGTGACAAACGTCCACGGACAGAGAAAAAATCAGCGCAATGGGAAGGGATGGACCGAATTTTAGTTCCAACAGAGCGCAAGGGGCCTCCGAAAGGGCACAAACCCCAGGACGGCCGCAAAGGGCCTCGATGACGGCCGAAGGCATCCGAAGGCGTGCCCCCCGAGGGCCCTTTAAGAGGCGCCTAGGAGGGAAGATGCGAACTGACATTTCGAGCTTTTGTCTACAATGTGGCCAGACCTGCCCATCTCTCCCTCACCACCTCCTCCACTCCCTCCTCCTCCTCCTCCTCCTCCTCATCCTCTTGGTCCTCCTCCTCCTCCTCCTCCTCCTCCTTCCCGTCCTCCTCCTCCTCCTCCTCCTCCTCCACCCCCTCCCCCTCCTCCTCCTCTTCCTCTTGGTCCTCCTCCTCCTCCTCCTCCTCCTCCTCCTCCTCCTCCTCCTCCTGCTCCTCCTCCTCCTCCCCCCTCGCCCCCATCCCAGGGCCCCTGCGCAGGGCGCCTGCGCCTGCCTCCCACGCGCCGTCGCGGCTGCCCGCCGCGGGCGTGCACTCCCCGGCCTCCTCTCTCCTGGGGCAGCGGTGCGCCCCGCTGGCGCCCCCGTAGAACAACAACAAGCAATCCATTTCCCATCCCCTTCATCCCATCTCCTCCCCACCGCCTCCTCCTCCTCCTCCTCCTCCTCCTCCTCCTCCTCCTCCTCTCATCATCATCATCATCATCATCATCATCATCATCATCATCATCATCATCATCATCATCATCATCATCATCATCATCCTCATCCTCATCCTCATCCTCATCCTCATCATCCTCATCCTCATCCTCATCCTCATCCTCATCCTCATCCTCATCCTCGTCCTCATCCTCCTCCTCCTCCTCCTCTCCTCCTCCTCATCATCATCATCATCATCATCATCAGCATCCTCATCCTCATCGTCATCCTCATCCTCATCCTCATCCTCATCCTCATCCTCATCCTCATCCTCATCCTCATCATCAGCATCAGCATCAGCATCAGCATCAACATCAGTATCATCATTATCATCATTATCATCATCACCATCATCCTCTTTATCCTCGTGCGCCTTCCCCTCATGCTCCTCCTCCTTCTCCTCCTTTTTCCGTCCGCGTTCCTCCCCTTCCCGCCGAATTCCCCGTCTGCCTTCCCCCGTCCTTCTCGTCCTCCTCTACTGCCGCTTCCTCCTCCTCCTCCTCCTCCTCTTCCTCCTCCTCCTCTTCGTCCTCGACCTCGTCCGCGTCGTCCTTCTTGTCCCCCTCCCATCCCTCCCTTTCTCATCATCTCTCCTCCCTCATCCTCGTCCTCCCTTCCTCACCGACACAGCATGCTGCGGGAACGGAACGTCCACGCCTCAACTCGGGGGGGGCGAAACGCCCGCCCCCACGACCCCCCCAACAACCAGGGGCCGCCGCGACGACGGAGCCCGAGAACAAGAAAAGAAAATAGAAAGGGGGGGGCAAAGGAAAGGGGCGCCGGCCTCCTCTGTGCTGCGCCGCGAGCAACACCGGCCCACCGAAGGCGGGCGGCCCCCCTTCCCACCTGGCTTTTCCGGCACCGTGGGGCACAGGTCGCCCCACGCCGCCTCCCTCCTCCTCCTCCTCCTCCTCCTCCTCCTCCTCCTCCTCCTCCTCCTCCTCGTCCTCGTCCTCGTCCTCCTCGTCCTCGTCGTCCTCCTCCTCCTCCTCCTCCTCCTCCTCCTCCTCCTCCTCCTCCCCTCATCGTCATCGTCCACGTCCCCGTACGCGTTCTGCATCGACTGAGCCACATCCTTCCGGCCTGCCCGGCCGTACCCGAAGGGGCTCCTCGGGCCAGCGTCGCCGTGGTCGCGGCCATTGTCGCCGTGGTCGCCGTGCCGCCAGGCCTGCAGCCCGGGGAGGCAGCAGCCCATCGGCGCCGCCGCGGGGCCAGGCTGAACCAGCGGACGAAGTGACTGCCTACAGGCCTCGGAAAAAATAGGGAACACTCATGCCACATTCATCTGTGAACGCATCCCCCCTCAATGTTCAAAGTTGGCGGTGGGTCTGATGAGTTGCAAATCGGCCGCAGTTTCCCCCGCGCGTGCCAACTTCGAGTTTGGGGGGCAGGCGGTGTGTTCACTAACTGTTTCCTTCTACCGTACCAGACACCCCGACCCCAACCCGAAGACACGAATTTCGGGTTGGAGGGGGCACGGGCTGCATAGATGATTTTTTCAACATTCCCCGACCCCCCCACAGTGGAAATGGAGGGCAAATCGGCGCCTTCGGGTTTGGTTTGGGTGGTTTGGTGGGCGGTGACGAAGAGCAGGGCAAGAGGACTCCGGCGGCGAGCGAGGGCAAATGAGAAGGAGAAGGCCTTCTCAGAAGGCTCGGAAGCCCACCGGCCTTCCGAGAAGATTTCGACGCCTTCCCCGAAGGCATAAAACACTTCTCAGGACGCGCGAGGACTTCTGAGAAGTCCCGCCGCCTTCTGAAAAGGCCTTATCCTTCTCACTTCCCCCCCAGCCTCGCTGCCGAGGACTGCTTCCGCCATCAAGGTGTCTCATCATCGGACGGCATATGGGATGCTGGGAGCGGGACGAACGGGGAGGTGGGAGCTCTTTTGCACGCGCGTATGAGAGCATGAGCCTAAAAGGCTAGCGCAGATGCGAAAAGGGAGGAGGGGTAAAGGACGGAGAGAAAGACCTCGGGGAACCCACGAGGGCCCAGGGAGGCCCGAGGGGGACAGCGGGACTAACTCTCGCGGCCTTTAACCCCTCTCGGCTCCTTAGCTTCTTCGCATGCTCCTTCTCCTCCTCCTCCTCTCCTATCTCCAACATCTGGGAGCTGGCCTCGCCGTAGGTCTCCCGGATCTGCGGTGCGCACTGCCGCGGGTGGGGGAACGGGAGATCGGACGGAGACGAGGAGGGCAGAAACGACGAGGGCAAGGAAACAGCACAGGGACCCGAGGGACCGGGATCGAGAGCCCCGCTCACCAGCCCCTCGCCAGCGCAAGTAAAGCCGACCCACACCCCAGGGTCGACGGAAACGAATCTCGGCTCGAGATCTAATCTAGAACGTGACACAGAATGGGTCTCGCTCGCCGCTGCAAGCTCGATAGCTTTGCGGCTGGCGCCCCGTGAGCGCGACTTGAGGGCCTCATTCAGGGCCCTCTCATCTAGGTGGCCGCACTCGTCGACGAGTGCCAGACTACCCCGGCAGAGAAGATCGTGCAGCGCGAGATTCCCGCGCGATGGGTCGACCTTCGTGAGAGGATCGGCCGGCATTCTCCCGTGGGGAACCCAGCGAACTCTACTCCCCACAGCCGACAGGCTGTCGCGTATCACGGCTAGCTCCACGCTATTGCGGCGATCCGCTTGTGAACTTGCGGAATTCTTCGAGAGGGTACCGAAAACTGACTTAGCATCGACCACCGCAATCCCCTGGGCGGCCTCGCTTAGCCGGCACTGAGACGAGAGCAGCACGGAGAAAGGAGACTGAGCCTTGTACCACTCTGGTCTAGGCACGTCACCAAACACAGCGTCACGCCACAGAACTTGTAGCCACTGCGCCTCAGCAGTCGCCCTAGAAAGAGCAAGCGTCTCAGCAGCAACGGTGCTGGCGACAGCACGCTTGAGACGCTGCGATCGCCATGCTAAGACCGATGCTCGAGCGCGGCGATTCTCTCGTACCGCAGCGTCTGCTGCCATAATCAACCACGCTCCCTGGGCACCCCCTCTGTTGGCCGATCCCGGCCCTCCCGCGTCACTAGCGGTCACGAACACAACGGACACCGGATCCAGGGCCCACACGGTGATTCTTTGCTCGGCCGATCCCCGGAGAAACTTACAGGTGAGCACCATGGCGTCGGCTACGGTGGGCTCCCGGAGGGCAGCAGCAAGTAAAGACGCGGGTCCCGCCACGTCTGGACGCGATTCCCGGGCCAACCACTGAACCTGCGCCACACTGGCACGAAAAGAAGCGATCTTAGCCCTCGTCAGAGGGGATTCCGGAGTGGACCTGCGCTCTGTGTCCAGAAACATAACCGAAAGTTGCTCTCGAACGTATACCTGATCTAGGGGGAAAACAAACCTACCTCGCTTTTGACCACCCTCGCTTCCAAGAGATACCAAACGATGCCAAATTGCAGCCTGTACTGGTCAGGCCGCTTGACGAGGAGGCGCGTGGCATGGCTTGGTTTTGCCTGGAAGCGAAAGCGGGGCAGGTAATTCACGCTCTGATGATCACTAAGAATGCGATCGGGGAGCTGGCGCGGGCGCCGGCCGGCAAACTCCGAATCGCCCTCCTTCCACTTCCCGAACTGAAGCCTCCCACAGAGCGCGGTCCGAAGCCCCTGGACAAAACTGGCCTGGCCCGAGACGATTAAGCCGTCCACTTCTATCAGAATCAAACCTTCCAGGGCGCCGACTATGTCTCTTTTCAGCCAGAGGCAGGGTTCCAAAAGAGACTTCTCAAAACCGAGGGAAGCCAAGTACTCTGCGAGGGTCTGGTGCCAGAGCAGAGGGGCATCATTCAAGCCGTAGACAGGAGCTATCAGCTCGATGAGTTGATCCGGCTGCAGTTCGAGTCCGGAACATGGCTCGACATAGATGGCGCCTGCTGGCCTCCTGAGCTCATTGCTTTGGCAGAAAGCGTTCTTAGCATCGGCCACATTCAGCTGCCATCTGAACGAAGCAATAATCTGGCACACCAGAGCAATCGACTCCGATTGGGGAGTCGGTGCATACACTGCAAGAGACTCGGCGTCCGGATCTTGATGCCCGTGAACGCACCACCTCGATGTCGCCTTAGCAGCCGCACCCACTCCCTCCATTGGCTTAAACCTCCTCACCATCCTCGACGAGACGATGCGATCAGGAAGCCGACGACGCACACTTCGAGACTCCTCTGCCCCCGAGGACACAATGGCTTCCCACTCGGCCCGATCTGAAGCCACAAACTGGGCCCGCTCCTCGGGGGAGAGCTTCTTCCACGCGGCTTCCGCCCCCCGAGGATTGTTGGGCTGCACCCCTGAGGCGCCCGAAAAATCATCCGAGGCCTCGCCGAGGCCAAAGGAACTCAAGTAATCGGGCGCGCCAGGGATCTCTGACCACCCGCGCAGCTCGCCCAGCAAAAATTGATCCTGGTAGTCGTCTGGCTCGGCCCACCAGCTCGGGGGATCAGGGCCAGCGGGATCGGGTTCCCCAGTGGCACCACTTGCCTCTGGCTGAGTTTCAACCGGGGGCCCACCCGCGGCCTCCGGAGGCCGGATGAAAAGGGGCTGATCTCCGAGCTCTGGGGGCCGATAGCGACCTCATCGTGGGAGCCCGGCCGCGCACCCGGTTCACGGCCTGGTCAGCCGGCACTTCGACTTCAGTCATCGGGGCTCGCTCGATCTCATCCGCCATCTCGCGAACGCGGGGTCGCGAGCCCGGCAGATCTTCCACCGGAGTCAACCGAGGACGCAAAGATGGACGCTCTGAAGGAGCCACGGACTCGGAGGCTGCCCTCGACTGACCTCGAGGCCCGTCCTCCCCGGCCGCCGTGGGCTCACTTGGAGCCCTGCTGTTTTCCTCGGCAGGCTCGGGCACCTCCGAGTTCGGCCCCTGGGGAAGAGAGGAAGAGGAAGGCGGGGGAAGAAGAGTCGAAGCCTCCCCGGGGCTTATCGAAGACACCTGGCGCGACGGACCTGGGGCCGGGACCGGAGCCAGAGCACGGGTCTCCGGAGACGGATGCTCGGGCCCGGCCTCGGCCCCGGGGCGATCCCACGCTTCAGGAGGAGGCGGTCCCTCGGCGGCTACGCCCACCGCTCCCGCACGACGGCCCGGGGTCCTGACCTGTTCCCTGAGCTCATCAAATCGAGCCGAATCCAGCAATTCGGCGCCGAGGGATTCCTGACGGGTAGCAGGTCTTACCTGCCCTTCGGAACGCTCGCGCAGCTTGGACCTCATCGCAACCCATATGCCCCCCCCCCCCCCGCTGGCACACAACTGCGCCCGGCCCGGTCCACCGATCTCTCTGGAGAGCGCGGCCCCGATTGGCGGCCGCCACCCTTCGCCGCACGTAGACCCACTCCCCTGGTTTGAAAAACTTATCGGCGTGAACACGAGCACGGCTAGCCTCGGAAAGACGAGCGCGAGCGTCAAGACTGGCCATCGCTGCTCGAGCAGCCCCCCGAATTTTGCGACGCCTCGCGAACTCCGCCGCGGCCGAATCCTGACCAATGCCCCCTAGAATGTCCTCAGCCCCCACGAGATCCAGAGCATCATCCGACAGGAGCGATCGGGGGGCCCCGGGGTTGTGGCCGAGGACAAGTTGCGCTGGACTATACCCTCCCCTCTGATAGGTACGGTTCTTCGCGGCGACCGTTTCGCACAGCAGCGCCCCCACCTCCTCCTTAGTGGTCGGGCTAGGGGACAGAGAGGCCTTGGACAGCACGTCCATTTAAATGCCGCCATGCCGCTCGCACTTCCCATTATAATGTGGGGAGTTGGCCAGCGCAGCATATTCCCTGGTGTTCGCACCCTCGAGCAAATTCTCGTTCGAACCCACCTCCCCCATCTGAAATCAAGATCTCCGGAAGTCCAAACGGACGCACCCAGAGTTGCAGAAACCCTCGCCACGTGTTCAGAGCCGAATCACTCGCCAACAAACAAACTTGCTGATAATTAGTCCCTGGTCCAGGACATTGGGCACAGGGGTACTGACTCCGTCCACTTCGATGTAAAACAGATCCACGGCAACCAGATTGTTAAACTCGCAAGTCCTAGGGAGATGAGCGTGGCGCCTCCAATGAGGCCGAGCATGAGAAGCGCACGTACCACACACAAACTCCTTCTTGGTCCACTTGATCACATCGACCCTGGCACGCGCAACCCTCAGAGTCCTCGAGAAATCCTCCAAGGGGGGTGACCGAGGTTAACGTGCAGCCGGTGGGCCTCCTTCTGAAGAGCGGAGTCCAGACCGTCGGGGGCCTGCTCGCCCGCGGGAACCCCCGCGGGGCCTGGCACCGGCCCCGGAAGCCCCTCTGGGGCCTCCTCCTCGTCGAGTTCGTCGGCCCCGGCGCCCTCGGGAATGGCCCCGAGGACCTGATCCACTGAAGAAATTCCCGGCGATGCCGAGCTTGGGAAGCTGTGTCGGCCCCGAGCACCCGTCCTGCTCTGAGAGCTCCTCGAGAGCAGTGAAAACGAGAGCCTGCGGGGGGAAGTGATACTGCCATGCGGCTGCCTCAATGCCCGAGGCCATCGCCGCGACGAGCTCGACCGGGCACCGCTCAGACCTGTGGGTCCTGCGCCCCCCCCTCCAGCACAGCGTGCCCGTGCAGTCTAGAACAAACCCTCGTGCACCATCTGAGGAACTCGCGAGGGTTACTAACGAGTCGAGTACGCTTCCGAGACAGGGTCCCGTCAGGCACGACCGAAAGACCAAACTCGCACTGATCGGTGATCGCCGAGAGGACCCCATAGAGGCCCAGCAGGGCCTGGACCTCCCTGAGCCCCAAGAGCTCGCTCCCTCGGGGTGCTCAAGTCCGAAAAAGCGTCCTTGCTCTCGCTGATGCTGCGCCACCTGCATACAAAGATGCACGTATTCCAAGCCTCGCTGTTCGACTTCTACTAGGGTAGCATGGTCCACTCGATCCCAGGAGGAAGCTCGAGCCTGACTGAAGGCCCGACACCCCGGAGACATCACGATGAAAAGTGGCTTATCTCGGTGGATCGCGCCCCACAGAGCCTTCTGCCCCTTAGCCGTCCGCAGGCCGACCCCGGCAAGGAGATCGAACGAAGGCGAGATCCTGCGGCCCCGGCGGGGCAGCTCGCCAGACACCCGGGGGGGCGAGAAGACCTCCATGACTAAAGAGCCCTCCCGAGCTCGCTCGGCCTCCCGGACCTGCTTGCGCCTCAGCTTTCGGCTCGATCTGAGCCCCGTGCCATCTAAGAGACGGACTGTCGCGTCTCGCACCACCTTGGGCACCGTGGCGCCCTTGAATGAGCTGGGCCCCGCACCAGCTAAGGCGGCAGCCGCGAAGCGGTCCTCGATGATGTAGTAGCAGTCGCTGCACGTGCTCACCGCTAGGCTCCCCGCCTCCTCTGGGCCCCCTGTCTCCCCGATCTGCTCGCCCCCGGCTCCTGGGCAACAGCAAGCATCAACAATGGCGGAGGAGCAGGAGGAGAGAGGAGACGGCTCCTGCCAGACTCGGACCGCGGGAGCGCGCGACTTCAGGTCAAGACGGCACTGCTTTGCTCCCAGACCGGCTTCAGAGGGCTGCGCACTACTCAGCCTGGCTCTCGTGAGAGCAGCCCGAAACTCGCTAGCGGTGGCCCCCAGCCATGGAGTGCTCATGAAGACCTTTCCCTCGGGAGACCTGACCTCGACCCACCTCGGCCTTTCCGGCGCCAGACTCCAAGACTGACCCCCGCACGCTTCCATGGCAAGGGCAACGAAGAGACTAGACCGTTCCTGTGGATCTAAGTCGCGCTGGCTCCATCCGAACCTGGCTCCTAGCTCGGCCGACCTAACAAATCTCCCCTCCGCTTGGTCCCAGATCCCGAAAACAGGGTCGTGACCCGAGAGACCCACTCTAGGCTTAAGCCAACGGCGCCAGACCCCCGTGTCTCTCAGGAATACGTCATCCCCTCTGACTCCTCTACTGGCGGCCCCGGACCGCTCACTCGAAGAGGCGAGCAAGCCAGGCTCGTCGACGCCCTTCACGCTGGCCCCCCAGAGCTGGAGGCGTCGGCCGTCTGGGACGGCAGCGATTGCCGCAGGACCGCCGCCATCGTCGTGGCGAGCCTCGTCATGTCGCTGTCGGTGAGCACTGGGCGCTGCATGATGTTCGTCACCGTCTCGTAGAGTCCCTGGTTGTGGCGCTGCTGGGTCTCGATTCACTGCCTCATGTCCGCTAGGGCCATCATCATCTCGCGTGTAGTCATGGGCCTCGTCCCCGGGGGCGACTTGGCTGGCGCCGCGGTCTTGGACTCCGCGGGGGGCGCCTTGTAGGGAACGTAGCCCTCGTTCACGGGGGCCCTCAGGTACGCCGAGGCGGCTGGCTCCTGCTCCGAGACGGACTCGAGCCTCCTCGGAGGCGGTCGGAGGCTCGGGTTCGGCGCCCATGGGTCGGCGCCCTCCGACTTGGCAAACTCGTCCTCCCACTCCTGGAGCTGCTGCGAGACCATTTGCTTCATGTTCTTGCGAAGCCCGCTCGCCTTCGCCTTGGCCAGCTTCTTCGCGGCGGCCTGCATATTCTCCTGCTCGGTCTTCTTGCGAAAGGCAATCCGCTGGTCGCAGGCCCGGCAACACGTGTAGGTCGAGTGGCCGTTGGCTCCTGACCACTGTGCCCACGGCGGGTGCGGACACTCGTCCGGGTTCACGCTGCCCCTCTGCATCACGCGGGGTGCCATCCCGGCGACATGCTTCATCGCCTGGGACGCGGCCGCAGCCCCGTGCAGCTTCACAGCACGACCGACCGCCAGCGTGCCTGCC
The DNA here is from genome assembly GCA_963575745.1 of Prorocentrum cordatum. NCBI lineage: Eukaryota > Dinophyceae > Prorocentrales > Prorocentraceae > Prorocentrum > Prorocentrum cordatum. Next base: position 370,751 of record CAUYUJ010002581.1, on the reverse strand, counting down.
CTGCCCCACATCGAGGCGCAGGTGGCCCTCCTGGAACATCTGGATCTCGAGCTCGGTCATCGCCTCGTAGTTGATCGCCTCGTCGGCCGTCGTATCGACGTCGCTCGTCCCGACCTTCTCCCAGTCGTGAACCTGATCGGGCTGGCCGTCCTCCTTGACGGGCTGAAGACGAGGCGGCGTCCCGCGCCCCGTCGTCGGACTGGCCGAAGCGCCTCGGCGCCCCTTTTCCTTCGTCGGCTTGATCACCCTGCCCTCGCGCCCAGACGCCCCTGGAGGACTCGGGGAGAGAAGGCGCTGGCTTCGAGGCTTGAGCCGGAGAGGCTACTGACCAGCTCGAGCTAGTTCCGCCATCCTTATCAAGGCTCAGCCCTCCTCGAGGCCCCTTGAATCCCTGGGGGCCCCGGTGGAGAGAGGAGAAAGAAGAGGGGGGGAAACTGCCTACCCTGAGTCTCCACCTTCCATACCTTCCGCGCAGAAGCTGCATCATTTCATCGTATTCAGTAAGAGTTTCTGAGGGTTTCCAAAGGTTTCTTGGGTTTCTGAGGGTTTTTCGAGTTATTTGAAACATCGCATAGCACAGCGCGCCATCAAGGCCTGATTAGCATAGCACAGCATCGCATACCACAGCACAACGCAGGACCGAATGAGGATAATGATATCATAGCGTTGCATTGCGCAGCATTCTTAGCATAGCATAGCACAACATAGCACAGCATAGCACAGCAAAGCACAGCATACCATAGCAAATCATAGCACATCATAAGGATAAGGATTGCATAGCACAGCATCGCATATATCATAGCATAACACAGCATATCACAACATGACATAGCAGACTTAGTTAGGGATAAGGACAAGGATAAGGGCTTCAGAAAAGCAGTGGAGAGGGCCAGAGGGAGAAGGGGAAGAGAGGGAAGGGAGGAAAATAAGAAGCAGAAGGGGGAGGAGGGGCACGGAGGATTAGTAGAAGAAAGGGGGATGGCGACGATAAAGGGGGTCAGAATGACCATATGATAACATTGAGAAAAGTGAAAGGAAGGGAGAGGGGATGGGGCGAGGGGAGGAAGGAGGGTGAAGGGAGTAGGAGAGGACGAGGGAGAAGTCAGATTCTCCTTCGCCCTCCCCTCTACCCCTCCCTCTCTTGCTGTTTTGCTTTTCTCTCCCTGGGGGCGCGTGCCCCTGGCTGCGGCGGCAAGTCAGCGAACTGTGAAACACCAGAGGCCAAGCCAGACGTGATCTGCATGGTGCTGGCGATTGTGAACAGGGTTAATAGTTAAATGCATGTATGGCCATAATAATAAATACACATTCGCACCATGCAGATTAATCCAAGTGATTATTGAAAAGGAACTCAGCAACCCACTTGGTAAGCCAAGTTTGTGCAAACAGAGGTCGATACAAGCCGAACGACCGAATTCTGGAACCATAGTTTTCGGACTCGTCCGAATAGTTATGGCTAAACGACGGGTTGCCTGCAAACGAGGCTTGGCCCTCGAAATGGCAAGCGAACACGTGCCATTTCATCGTCATCGGTTGTCCTGCGTTTATCCAGGCTCTGACGCAACGTCGAGTCACGTGGCCCAGGTGCACAATCGCGCTCGGCGACATGCTGCGCGGCTCCCGTGCGCAGATGGCAAAATACGATTGCAGAGACGTGCCGCAATCGGCCAGATGCGTGCCGAGCATGGGGGCCTTGTTGTCCAAAATTTGTTTGCCGCCTTTTTCAACGAGAAGATTCACAAACAATGGCAGCAACGATTTCCCTTTGGCTGCCTTGAGGTTTAGTGACGGATTGTCTACTTTCGTGTCTATCATTCCAGATGCGAGTTTGCTCCTGAGACCTTGATCCACGCCGTGCCGAGTATAATATTGTGTTAAAAAGCGGTTGATCTCAAAATCTGTTGAGTCAGGTTCTTTCTCGGACCATGGACCGAACATGCCAATTTTCAAGAGTTGCGCGAAAACGAATCCCATATAATATGCTATTATGCCTAGCTCCACCACGTGCATTGAATCGAACAAACAATGTTTACTTGTCAATCCAACAATTCCTTGCTGGTGGGGCAAATCCAATAACCTACTCAGCAATCGTAGGCCACCAGCGGGGCGACGATACGTAGAGAATAGCCGCCTGCCAGGGGGGAACGCATCAACGCTCTGGAGGTGCAGAAAATCAGGAAAGCCCAACACCGCTGGTTCTAGCAGGTCTCCTCTTTTGACCGTCGGAAAATCTGGATGTTGCCGCCGGTCAAACACCCCCCCTTTTGCGCGCGACTTGGCGCGCACCGACATGAGAGCGGGCACTGTCGCATCAGTGATCGGATGGTGAAATATGCACGTCCTGCTAGATGTTTCGTACCAGTTGTGGGTTCGATTACGACACTTTGTATCTATCATGCCCAATCTATCTTTGTGTACAAAGCAAGCCATGCACCCGTAGGTGGACCGAAAATGAGGTGCCCCGAGCGTTTTCGTATATTCGTCCAGGTCGCAACTGACCTCGCAACACGCAAGTCGCACTAAACTCCCGTCTTCATTCCTTCCAAACAAAGGTGAACGTGCTAAGAATTCGCGGCGGGAGCCTGCAGGCCAAGGCTGGCCGAGGATGTCGCATTCAGGCCACAATCCAGTGGCGCCGACGTTAAACATCCAAGCCACTGTCTGCAGAAGTGGCTGTACCGCGTGAGCTCCCCTGCACCCACAACGGCACAACAACGTACTCGGGTAGGACCCGATCGGTATTCTCTGTCGTTGCCCAACGACTGACATAAAAAACCAATTGCCCATGCCGTCGGCCGTGGGCTCAAGGCGTGCGCGTGGAGGGCCAGGGAGATGACTGGGGGAGAACGAGCATTGGGATGAATACTCAAAAGTGCGATGAGAGGGCGGGTAGGGAATTGATGAAACAGGGAGTGACAGGACGAGAGGGGGAAGACGGGGCAAGCGGAAAGAGAGATGGAGGGGAGGAGGGATTGAGGGTAGGGAAAACTGAGAAGCCCATACCATACTTTAACATGTGTAAAATTGTAGTTAGCATTTGGTGGGTCGTCGTCTTGTTCCTCCTCATACGTTTTTTTGTATCGCGTTTCACCCTCGCCGTCTTGTAGGTAATTGCCTTGTTTGATTACTTGGTTACTAGCCTTACGGTTAGCAACCACGTAACCAAACATAATGTCGATATAACATCTATTGTTGCAGGCATGGCGGAACAGGCGAACCAGCCCAAATATGTTCAGAGCGGGGGCGTGGAGGTCCATCCTAGCGTAATCCATGAACAAACTGCACGGGATGATGTTGTCACCTCCGTATTGTTCAACCAAGGTGTGTTTCCAAAACGCACCACCAAGCAATGATCTGTTGTTCCTGTGCTGCAGAAATTCAGCAGCTCTTGTTCTATATAATATTGACAACATCTCGTAAAACGGAAGCACGGGCAATGGCTTGATCATTGCTCGTTTATCTGGCGATCTCGGCACTCGTTGGGGAATCGGCACATATAGAAGACATTATGTGGCAATTTCCCTTGTTCCCAGGGCTCGTTCTACAACTCTAGTACTGTTTCTTGAATGAACCAAATCGCGAGCAAGATCGCCCACCCCAGAACCTCCAGCGAGTGTAATGAGGTTGCTCAATCGCACAAGCATACATGCCGTCAGCCTCCCAGATAGGTACAAGCCAACAAGCGTTTGTCTGAGCACGGCCCCATGATCAACCATAGTCTCTGGTTCACCGCGGGGCTCTGCTGCCAGTTGGGCAGCGCGAACCCCAGCATTGGCCGCAGAACTCTGGAGGTATTGCCGCGCACGGGCTCGCTGTTGTCGGGTAGCCAGGGCCCGTTCTGTATTTTTTTTGCTGCAGGTCGGCCTTCACCAGAAGCTTTGGCCATCGTGAAAGCGTCCGCCTGCAAGCAAAATCCACGATAAGACGAGGTGAACCTGGCCCGACGCTGGAGCTACAAATGGCTACGGATCGTGGTCGGTGTTCGTTGTTGCGAAGTTTCGTTGTTCGCTATTGTCACTGAGCTCACCACGTATTGCTTTAGCTTCCTTTGTGTAGCTTGCCTTGCTGCGGCGTGTGGTTCGGGTTCTGTTGGTGTTAGGTGCATTAGCGTTACCTCTGTTGTCGCTGGATTCAGCATGCATTGCTGTAGCTAGCCGTGTTGTTTGCCTTATTTGGCAATTGTTTCCATTAGTTTTGCCATTTAGCTATTTATATGTTTGTCGTTTGCCTTCGCTTACCTTGTTTTAGTTGTGGGTTGGCCTGCTGGCAATATAGAACTCCGCGCGCGCGTGGGTCACCCGCGCGCGCGCGGAGTTCTGCATTGCCCACAACAGAAAAGTCTGCGCGTCCTTCGGCCTCCTTAAAGAGCACCGGAAACTTCAAATTTAGTTTTTGGGGTTACATGGCTGTTGTTCTATTGTGGGCAAAACAGAACTTACCTACGCGCGCGCGCGCGGGTGACCCGCGCGCGCGCGTGTGTCAACCGCGCGCGCGTGCTGATTTTTGGTATTGACCACAGCAGAAAAGTATGCGCGTCCTTCGGCCTCCTTAAAGGGCCCCAGAAAATTCAAATTTAGTTTTTGGAATTCCATGGCTGTTTTTGTATTGTGGGCAATACAAAACTTACCTGCGCGCGCGCGCGGGTGACCTGCGCGCGCGCGCGTGGGTCACCCGCGCGCGCGGAGTTCTGTATTGTCCACAGCGGAAAAGTATGCGCGTCCTTCGGCCTCCTTAAAGGGCCACAGGAAATTCAACTATAGTGTTTTGAATTACATGGCTGTTGTTCTATTGCGTGCAATACAGAACTCCCCCCGCGCGCGCGCGCGCGGGTGACCCGCGCGCGCGCGTGGGTCAACCGCGCGCGCGCGTGCTGAGTTCTGCATTGTCCACATCAGAAAGGTCGGCGCGTCCTTCGGCCTCCTTAAAGGGCCCCAGAAAATTCAAATTTAGTTTTTGGAATTACATGGCTGTTTTTGTATTGTGGGCAATACAGAACTCACCCCGCGCGCGCGCGCGGGGTGACCCGCGCGCGCGCGTGTGTCACCCGCGCGCGCGCGTGCGGAGTTCTGCATTGTCCACATCAGAAAGGTCGGCGCGTCCTTCGGCCTCCTTAAAGGGCCCCAGAAAATTCAAATTTAGTTTTTGGAATTACATGTCTGTTTTTGTATTGTGGGCAATACAGAACTCACCCCGCGCGCGCGCGGGGGTGACCCGCGCGCGCGCGTGTGTCACCCGCGCGCGCGCGTGCGGAGTTCTGCATTGTCCACATCAGAAAGGTCGGCGCGTCCTTCGGCCTCCTTAAAAGGCCACAGGAAATTCAACTTTAGTTTTTGTAGTTACATGGTTGTTTTTGCTCTGTTGGCAATACAGAACTCACCACGCGCGCGCGCGGGTGACCAGCGCGCGCGCGTGGGTCACCCGCGCGCGCGGAGTTCTGTATTGTCCACAGCAGAAGAGTCGGCGCGTCATTCGGCCTCCTTAAAGGGCACCAGAAAATTCAAATTTAGTTTTTGGAATTACATGGCTGTTGTTCTATTGTGGGCAATCCAGAACTCACCACGAGCGCGCGCGGAGTTCTGTATTGTCCACAGCAGAAAAGTATGTTCGTCCTTCGGCCTCCTTAAAGGCACCAGAAAATTAAAATTTGGTTTTTGGAATTATGTGGCTGTTTTTGTATTGTGGGCAATACAGAACTCACCACGCGCGCGCGCAGAGTCCTGTATTGCCCACAGCAGAAAAGTCGGCGCGTCCTTCGGCCTCCTTAAAGGGCACCAGAAAATTCAAATTTAGTTTTTGGAATTACATAGCTGTTGTTCTATTGTGGGCAATACAGAACTCCCCACGCGCGCGTGCTGAGTTTTTGTATTGACCACAGCAGAAAAGTATGCGCGTCCTTCGGCCTCCTTAAAGGGCCCCAGAAAATTCAAATTTAGTTTTTGGAATTACATGGCTCTTGTTCTATTGTGGGCAACACGGAACTCACCACGCGCGCGCGCGCGGGTGACCCGCGCGCGCGCGTGGGTCAACCGCGCGCGCGCGTGCTGAGTTTTTGTATTGACCACAGCAGAAAAGTATGCGCGTCCTTCGGCCTCCTTAAAGGGCACCAGAAAATTCAAATTTAGTTTTTGGAATTACATGGCTGTTGTTCTATTGTGGGCAATACGGAACTCACCACGCGCGCGCGCGGAATTCTGTATTGTCCACAGCAGAAAAGTGGGCGCGTCCTTCGGCCTCCTTAAAGGGCACCAGCAAATTCAAATATAGTTTTTGTAATTTCATGGCCGTTCTTCTAAGAGGCATCTTTTTCGCATTGGTGCCTTCGCTGGCCGCCTTGGGGTTCTCACTGGCGGACTGTAGAGCACCCTGGTGGCAATGGTGGGGGCTCTTGGGCCGCATATAGATGACGCTGGAAACAACCAGTGCAGACGCGTCATGGACGACGTCGGCGTTTGTGAATTTAGCAAGGGAACGGTAATTGGCGGTGGCGCTTTTATTGTGGGCCATAGTGGTTCCACGTTCTGGCGTCTGGGGGGGGGGCTCTGGGGCATGTTGACAACCATATTTGGAAATCGTGGTGGCAGCACGGGACCCACCTGGCCTCTGAAACGTGGCGGACGCATAGTTTCCCATGTTTGTCATTGTATCCATCGGTGAAAATAGAGCTACACCTGCACGCCGACGTTAGGCTGAGTAAGTTTAGGATTTGAGGCGTTTGCAGAAGCATGGGGCGAGCATCGTATGTATGGGTCTGTAGTGAAATAATTTCGCGTGGCCGCATATGGATTCGTAGGTAGTCGCTTGTGTTGTTGTATTTGCTATGGTTACGTGCGCAGAGCCGCGTGCGTCTATGCACCCTCGCAGTTTCTCACGTACCCTAGGCGTCTTCAATGTTGCTCAGAATTTCGGGCGGTTGTCCAACCCCGATGTGTTCACGCGTCCCCAGATATTCGAGGCAGTCGCATCTCTCGGGCACATGCATACGAGCATCGCATAGAGCTGGGCCCCTCGATTCCAACTGTGCTCAGTTTTGTTGCACCCAATAGGCTGCATGCAATGCAACGGCCCCCCTGCCCAACACATTACGCCCTACACCGACCTTAGACCGTACCCTACACAGTGCACCTTGGACCTTACCAAACATGCCTTAGACCTCACCTTAAACCTCACACATTGAACCTTACACCTGAGACCGTGCACCGTGGACCTGAAACATTAGAGCGTACGCCTCAGACCGTAGACATTAGACCTTACACTTTGGACCTTGTACCTTAGACCTTACCCTACATCTTACACCTTAGACCTTAGACCCCAGACCCTTATACCGTCCACGTTGCGCTGCATCTATGCACCCAAACCCTACACCTTATAACCCCCCCTCCCCACACCAAACGCCCACCCTGCAATGTCAACCGTACTCGACCTTGGGCCGTGGATTCTGTTCCCCACACCCCACGCTCTACACCCTACGCCCGATAACCACAGCCCTACTCCTTAGACCCTGCCTCTCGACCTTTGGCTCTACACCCTACACCTTGCATCATATGCCCCCCCCCCCCCCAGACGCTGCAGCCTGCATCCCCAATTAAGCTGGACACCCTATATGCCTCACATCCCACACACCACATCATACACCCTACACTCTGGACCCCAGACTCTAGACCTAGGAACCTGGATCCAACGCCCCAAAGACCTGGGGCCGTCGACCCGAGACCCTCACGTTCGGGAATCTGCATTTCTGCGCGCGTGCGAGTAGGCGTTTGAAGCATGGTGCGAGTAGCGTGGGAACACATGCGCGCTGAAAATGGTTACGAGTACGAGTCGAAGCACCGCCTTATGAATTGTGTTAGTGGGATAGTGGGGGGCGGCACCGCATTCGGTCACGATCTAGGGCGTTGATTTGGCCACAGGAGTAAACACCTTAGTGTTGTCACACCCATGTTCCAATATTAGGAAGCGGGCGTAGTATCACACCGAAGTATCACGATGTACCACAGTTCGCGACAATATGATGTTAAAGGTCAGGCTAGAAACTGAGAGGGGGGCGGCGTCCAGACGGGCCGCGCGGCGAGCCATTCGATGGGGGAGAATGGTGGCCGTCGCACTGGCGCGCCACGGGGGCAAGCTATGCCCATGCAGGGCATGTGTATTTCACGTTGGGCATGTCTATCTCATGTCGCATAGGGCTGAGCGGAAGCAAGCTACCCCTCCTCCTCCTCCTCTTCCTCCTCCTCTCCGTTCCTCTGCTATCCTGTTCTCATGTCCTCGCTCATCTCCCTCTCCTCTCCTTTTCGGCGCAAGGGGCCGAGGGGGCGGACGGGGTGATCGAAAACGAAGCGAACGTGATCTTTAACACTGGCGCCTTCGGTGGAGCTCCGATAGGGGCAACGATCTTCGTGAGGGGTGTTCCGAAATGACCCGAGGCCGCCATGCGAACTTTGCTCCTGGCGCCTTCGGTGGCCCCCCCTGTGGGGTCACGAAACGTTGTGATGGGTGTGCCGAAACAGAGAGATGCGGACGGCAGAGGCAAGGAGTGGGAGAAGGGCGCTGATCTGCTCCAGCTTAGATAGCATCGCCAGCTACCCACACGTGATCTGCTGATGGCGATGGCCATGGCGTCGATTGGGAGATGGGCATCATGCGGACGAGATAATGAGGAGGACGGGGGGGGGTGCCCAGGAGGAGGAGGGCAGGCCGCGAGCACCAGTACGACCGCTCTCCGCCGTCGCCTGCCCAATCGTTGGTGCCGTACCCGCACGCCGTATGCATCGACGCCGTGCTCACTCCGACTCGCTGGAACTCGAGCTGGACGATACCTTCGCTGGCTGCGTCTTCTTGACGGGCGTCGACACGCCCTTGCCCTTGCCCTTCAATTTCGGCCTCGGCGGTGCTTTCGGCACGAGCTGGTTAGGCGATGGCTTCTTCTCCTTCCTGTTCTTCTTGCCATGCACCTGCGAGCTGCTGTCTGAGTCGCTGGAGTCGTCCTTCTTGCCCTTCTTGTTCTTGGTTGAGGTCTTGTCCTTGCTGCCCTTGGCGATCTTTCTGTCCTTGGCGGCATCCTTCTTCCTTTTCTTCTTAGATTGCTTGTGCTTGGCGGCATCCTTGTCCTTCTTCTTCTTAGAACTGCTCTTGCCAGTAGACTTGTCCTTCTTGCCCTTCTTGGTCGTCTTGTCGGAGCTCTCGGAGGAGTCGTCCTTCTTGCCTTTTATGTTTCTTGACCTTCTTGCCCTTCTTGCTCTCTTTCGCCTTCGCCGAGCTCGAGTCGCTCTCCGACATGCCGTCGCCATCGGAGCCCTCGTCGTCCCCGGCGTCCTGCTCCGCCTCGTTCTGCGCCCCCGCGTCCACGTTCACCTCGGCCTCCCAGTCGGCTTGCTTCCTGGGAGAGCTGAACGCGATTACGAGGATAGAGGGGAGGATGGGGAGGAGGATGCTCAGGGCGTGCTAACCGCGTTCCCCCGTGCCTGGCAGGAGCGTTCTATGCATTGCGGCAGAGGCGTTCCAAACGGACCATGGGCCATGTGGCCCATGGTCAGTTTGGAACGTTTCTGCGAGTTGAAAGCTCAAACCACGTTTCAGGGGGAGAAGGATGACGACAGGGCAAACTCGTCGTCGTCGTCGTTGTCGTCGCCACCTCCGTCGTCGTCGTCGTCGTCGACGTCGTCGGCATCGTCGGCGTCGTCGTCGGCGGTGGCGGCGGTTGCGCCCAGTGTACTCGTACCGTGGCGCTCGAACTTCTTCTCCATGTACACCACTCTGCACCGTCGCTTCGGGTCCCAGCGCGCAAGGCCGTTGGTCTTGGCCCAGTTCTCGTAGTTGGCGCCCTGCTCGGTCGATTTGAACTCGTCGTCCAACTGCTCTCTGCTGCACCATGTGCCCTCCGTCTCGCTGGCAGACCTGGCTGCGCAGGGGGGGTCGGCAGCGCGAGCAAGAGTAGGAACAGGAATAACAACAGGGGTCGAGGAGGATAAGGAGGAAGGAGGGGGACGGGGGTATCGAAATCCCCCGTCATCATCATATTCATTCACGCTGGTGGGATCAACGATGCGCCGTCGTCGCCGTCGTCGTCGTAGTCGTCGCCGTCGTCTCAGCATCATCACCATCAGCATCACCATCCTCGTCATCATCGCCACAATCGCCATCATCACCACCATCAGTACCATTACCATCAGCACCATCACCAACACCATCATCATCACCACCATCGTCATCACGATCAGCATCGCCATCATCATCACCGTCATCATCATCATCAGCATCATCATCATCATCATCATCATCGCCATCATTAGGATCACCATCGTCGTCACCATCACCATCAGTTGACATCATCACCATCGCATCCTCACCATCGGCATCATCACCATCATCAGCGCTCCCATCGCCATCACCACCATCACCATCACCATCGTCATCACCATCGTCATCATCGCCGTTCCTCTTTTGCGCGAGCCGATGGCCACATCGACTTCTTGACCCTGAGCACCGCGCCCGCCTGGTTGAAGCAGCACTCAGCCTTCTCCCATGCCTCTCGTAGTCCTTTGCGAACCTCGGGGGTCGGACGCACACACGCACTCACGCACGCATGCACGCACGCACATACACACACACACCCACGCACACACATACACACACACACACACACACGCGCGCGCACGCGCACGCGCACGCGCAAGCACACGCACACGCACACACGCACACGCACACGCACGCGCACACGCACACGCACACGCACACGCACACGCACACGCGCACGCACACGCACACGCACACACACACACACGCACACGCACACGCACACGCACACGCACACGCACACGCACACGCACACGCACACGCACACGCACACGCACACGCACACGCACACGCACACGCACACGCACACGCACACGCACACGCACACGCACACGCACACGCACACGCACACGCACACGCACACGCACACGCACACGCACACACACACATACACACACACACACACACGTTCACCCACACGTTCACCCACACATACGCACACACACCCGTAGGGGAGGAGGGGTGGGGGGGAAGCGGATGGAGGGTGGATTGAGGGCTGGCGGGGTGGTTCCAGCCCCTTTTTCCCACGATCCCCCACACCGTCAGGGTTTCTCCTCCTCCTCTTCTGGTTCCTCCTCCTCCTCCTCCTCCTCCTCCTGGTTTGTCTTGCCCTTCCCCCAGCGGGAACCGTTCTGGTCTTCGCCGACGAGTATTTCTTCAAGAATTCAGCCCCGTCCTCGTCGATCTCCCGATCCCCCCTGCACGCCTCATCCCAATGCCTCAAGAACATCCTGTTGCGAGCCTGTCGGGCCTGCTTGTCTCTCTTGCTCACGGGTCACCGTTTCCTCGGCGGAGCACCTTCCGCCGCAACCATGGCGGTGGCCATGTCAGGTAACTCATCCATCTGGTGGCCACCACTGGGCGAACTGAAGGACCCTGGAAAGCTCGAGCCGTGAACCAGCATGTATATCACGGAGAGGTGGGGCAGGGGTGCGGGGTGGGCCCGCCCTCTCGTGGAAATTGGGTCCTCGTCTTCAATCAGCAGCGCCGTTTTCAGTGTGTGGGGACAGGGGGGGCTCGTGGAAATTGAGTCCTAGGCAGACGCCCCTCCCCCGTGGACTTGTGTAAGGGTCCAGGCTTAGGTACAGGGTCCAGGGCCAGGGCCTAGGGAGTAGGCTGCGGGGCGTGAGGTGTACGGTGTAGGATCTGCGAATGTGTGTGCGTGTGTATGTGCAGTGTCCAGGGCGTAAGTATGCGGTGGAGTGGGTGGGTGTAAGGTGTAAGTCTGAGTGGGTGTAGGTATGCCTAGGGTGTAAGTGTGGGGTGGGTTGGTATAGGGTCTCGGTCTCGGGTGTACGTGTGAATAGGGTGTCAGTGTGGGGCGGGGTCGATGTACGGTCCAGTGTGTATGGTGCACCGCGTGGGCGGGTTGGGGTGGTGGGTGCGGGGGAAGGGTCGAGGTTCCAGGGCATATGGTCTCAGGTCTAAGTTACACGGTGTTCTTCATCATGTTGCTTGCTTGCCCGCGGGGCCTTTTGCGACACGCACAACAGCATAGGGTTGGGACCTCCACCTGCCGCATGCGCGCATGTATGCGCAGGGTTGGGTTCCTCGCGTGTTCGCGCATGCATTATTACTGCCTGTTTGCGTTTGCGCGCGTCTGGCTGCACATCGTCACCTCAACGCTTGCTTGACAAAAATAAGCAATTCGCAATGCATTGGTATGTTTGCACACACTTGGTTTGCCGCGTGTTTACCGCGTGCGTCTGTTTGCGTCTGGTTGTGTCTGCTCGTGCCTGCTTATGTCGAACGAAGGCGAGATCCTGCGGCCCCGGCGGGGCAGCTCGCCAGACACCCGGGGGGGCGAGAAGACCTCCATGACTAAAGAGCCCTCCCGAGCTCGCTCGGCCTCCCGAACCTGCTTGCGCCTCAGCTTTCGGCTCGATCTGAGCCCCGTGCCATCTAAGAGACGGACTGTCGCGTCTCGCACCACCTTGGGCACCGTGGCGCCCTTGAATGAGCTGGGCCCCGCACCAGCTAAGGCGGCAGCCGCGAAGCGGTCCTCGATGATGTAGTAGCAGTCGCTGCACGTGCTCACCGCTAGGCTCCCCGCCTCCTCTGGGCCCCCTGTCTCCCCGATCTGCTCGCCCCCGGCTCCTGGGCAACAGCAAGCATCAACAATGGCGGAGGAGCAGGAGGAGAGAGGAGACGGCTCCTGCCAGACTCGGGCCGCGGGAGCGCGCGACTTCAGGTCAAGACGGCACTGCTTTGCTCCCAGACCGGCTTCAGAGGGCTGCACACTACTCAGCCTGGCTCTCGTGAGAGCAGCCCGAAACTCGCTAGCGGTGGCCCCCAGCCATGGAGTGCTCATGAAGACCTTTCCCTCGGGAGACCTGACCTCGACCCACCTCGGCCTTTCCGGCGCCAGACTCCAAGACTGACCCCCGCACGCTTCCATGGCAAGGGCAACGAAGAGACTAGACCGTTCCTGTGGATCTAAGTCGCGCTGGCTCCATCCGAACCTGGCTCCTAGCTCGGCCGACCTAACAAATCTCCCCTCCGCTTGGTCCCAGATCCCGAAAACAGGGTCGTGACCCGAGAGACCCACTCTAGGCTTAAGCCTACGGCGCCAGACCCCCATGTCTCTCAGGAATACGTCATCCCCTCTGACTCCTCTACTGGCGGCCCCGGACCGCTCACTCGAAGAGGCGAGCAAGCCAGGCTCGTCGACGCCCTTCACGCTGGCCCCCCAGAGCTGGAGGCGTCGGCCGTCTGGGACGGCAGCGATTGCCGCAGGACCGCCGCCATCGTCGTGGCGAGCCTCGTCATGTCGCTGTCGGTGAGCACTGGGCGCTGCATGATGTTCGTCACCGTCTCGTAGAGTCCCTGGTTGTGGCGCTGCTGGGTCTCGATTCACTGCCTCATGTCCGCTAGGGCCATCATCATCTCGCGTGTAGTCATGGGCCTCGTCCCCGGGGGCGACTTGGCTGGCGCCGCGGTCTTGGACTCCGCGGGGGGCGCCTTGTAGGGAACGTAGCCCTCGTTCACGGGGGCCCTCAGGTACGCCGAGGCGGCTGGCTCCTGCTCCGAGACGGACTCGAGCCTCCTCGGAGGCGGTCGGAGGCTCGGGTTCGGCGCCCATGGGTCGGCGCCCTCCGACTTGGCAAACTCGTCCTCCCACTCCTGGAGCTGCTGCGAGACCATTTGCTTCATGTTCTTGCGAAGCCCGCTCGCCTTCGCCTTGGCCAGCTTCTTCGCGGCGGCCTGCATATTCTCCTGCTCGGTCTTCTTGCGAAAGGCAATCCGCTGGTCGCAGGCCCGGCAACACGTGTAGGTCGAGTGGCCGTTGGCTCCTGACCACTGTGCCCACGGCGGGTGCGGACACTCGTCCGGGTTCACGCTGCCCCTCTGCATCGCGCGGGGTGCCATCCCGGCGACATGCTTCATCGCCTGGGACGCGGCCGCAGCCCCGTGCAGCTTCACAGCACGACCGACCGCCAGCGTGCCTGCCCTGCCCCACATCGAGGCGCAGGTGGCCCTCCTGGAACATCTGGATCTCGAGCTCGGTCATCGCCTCGTAGTTGATCGCCTCGTCGGCCGTCGTATCGACGTCGCTCGTCCCGACCTTCTCCCAGTCGTGAACCTGATCGGGCTGGCCGTCCTCCTTGACGGGCTGAAGACGAGGCGGCGTCCCGCGCCCCGTCGTCGGACTGGCCGAAGCGCCTCGGCGCCCCTTTTCCTTCGTCGGCTTGATCACCCTGCCCTCGCGCCCAGACACCCCTGGAGGACTCGGGGAGAGAAGGCGCTGGCTTCGAGGCTTGAGCCGGAGAGGCTACTGACCAGCTCGAGCTAGTTCCGCCATCCTTATCAAGGCTCAGCCCTCCTCGAGGCCCCTTGAATCCCTGGGGGCCCCGGTGGAGAGAGGAGAAAGAAGAGGGGGGGAAACTGCCTACCCTGAGTCTCCACCTTCCATACCTTCCGCGCAGAAGCTGCATCATTTCATCGTATTCAGTAAGAGTTTCTGAGGGTTTCCAAAGGTTTCTTGGGTTTCTTAGGGTTTTTCGAGTTATTTGAAACATCGCATAGCACAGCGCGCCATCAAGGCCTGATTAGCATAGCACAGCATCGCATACCACAGCACAACGCAGGACCGAATGAGGATAATGATATCATAGCGTTGCATTGCGCAGCATTCTTAGCATAGCATAGCACAACATAGCACAGCATAGCACAGCAAAGCACAGCATACCATAGCAAATCATAGCACATCATAAGGATAAGGATTGCATAGCACAGCATCGCATATATCATAGCATAACACAGCATATCACAACATGACATAGCAGACTTAGTTAGGGATAAGGACAAGGATAAGGGCTTCAGAAAAGCAGTGGAGAGGGCCAGAGGGAGAAGAGAGGGAAGGGAGGAAAATAAGAAGCAGAAGGGGGAGGAGGGGCACGGAGGATTAGTAGAAGAAAGGGGGATGGCGACGATAAAGGGGGTCAGAATGACCATATGATAACATTGAGAAAAGTGAAAGGAAGGGAGAGGGGATGGGGCGAGGGGAGGAAGGAGGGTGAAGGGAGTAGGAGAGGACGAGGGAGAAGTCAGATTCTCCTTCGCCCTCCCCTCTACCCCTCCCTCTCTTGCTGTTTTGCTTTTCTCTCCCTGGGGGCGCGTGCCCCTGGCTGCGGCGGCAAGTCAGCGAACTGTGAAACACCAGAGGCCAAGCCAGACGTGATCTGCATGGTGCTGGCGATTGTGAACAGGGTTAATATTTAAATGCATGTATGGCCATAATAATAAATACACATTCGCACCATGCAGATTAATCCAAGTGATTATTGAAAAGGAACTCAGCAACCCACTTGGTAAGCCAAGTTTGTGCAAACAGAGGTCGATACAAGCCGAACGACCGAATTCTGGAACCATAGTTTTCGGACTCGTCCGAATAGTTATGGCTAAACGACGGGTTGCCTGCAAACGAGGCTTGGCCCTCGAAATGGCAAGCGAACACGTGCCATTTCATCGTCATCGGTTGTCCTGCGTTTATCCAGGCTCTGACGCAACGTCGAGTCACGTGGCCAAGGTGCACAATCGCGCTCGGCGACATGCTGCGCGGCTCCCGTGCGCAGATGGCAAAATACGATTGCAGAGACGTGCCGCAATCGGCCAGATGCGTGCCGAGCATGGGGGCCTTGTTGTCCAAAATTTGTTTGCCGCCTTTTTCAACGAGAAGATTCACAAACAATGGCAGCAACGATTTCCCTTTGGCTGCCTTGAGGTTTAGTGACGGATTGTCTACTTTCGTGTCTATCATTCCAGATGCGAGTTTGCTCCTGAGACCTTGATCCACGCCGTGCCGAGTATAATATTGTGTTAAAAAGCGGTTGATCTCAAAATCTGTTGAGTCAGGTTCTTTCTCGGACCATGGACCGAACATGCCAATTTTCAAGAGTTGCGCGAAAACGAATCCCATATAATATGCTATTATGCCTAGCTCCACCACGTGCATTGAATCGAACAAACAATGTTTACTTGTCAATCCAACAATTCCTTGCTGGTGGGGCAAATCCAATAACCTACTCAGCAATCGTAGGCCACCAGCGGGGCGACGATACGTAGAGAATAGCCGCCTGCCAGGGGGGAACGCATCAACGCTCTGGAGGTGCAGAAAATCAGGAAAGCCCAACACCGCTGGTTCTAGCAGGTCTCCTCTTTTGACCGTCGGAAAATCTGGATGTTGCCGCCGGACAAACACCCCCCCTTTTGCGCGCGACCTGGCGCGCACCGACATGAGAGCGGGCACTGTCGCATCAGTGATCGGATGGTGAAATATGCACGTCCTGCTAGATGTTTCGTACCAGTTGTGGGTTCGATTACGACACTTTGTATCTATCATGCCCAATCTATCTTTGTGTACAAAGCAAGCCATGCACCCGTAGGTGGACCGAAAATGAGGTGCCCCGAGCGTTTTCGTATATTCGTCCAGGTCGCAACTGACCTCGCAACACGCAAGTCGCACTAAACTCCCGTCTTCATTCCTTCCAAACAAAGGTGAACGTGCTAAGAATTCGCGGCGGGAGCCTGCAGGCCAAGGCTGGCCGAGGATGTCGCATTCAGGCCACAATCCAGTGGCGCCGACGTTAAACATCCAAGCCACTGTCTGCAGAAGTGGCTGTACCGCGTGAGCTCCCCTGCACCCACAACGGCACAACAACGTACTCGGGTAGGACCCGATCGGTATTCTCTGTCGTTGCCCAACGACTGACATAAAAAACCAATTGCCCATGCCGTCGGCCGTGGGCTCAAGGCGTGCGTGTGGAGGGCCAGGGAGATGACTGGGGGAGAACGAGCATTGGGATGAATACTCAAAAGTGCGATGAGAGGGCGGGTAGGGAATTGATGAAACAGGGAGCGACAGGACGAGAGGGGGAAGACGGGGCAAGCGGAAAGAGAGATGGAGGGGAGGAGGGATTGAGGGTAGGGAAAACTGAGAAGCCCATACCATACTTTAACATGTGTAAAATTGTAGTTAGCATTTGGTGGGTCGTCGTCTTGTTCCTCCTCATGCGTTTTTTTATCGCGTTTCACCCTCGCCGTCTTGTAGGTAATTACCTTGTTTGATTACTTGGTTACTAGCCTTACGGTTAGCAGCCACGTAACCAAACATAATGTCGATATAACATCTATTGTTGCAGGCATGGCGGAACAGGCGAACCAGCCCAAATATGTTCAGAGCGGGGGCGTGGGGTCCATCCTAGCGTAATCTATGAACAAACTGCACGGGATGATGTTGTCACCTCCGTATTGTTCAACCAAGGTGTGTTTCCAAAACGCACCGCAAAGCAATGATCTGTTGTTCCTGTGCTGCAGAAATTCAGCAGCTCTTGTTCTATATAATATTGACAACATCTCGTAAAACGGAAGCACGGGCAATGGCTTGATCATTGCTCGTTTATCTGGCGATCTCGGCACTCGTTGGGGAATCGGCACATATAGAAGACATTCTGTGGCAATTTCCCTTGTTCCCAGGGCTCGTTCTACAACTCTAGTACTGTTTCTTGAATGAACCAAATCGCGAGCAAGATCGCCCACCCCAGAACCTCCAGCGAGTGTAATGAGGTTGCTCAATCGCACAAGCATACATGCCGTCAGCCTCCCAGATAGGTACAAGCCAACAAGCGTTTGTCTGAGCACGGCCCCATGATCAACCATAGTCTCTGGTTCACCGCGGGGCTCTGCTGCCAGTTGGGCAGCGCGAACCCCAGCATTGGCCGCAGAACTCTGGAGGTATTGCCGCGCACGGGCTCGCTGTTGTCGGGTAGTCAGGGCCCGTTCTGTTTTTTTTTTTTGCTGCAGATCGGCCTTCACCAGAAGCGTTGGCCATCGTGAAAGCGTCCGCCTGCAAGCAAAATCCACGATAAGACGAGGTGAACCTGGCCCGACGCTTGAGCTACAAATGGCTACGGATCGTGGTCGGTGTTCGTTGTTGCGAAGTTTCGTTTTTCGCTATTGTCACTGAGCTCACCACGTATTGCTTTAGCTTCCTTTGTGTAGCTTGCCTTGCTGCGGCGTGTGGTTCGGGTTCTGTTGGTGTTAGGTGCATTAGCGTTACCTCTGTTGTCGCTGGATTCAGCATGCATTGCTGTAGCTAGCCGTGTTGTTTGCCTTATTTGGCAATTGTTTCCATTAGTTTTGCCATTTAGCTATTTATATGTTTGTCGTTTGCCTTCGCTTACCTTGTTTTAGTTGTGGGTTGGCCTGCTGGCAATATAGAACTCCGCGCGCGCGTGGGTCACCCGCGCGCGCGCGGAGTTCTGCATTGCCCACAACAGAAAAGTCTGCGCGTCCTTCGGCCTCCTTAAAGAGCACCGGAAACTTCAAATTTAGTTTTTGGGGTTACATGGCTGTTGTTCTATTGTGGGCAAAACAGAACTTACCTACGCGCGCGCGCGCGGGTGACCCGCGCGCGCGCGTGTGTCAACCGCGCGCGCGTGCTGATTTTTGGTATTGACCACAGCAGAAAAGTATGCGCGTCCTTCGGCCTCCTTAAAGGGCCCCAGAAAATTCAAATTTAGTTTTTGGAATTCCATGGCTGTTTTTGTATTGTGGGCAATACAAAACTTACCTGCGCGCGCGCGCGGGTGACCTGCGCGCGCGCGCGTGGGTCACCCGCGCGCGCGGAGTTCTGTATTGTCCACAGCGGAAAAGTATGCGCGTCCTTCGGCCTCCTTAAAGGGCCACAGGAAATTCAACTATAGTGTTTTGAATTACATGGCTGTTGTTCTATTGCGTGCAATACAGAACTCCCCCCGCGCGCGCGCGCGCGGGTGACCCGCGCGCGCGCGTGGGTCAACCGCGCGCGCGCGTGCTGAGTTCTGCATTGTCCACATCAGAAAGGTCGGCGCGTCCTTCGGCCTCCTTAAAGGGCCCCAGAAAATTCAAATTTAGTTTTTGGAATTACATGGCTGTTTTTGTATTGTGGGCAATACAGAACTCACCCCGCGCGCGCGCCGGGTGGACCCAGCGCGCGCGTGGTGTCAACGCCCGCGCGCGCGTGCGGAGTTCTGCATTGTCCACATCAGAAAGGTCGGCGCGTCCTTCGGCCTCCTTAAAGGGCCCCAGAAAATTCAAATTTAGTTTTTGGAATTACATGTCTGTTTTTGTATTGTGGGCAATACAGAACTCACCCCGCGCGCGCGCGGGGGTGACCCGCGCGCGCGCGTGTGTCACCCGCGCGCGCGCGTGCGGAGTGGGTCCACGGCCACACAGAAAAGGTCGGGCCCCGAGCGCGGCCTCCCTTAAAAAGTCCACAGAAATTCAACTTTATTTTTGTAGTTACATTGGTTTGTTTTTTTGCTCTGTTGCAATACAGAACTCACCACTACGCGCGCGCGCGGGTGCCACGCGCGCGCGTGGGTCCCCGCGCGCGAGTTTCTGTATTGTCCCCAGCAGAAGAGGCCCGGCGCGTCATTAGGCCTCCTTAAAGGGCACCAGAAAATTCAAATTTAGTTTTTGGAATTACATGGCTGTTGTTCTATTGTGGGCAATCCAGAACTCACCACGAGCGCGCGCGGAGTTCTGTATTGTCCACAGCAGAAAAGTATGGTCGTCCTTCGGCCTCCTTAAACGGCACCAGAAAATTAAAATTTGTTTTTTTTTGAATTATGTGGCTGTTTTTAAATTGTGGGCAATACAGAACTCACCACGCGCGCGCGCAGAGTCCTGTATTGCCCACAGCAGAAAAGTCGGCGCGTCCTGCGGCCTCCTTAAAGGGCACCAGAAAATTCAAATTTAGTTTTTGGAATTACATGGCTGTTGTTCTATTGTGGGCAATACGGAACTCACCACGCGCGCGTGCTGAGTTTTTGTATTGACCACAGCAGAAAAGTATGCGCGTCCTTCGGCCTCCTTAAAGGGCCCCAGAAAATTCAAATTTAGTTTTTGGAATTACATGGCTCTTGTTCTATTGTGGGCAACACGGAACTCACCACGCGCGCGCGCGCGGGTGACCCGCGCGCGCGCGTGGGTCAACCGCGCGCGCGCGTGTTGAGTTTTTGTATTGACAACAACAGAAAAGTATGCGCGTCCTTCGGCCTCCTTAAAGGGCACCAGAAAATTCAAATTTAGTTTTTGGAATTACATGGCTGTTGTTCTATTGTGGGCAATACGGAACTCACCACGCGCGCGCGGGTCACCCGCGCGCGCGCGGGTCACCCGCTCGCGCGCCCGCGCGCGCGCGGAGTTCTGTATTGTCCACAGCAGAAAAGTGGGCGCGTCCTTCGGCCTCCTTAAAGGGCACCAAAAAATTCAAATATAGTTTGTGGAATTACATGGCTGATTTTCTAAGAGGCATCTTTTTCGCATTGGTGCATTCGCTGGCCGTCTTGGGGTTCTCACTGGCGGACTGTAGAGCACCCTGGTGGCAATGATGGGGGCTCTTGGGCCGCATATAGATGACGCTGGAAACAACCCGTGCAGACGCGTCATGGGCGACGTCGGCGTTTGTGAATTTAGCAAGGGAACGGTAATTGGCGGTGGCGCTTTTATTGTGGGCCATAGTGGTTCCACGTTCTGGCGTCTGGGGGGGGGCTCTGGGGCATGTTGACAACCATATTTGGAAATCGTGGTGGCAGCACGGGGCCCACCTGGCCTCTGAAACGTGGCGGACGCATAGTTTCCCATGTTTGTCATTGTATCCATCGGTGAAAATAGAGCTACACCTGCACGCCGACGTTAGGCTGAGTAAGTTTAGGATTTGAGGCGTTTGCAGAAGCATGGGGCGAGCATCGCATGCATGGGTCTGTAGTGAAATAATTTCGCGTGGCCGCATATGGATTCGTAGGTAGTCGCTTGTGTTGTTGTATTTGCTATGGTTACGTGCGCAGAGCCGCGTGCGTCTATGCACCCTCGCAGTTTCTCACGTACCCTAGGCGTCTTCAATGTTGCTCAGAATTTCGGACGGTTGTCCAACCCCGATGTGTTCACGCGTCCCCAGATATTCGAGGCAGTCGCATCTCTCGGGCACATGCATACGAGCATCGCATAGAGCTGGGCCCCTCGATTCCAACTGTGCTCAGTTTTGTTGCACCCAATAGGCTGCATGCAATGCAACGGCCCCCCTGCCCAACACATTACGCCCTACACCGACCTTAGACCGTGCCCTACACAGTGCACCTTGGACCTTACCAAACATGCCTTAGACCTCACCTTAAACCTCACACATTGAACCTTACACCTGAGACCGTGCACCGTGGACCTGAAACATTAGAGCGTACGCCTCAGACCGTAGACATTAGACCTTACACTTTGGACCTTGTACCTTAGACCTTACCCTACATCTTACACCTTAGACCTTAGACCCCAGACCCTTATACCGTCCACGTTGCGCTGCATCTATGCACCCAAACCCTACACCTTATAACCCCCCCTCCCCACACCAAACGCCCACCCTGCAATGTCAACCGTACTCGACCTTGGGCCGTGGATTCTGTTCCCCACACCCCACGCTCTACACCCTACGCCCGATAACCACAGCCCTACTCCTTAGACCCTGCCTCTCGACCTTTGGCTCTACACCCTACACCTTGCATCATATGCCCCCCCCCCCCCCAGACGCTGCAGCCTGCATCCCCAATTAAGCTGGACACCCTATATGCCTCACATCCCACACACCACATCATACACCCTACACTCTGGACCCCAGACTCTAGACCTAGGAACCTGGATCCAACGCCCCAAAGACCTGGGGCCGTCGACCCGAGACCCTCACGTTCGGGAATATGCATTTCTGCGCGCGTGCGAGTAGGCGTTTGAAGCATGGTGCGAGTAGCGTGGGAACACATGCGCGCTGAAAATGGTTACGAGTACGAGTCGAAGCACCGCCTTATGAATTGTGTTAGTGGGATAGTGGGGGGCGGCACCGCATTCGGTCATGATCTAGGGCGTTGATTTGGCCACAGGAGTAAGCACCTTGGTGTTGTCACACCCATGTTCCAATATTAGGAAGCGGGCGTAGTATCACACCGAAGTATCACGATGTACCACAGTTCGCGACAATATGATGTTAAAGGTCAGGCTAGAAACTGAGAGGGGGGCGGCGTCCAGACGGGCCGCGCGGCGAGCCATTCGATGGGGGAGAATGGTGGCCGTCGCACTGGCGCGCCACGGGGGCAAGCTATGCCCATGCAGGGCATGTGTATTTCACGTTGGGCATGTCTATCTCATGTCGCATAGGGCTGAGCGGAAGCAAGCTACCCCTCCTCCTCCTCCTCTTCCTCCTCCTCTCCGTTCCTCTGCTATCCTGTTCTCATGTCCTCGCTCATGTCCCTCTCCTCTCCTTTTTCGGCGCAAGGGGCCGGGGGGCTGACGGGGTGATCGAAAACGAAGCGAACGTGATCTTTAACACTGGCGCCTTCGGTGGAGCTCCGATAGGGGCAACGATCTTCGTGAGGGGTGTGCCGAAATGACCCGAGGCCGCCATGCGAACTTTGCTCCTGGCGCCTTCGGTGGGCCCCCCTGTGGGGTCACGAAACGTTGTGATGGGTGTGCCGAAACAGAGAGATGCGGACGGCAGAGGCAAGGAGTGGGAGAAGGGCGCTGATCTGCTCCAGCTTAGATAGCATCGCCAGCTACCCACACGTGATCTGCTGATGGCGATGGCCATGGCGTCGATTGGGAGATGGGCATCATGCGGACGAGATAATGGGGAGGACGGGGGGGGGTGCCCAGGAGGAGGAGGGCAGGCCGCGAGCACCAGTACGACCGCTCTCCGCCGTCGCCTGCCCAATCGTTGGTACCGTACCCGCGCGCCGTATGCATCGACGCCGTGCTCACTCCGACTCGCTGGAACTCGAGCTGGACGATACCTTCGCTGGCTGCGTCTTCTTGACGGGCGTCGACGCGCCCTTGCCCTTGCCCTTCAATTTCGGCCTCGGCGGTGCTTTCGGCACGAGCTGGTTAGGCGATGGCTTCTTCTCCTTCCTGTTCTTCTTGCCATGCGCCTGCGAGCTGCTGTCTGAGTCGCTGGAGTCGTCCTTCTTGCCCTTCTTGTTCTTGGTTGAGGTCTTGTCCTTGCTGCCCTTGGCGATCTTTCTGTCCTTGGCGGCATCCTTCTTCCTTTTCTTATTAGATTGCTTGTGCTTGGCGGCATCCTTGTCCTTCTTCTTCTTAGAACTGCTCTTGCCAGTAGACTTGTCCTTCTTGCCCTTCTTGGTCGTCTTGTCGGAGCTCTCGGAGGAGTCGTCCTTCTTGCCTTTTATGT
>CAUYUJ010002581.1:311035-347376 GCA_963575745.1 Prorocentrum cordatum | reverse complement strand
CTTTCAGTACAACTAGGTCTCGCCGCCGCATCTGGCGCCCTCGGCTGAACGCCCGCGGCCTCGGGGCCCGCGCCGCTAGCGAAACCGAAGAATACGCCGCGCGACTGTTTCGCGCTCCCCGCCGCGGTGGCGCGCGCGCGTCGTCGCCGAAGGGCAGCGCGTTGTGACCGACCTTAGTTCGGTCGCCGTCGTTGCGCCCCACCTTGGCCACCCCGCCAGGCGGCGGCGTCGCCGTCGGGTGCTCCACCGCGGCGTCGGAGAACCCCCGAACGTCCGAACGTTAGTGGCGTTCTCCAAATTCTGGATGCGTTCTGGGGGGGTCTGCGCAGCCCTCCGCCCGCGCCACGCCCTCGGGCGCGCGGGCGGCTGAAGGAGGGGGGGGGGGGGGGGGGGGGGGGGGGGGGGGCGCGACGGGGTTATTGGGCGATGGGTCCGGGGTGGCGCCTTTTGCGGCGGCAGGCCTCTGCGGAGGGGGGGGGGGGAGGGGGGGGGGGGGCAGGGGCGCGCGGGCGGTGAGGGGCGGTGGCGGTGGCGCAGATTGCACTGCCAATTGTGCACCCGTTGTGTCCTTTGTTTTAGGCGTGAACAAATAGCGCGCGCAGTGGGGGCAAGTAGCGGAAATAAGCAGACATGGACACCAGTTCGAACACATCGCGGTGCGGATAGTGGCGCGGACAGTGGCACGGCTAGTGGCGCGGCTAGCGGCGCGGGTAGTGGCGCGACGGGTAGTGGCGCGGATCGGGGCGCGGATGGTGGCGCGGATAGCAGCTTGGATAGCGTCGCGGACAGTGGCGCGCGCTCGTTTTCCTGGAACACACCCGATCTCGTTGTCCTATTCGCCCTTCTCCTCGCCCCCCCCTTCCCTCCCCCCTGCAGCTCTACCATGCCTTCGCAAGAAGCGCGGCGTCGTCTGAGCGCTGAGCCAGCCCCGCTGCGGGGGCGCAGCCCAACGAGCGCACAGTTCAATCGCGCGGGCGACGCCCCGCCAGCACGGCCGCCGTCGCAAAATGCGGGCGCGCCGCCGACCGAGGCGGCGCGCGAAAAGGCGCGGCCCGCCTGGGGCTTTTCGGCGACGTTAAATGTCGGCGCGCGCCAAAGATCGCGCCGCCGCCTTGCCGAGCTCTGGGGGGTGTCATGCCCCCCCCGCTGGCAGCGCCGAGAACTGGTGGATCTCGCGCCCCGCCCTGGCCGCGATGCGGACAGCGATTCCGCGGCGCCCTTGCGCTTGAACAGAAAGCGCGCGGGGAAGAAGGAATGGCCGCTCCACAACGGGGGGTCGGCGTTTCTGGCCTGTCCGCTTCGGCGCGCGGGGCGGCGCCACGGGGCGTCGCGATCTGGCGTTGCGCGCGGCGGCAGCTGGCCAGCAATCTCACCGATGAGTTCGGCACCCGCTGGGGCATCTGAGATCGGTCAGCAGCTTTGCAAATGGCCCGCGCAACGCGCCTGTGGCTCCCCAGCGCCGCGCGGCAGGGCATGGGCACCCATGCCGCGAGACTGAGGCCCAGGACATCGGCCAGCAGCGCCCGAATTGCAAGGCTCCTCACCGTCGGCCCCTGCCCAGGGAAAGGCCGCCGTGGCGTGGCCGCCCAGGCCGTCGCCCATCCCATATCCTGGCTGGGCTCGCCAGGCAGCGTTGCAAGCGCGATGAGCACGGTAGACAGCTGCGCGCGCGGATGCACAAATGGCACATGCCCGACGAGCTGTTTGGAAGCATCCGCGCTCTGTTCGGACATTGGAGCTCGGGCCCGAGGCCTGCCCCCGCCCCCGCGAATTTGGCAGGCGCAAATGCGCGGGGCGAGCCGCGCGCGCTGCGGCGCGGCCTCGGCGGCCCTCCCCGCCATGGCCGCTGGCCTGGACGTTGCCAGTACGTTCAAGTCTTAAGCGGCTGGAGCGCACCCATGCGCGCCCGCTTCGTCGCCCGCGCGCTGCGCCTGTCAACCGCCGCCCTGCAAGAGCGCGCCGTGCTGGTACAGGCGAACGCCGCTCCCCCCATGCAAAAGCATGTCCTGGGGGAGCTCGCGGGGCACGCGCCGCGGTATGAAAACCAGCAGCGGGCGCGCGTCCAGCTTCGAGCTTTGCTGGGAATGCTGGCTGCGTCGGACAGGGGAAGGGGGAAGATCAGGAGGATTGGGCTTATGAGGAGGGCGCGGAGGATAATGGCGATGGGAGGAGGGGGAGGAGGAGGAGGAGGGGGAGGAGGAGGAGGAGGAGGAGGAGGAGGAGGAGGAGGAGGAGGAGGAGGGGGGAGGAGGATCAGGAGGAGGAGGGTCTGCGTCGGGCAGAACCTTGCAGTCGTCGGGCACCTCGGGGCGCCAAAACCTTGCAGTCGTCGGGCACCTCGGGGTTGTGCCATCAAATCCGATCGCCCGTCTCACTCATGAACTTCGCCCATTTCCCAGCGTCGCCCGTGTTCTGGCGGATGGGCATCATCATCAGCATCGGCACTCATCGCCATCATCCGCGCCACCCGCGCATTGAACACAACGCGCCGTCAATAGCGCCAAGAGCGCTTGCGTGGCCGCTCTTGGGGCCCTTTTGAGGCCATATTGGGGCCGCCTCGGGGCCCTCTCGGG
Organism: Prorocentrum cordatum; assembly: GCA_963575745.1. Lineage (NCBI taxonomy): Eukaryota > Dinophyceae > Prorocentrales > Prorocentraceae > Prorocentrum > Prorocentrum cordatum. The sequence goes on along the minus strand of CAUYUJ010002581.1, from coordinate 344,803 downwards.
CCTTCCTCAGGGCCACCAGACGGCTTCGACAGGCGCCCGTTGGGAAGGCATTGTCAGGGCAACGCACGTGCACGCGAACGAAGCGAATTCGAAACACAAACACACACATGTATGTATGTATGTATATATATAAAATTATGTCCGGCCTATATTTTTATATGGGACACCGACAACACTTACGCATGGTAGAAGGGCGCGCAATGAGCAGATGTAGCGCAAACCGATGCAACACATACGGAGGACCTGTGACAACAACAAAGCACATAAACCAACCTACGACCCGCCAGGGAAACAACTACGAATACAAACAACAGGTGAAACGAAACCGCCCACCCAAATCAGCCTAGGCAGCATGCAAAATCGAAACAACCCAATGCAAGGCATACTTAAACATGCGAACACCCAAAATGTAAGTCATGCTTCCGGATGGGAAAACCCACACCGCCAGCGACAATTTCTCATACTGGCTCCTGTTAGATGGAATCCAAAGGAAATAATTCATGCCGTCCAAACACACGCACGCAAATCCATATATACATATATATATAAACATATATGTATATGTATATATACACGTGTATATGTACATGTGTGTGTACATATACACATGCACATCCACACATATACTTAGATGTTTCACGTGTGGACTTGCAGTTGTAAGCGCAGACATACAATCACACACGCACATCTATGTCCGCACATCTGTATGTACATACACACGTGTATACATACACCCTGCAACATTCGGAGCACCTCCCGCCCGCCCTTAGGTTTCCTCATGGTGCCTGTTTCGGTATCCCCGCCCCCTGTCGAGGAGGCCCGTCGGTGTCGCCCCATCCTTTTTTTCGGGCACAGTTCTGGCGTATGCCGAGTTGTTGTCCGAGTACAGCGACTGATGCCCCCCAGAGGCCAACGACAATATTTGAGAAAAAGTAGTTTCAAATTTGGAGTGGGTCGATCTGCTGGTCGAGCACAACGGTGCATCCCCCCAGCCCAAAACCGTTTTTGGAACACACCTGTACTATCTAGGGGGATTGCTTCTCCCCCCCCCCCCCCCTGTCCGAGCGCATCGGCGACAGTGCCCAGAGGCCAACTGCCATTCTTGGACATGCCAGCGGTTTCCCGTTTCACCCCTCTTGCCCCCCCCCCCCGCTTCCGAGGGTCTTGGTGGTTCTGAGTTTCGTAGCTTTATGTGGGCGTTGTGTAAGGTTTATGTTAAGGAAGGTGCCACTCCCGCCCCAGTCTCTGGGGTCACCTTGGGCGAAGGAGAAAGGGAGGGGAGGGGGGGGAAGGGACGTGAGGTGGAGGGGCCGGAGGGGGGGGGGGGGGGGGGGGGGGGGGGGGGGGGTTTGGGGGGGGGGGGGGGGGGGGGGGGGGGGGGGGGGGGGGGGGGGGGGGGGGGGGGGGGTGGGGGGAGGGGGGGGGGGGGGGGGGGGGGGGGGGGGGGGGGGGGGGGGGGGGGGGGGGGGGGGGGGGGGGGGGGGGGGGGGGGGGGGGGGGGGGGGGGGGGGGGGGGGGGGGGGGGGGGGGGGGGGGGGGGGGGGGGGGGGGTGACGGGGGAGAGAGGGCTGCAACTACCGTTGCATTCGCAGCTGCTGTCACCGTTGCCGCTACCGCTAACTAGTTTCGCCGTTGCCGCTGCATCGAAGGAGATTGGGCGAGGGTGGAGAGGGGGGGTTGGGGGGACAAGGGGAGAGGGAAGGACGAACGGAAGGGGAGGGGATAGGGGACGGTGAGGGGGGAGGGAAGAGAGGGTGGGCGAGGCGGGGGGTGGGGGGGGCGGGGGGGGGGGGAGGGGGGGTGAGGGTTTGTTAGCGAGAGGAGCGCTGTCTCCTCCCCCTCCTCCCACGTGCTCCTACACTCCCTTCTCCTCTCCTCTCTCTTGCTCATGGCTGCATGTGTGCTTGCGTACGTATGCATGTGTCGGGCCATGACTGCGTGTGTTTGTTTGCGCCTGAGTGCGCTTAGGTGTGCCGCCGTTTTGTCGTTCTATGGTTGGATATGTCTGCATCTGCAGGTTAGTCTCTGCTTGCGTATGTCTGCATGTGTCTGGGCGTGCCTGACTGTGTCTGTTGCGTCTGAGTGTGTCTCCGTGTGTCTGATTGCGCCTGCGTATGTCTGTGTATGACTGCTGGTGTCTGGTCGTGGCTGCTCATGTATGCGCATGGCTGCTTGTGCCTGCTTATGTCTGCGTATGTCTGATAGTGCCTGCGTATGTCTCTGTGTGTGTGTCCGAGTGTGTCGTAGTGTGTCTTATGGTGTCGTATTGTGGTTGGCCGTATCTGCATGTGCTTGTTCGTGTCTGCGTTTGTGCACAGATGCTTTCGTATGTCTGGTAATGTCTGCTCGTGCCATCATTTGTCTGACTGCCTCTGCTGGTGTCTGCTCTCTAGTTGCCAGCGGCATTATGTTAGCATTCAGTCGCTCTACAATTGCGCTGGCAGTCGCTCGCTCTCTAATTGTCCGCGGCACGAATGGCATTCGGTCGCTCTCCAATTGCCCACGGCACGAAGAGGGAATGTCCGCAGATCCTGTTGCTCCTGATCTTCCTCCTCATCCTCTTCATCCTCATCCTCATCCGTCCTCATCATTATCATTCCTCCTGCTCAGTCCTCCTCATCCTCATCCTCATCATCATCCTCATCCTCATCCTCCTCCAAATCATTCACCTCCTCTGTCCGCCAGCGGCGGCGGCGGCGTCCCCCCTCTGCTGCGGACGGGGGGTCAACGTCGAGCACGGGACTCCCCAGGGACGCGTTCTGGCCAAGATTTCGAGGGGGTTGAACCGCGGCGACGGAAAAAAAAAACATTGAGGCCAACAGCGACAACATTGCATTCATATACCTTCGATGCTTGGATCCCCGAAGGCGGCACGGGGAATAAGGCGACGAATTGAGGTAATGAGGAGGCATTGGGGAGGGCGATTAGGAGGAACAGGAGGAGGATGAAGAGGAGGAGGAGGAGGACATGAGGATAAGGATGAGGAGCAGGAGGAGGGGGAGGAAGACGAGGAGGAGGAAGGGGGAAGGGGAGGACATGAGGATGATGGGGGAGGAAGTGATGATGAGGATGATGATGAGTAGGAGGATGGGGAAATGAAGATGAGGCCGATGGCATGAGGAGAGGAGGAGGAGGAAGTGAGGAGGATGAGGAGGAGGAGGAGGAGGAAATGAGGAGGAGGAGGAAATGAGGAGGAGGAGGAAATGGGGAGGAGGAGGGGGACATGAGGATGAGAAGGATGAGGAAGTGAGGATAAGGATGAGGAGTAGCATTCTTCACAAGAGAATGCTGTCGCACGAATGCCACACCGCACGGCTGTAGCAGAACTCCATCTTGGCCGAATCCGAGGGCACGCCACCCCAGACCTTCCTCGTCCACGAGACCTTCGAAGGTCTCGAGGATCAGGATGCGGGTGAGGATGAGGATAAGGATCCTCGTCCTCATCCGCATCCTCATCCGCATCTTGTTTCGTCCTCATCATCATCCTCATCCGAACGTGGTCCTCCTCGAGGCCGTCCCCACCCTCGTCCTCATCCTCACCCTGCTCCTCCTCATCGTCCTCGACCTCGTCCTCCTCCTGATCTTCCTGCTCCTGCTCCTGCTCCTGCTGCTCCTCCTCCTCCATCTCCTCCTCCTCCTCCTCCTCCTCCTCTTCCTTCTCCTCATTCCTCCTCATTCTCCACCTCTCCATCACCACATGGTGCTCGAATTGACGAGCGAGGCGTGCTGGCGCAGCCCTCACGGGGCAACGGCCGCCTCGTCCGCAGCCGCCGTGCCGAAGTCCGCAAGGACGGTCTCAAGCTGGGTCTCCGGGGCTCCTCGTCGCCCTCGTCGTTCGCCTCGAGCTCCTCGCCGCCCTTGTCGGTCCCCTCGAGCTTCTCGTCGCCATTGTCGGTCCCCTCGAGCTTCTCGTCGCCCTTGTCGACCTCGTCGTCGCCGAACGTGCCCTCGACGCCTGTCAGCGCCTTCCTGCAGTCGTTCATCTGCTTCGCCACCGAGTTCGCCTGCACGACCGTCTCGAGCAAGCTCTTGCCACTCTTGCTGAAGGTGCTGGACCACTTCTGCGTGCTGTGGTACTTGACCCATGCCTCCCAGCCACCCTTTGTTTTCGGCCTCTTGTCACAACCCGCCCTGTAGTCGCCATGGCGCTCGCATATCGAGCGAGCCTCGATGAACATCTTCTCGAGATCATCATCAGCTGGGGCCTCCTCCGTCCTCTTCGTTCGCTTGGTGTCCACCGCCGCTGCCTTCGCCTTCGCCTTCGGCTTGCGCTTCGTGCCGCCTGCCTCGTCGCCGCCAGGCGCCTGCATCTTGTCCCGCGAGCCCTTGCCCAGCGCAGCACCCTTCGAGGCTGTGGCCGCCGCGGACTTGCCCTTGCCAACCTTGGCCTTGCCACGCTTGGCCGTGCGCCTGCCCTTGTCCGTCGAGCCCGCCTTGGCGAACGGGATCGGGGGCGATGCGATCCACCTGTCACCGTCCAGCCACGTGAAGCACGTGTTGCCGTCAATCTCGAACTTGTCCGTCGACCGCTTGCCGTCCTCGGTGCGGATGCAAAAGCCACCCTTCACCACGTACTCAACATGCTCTTCGGGATAATCCAGCTCGCGGGGCTCCTCCTCCTCGCCTTCCTCGTCGCAGGACGCCAAGGCAGGAATGACGTCCTGGGTGGGGTGGTGGGGGGGGCCCTCCTGCTCCCGCTCACCCGCCTAACCTGGGGTGCCCCAGGGCCTTGCATAACGAATTCGCGCGGGCAGCCCGCCCGAATTCGTTATGCACTACTTGTTTGGTCGAGTCCAGCCTTTCGCCTGGCATCTCCCGCCTCTCCCTATCCTTGATCCGCATCCCCCTCTCCCTCCTCACCCCTGGCCCTCATCATGCCCATCATCCTTCTCGTCCCTCCTCTTCCTTCGCAATGCTCGCCTCCACCGTTCTCCCCCATCCTCATCCATCCTCCCTTCTCGTCTTCCCGTCTCCTCCTCCTCATTCGCCTCCTCTCCTCCTCATCCATCCTCACCTCGTCCTCGTCCTCCTCCTCGTCATCCTCGTCATCCTAAGCCTCACCGTACGTTTTATTACCCTCCTCATCCTGGTCTTCCCTCGTCTCCTGCGCGTTCTTCCCCTTGCTGGACGGCGACGGCTCGGTGCCCTTGCCCGACTGCAGAGACGTGGTGCCTTTGCCCTCGCTCTTGCCCGTGCGCTTGTCGCCACCTCGGATGCCGAGATGCGATGAGGGGGAGGATGAGGGTGATGAGTTGGAGGACGATGGGGCGAGGAGAAGGGCGACGACGTGGAGATGGGCAGGGAAGACGATCAGCACGAGGATGAGGATGGCGAGGAGGACGAGGAGTCTGAGGGTGAGGACGGCGATGTGCACAGTACTGAGGAGAGCGAGGATATTGAGGATGAGGATAAGGAGGGTGAGGGTGATGCAGAATCAGGAATGAGGATGTTGAGGATGAGGATGAGGAGAGGAGGACGATGATGAGTGGAGCGAGGATGCGGACGATGATGAGGAGGATGATCAAGATGATGAGGATACGGAGAGCGAGCATGATACGGATGAAGAGGAGGAGGAGGAGGAGGAGCAGGATGGTGATGGCGATGACGGGGAGGTGGATGAGGATGAGGATGAGGATGAGGATGCTGGAAGCGAGGGTAATGAGGATGAGAAGGGCGAGGATGAGGATAGCGAGGAGGATACTGATAAGGATGAGGGTGAGGAGGATGAGGGTGACGAGGGCGGGGATGATGCGGATGAGGGGGGCGAGGCGATTGGTGAGCCTGTCGCGCTCACGTCCGACTGAAGGCTGTCGTCCGAGAGGTCGTCGTCGTCGTCGTTGAACATGGCGTTCATGAAGTATGATCGGGCTGCAATGTCAGAACTACCACCAGCAGGACCACCTCCTTTCGATTGCATGACCTGCATCAGCTGCGGCGGGATGGTGTAGTTGTTACTGGGTGTGGTTTGCATTCCCCCACCCCCCTCCAAGCACTCGTACTCCTACGCGTACTCCGAGCCCCACTGCTACTCATGCTCATGCTACTAGTACTCGTACCCCTAGTCCTATTCGTTTTCCAACTCGTACTCATACTCGCATTCCTACTCGTATTCCTACTCGTACCCCGTCCCCCCCCACCACCCCCTCCCCCTACTCGTACTCCTACTCTCATTCCTAACCGTACTCGTATTCCTACTCGTGCTCCTACTCGTACTCTTACTCGCACTCGTACGCGTACTGGTACACCCTTCTCCCGCTACCCCATCCCCCTAATCGTGTTCCTACTCGTATTCCTAACCCTCCTCGGACTCCTCCTACTCCTCATACTCCTACGCGTCCTACTCCTCCTCCTCCTCCTCCTCCTCCTCATCCTCCTCCTACCCCTCCTCCTACTCGTCCTAGTCTTACTCCTCCTCCTCATCCTAGTTTGACCCTGGGCTCCTGATGACCCGCCTCCACCCAGCTACCATATCCAGGATCTCCCTGGCCTCCTCCATGCACTTCTGCTGGGAGAACTTTGCCCCGATCACCTGCAGGACAGCACCTTCCCAGTCTGTTAGATCGATGCGCAAGTTCGCACTGATCCCCTCACACACTTTCAATGCTTTCCACCAGCCACTGGAGAGGATGTACTATGGGAGGCCCTTGCACCGTTTTTTGCCGCCCGTGTTCCAAGAACATAGCGTGCCAGTGTTCAACGAGGATGGCGGCAGCTCATGGAGCGCGCGCGCGAGTCCAGCCTGCACCTCCAAGCTCATGGGGTTGCGAACGCGAGGCCAGCCAACAGATCCTTGAACCTGAACTCTACTGTCGTCGTCGTTCTCCCTGGCCTTCAGCTCGTCTGAGCCCGACTGGTCGATCACCTCGTCGTCGTCGTCGTTCTCCAAGACGACCCCCAAAACGACCCTCCACCGTCGGCGCCCCAGCTGGGACCCCCATGGCCTGCCGCCCAATCCCGAGATCCAGGAGGAACCCCCAGACCCCAAGACCCCAAGAGAACCCCCGAGACCCCCGAGGAACCCAAGACCCCAGGATGAACCCCGAGACCAAGACCCCAAGAGTACACCAAGACCCCAAGACTAGATCGAACCATGACGGACACGACTATGATGTGGAACAGAAGATGAGGGATGACGAGGTATATTATGGATGTAAGATGATATAGAGTTAGAAGTTTTTTAGGTTTTGAAAGTGACCAATGATCGCGTGACCGCATGCACACGCTCCTGTGCAAGACAAAGAAGACAAACCAAGCGAAAGCAGACAAAACAAGACAAAGCAGACAAAACAAGACAAACCAGACAAAATCAGACACGAAAACAGCTTCCAGACCTTCCGCGCGGAAGGCATGGAAGGTGGAGAGTCAGGGTATCCTATCTGCCCTCCGCAACACTTCCCCCGCAAAGCCATCGCTGCCCCCTCCCCCAGGCCCCGACGCACCGGAAAGCGCGCGGACGGGAGGGGCTTCTTGATCTCATCGTCCACCTGAAAGTCGGACGCCTCGCACATGATCAGGCCGACGGACCTGTGACCGGAGGGGTGCCGATGCATCTGCCTCTTGACCCTCGAGCCGAAGTCGTCGACCTCGATTGTGTTAAGCCGCAGGTCGAGCTCGGCACCGATCATCCCCAGGAACCGCGCAAGGAGGAGGGGAGAGCACCTCTGCTTCAGGACGAGAAACTCTATGAAGCCGTGGCCTGCCATCGACACGGGAAACCCAGGCCTTGCCTACGATCTCGGCCTTGCCCCCGATTCCGCTAGCTGTTTGAGAAGCGTCTGCCAGCTCATGATGAACTCGAAATCCCTTGCGCCCGAACGCGCCGACTAGGATCTGGAGGTCCTCCTGCCCGACCAGAGCCTGACCGGCCGCCGTGTCCACGAGCGCGTGATCCATCATGTTCTTGAAAGAGAGGGGCGCCATGCTCCCCCTGACCTGCTGAATGATGCCCGTCCAGTCCTCGATCGTCACGGTCAAGTAGCTATGCCAATCCTCGTCGTCACCGTCGCCGCTGCTGAGGAAGAAAGAAGCTGGCCCTCGGGCACCCCCCATGGTCTTCTTCTCGGCGGCGATCCGGTCGTCCTTGGAACGATACGGCTTCTGGCAGTTCTCAGCCCAATGGCCTTTGTCCCCGCAGTTCGCGCACCGGGATCGTCGTTTCATGTCGCCCGATGTTATCCTCCGAAATCCCTGTCGCGTAGATCGCCTCTTGTCAAAGAAATCCCTCTCGATGCGCTTCGTGGCCTTGAGCTTGCGAGCTTCTGCCCAGGATCTCCTCTTCTCTTTGCCAACCTTCTCATCGATCACGGCCGCCAGTACGACCATCAGCTCCTCTTCTGGGAGCTGCTGCTCTTCCAGCGCCGCCAGGAACGCTTCGGCCTCCTCCTCCGGGAGCTCAAAGGCGTCGTCCGGAGGGTCGCCGAAATACGAGTTGACGACGACAGGCCTCGGAGGAGGGGGAACTTCCAGCACTTCGTCATCGTCGTCCGCGATGAAGGTCTTGCCGCCAGGGCCTGAGGTCGTCGAGCTCGCCGGCAGCATCCCTTTCTCCCTGATGTCTAACTTCAGCATGGCGTCTCGGATGGACTTGAAGTCTGTGGCGCCGTGAGCCAACGTCCTCATGTTGATACGATTCTGGGGACTAAGATTCGCACCTTCCTCCAGCATCCTCGCGAGGACCTGATCTGGGAGTGTCAAACCATGGACTTCAGCGTCCGCCACCTGCGCGTCGCGTCTGAGTACGTAGTCGGTGAGAGATTCTCCGCGCCGGAGGGCATCGTCGAACAACGCCGCGCCCTCGGCCTCCCTCTTCTTGTCTCCCGGCCTCTTCCCGTTCAAGATGCCGAGGTGCTCAACTATACGGTCTACCCCATCTTCTGCCTGTAGAAGTCGCCTCAAGGACTTGAACTTGAGCTGTATCTCCACAGGCAAGGACTCCAGCACTTTGCCGGCCCTCTGGTCGGGCACGTAGCCCGCTCTCGATGCCCAAGACGTTAAACTATCTCGATACAGCTCGAGGCTGTCGAATCCTAGCCACTGGGGCGGTGGTCCAAAATCCGGGGTCTCGCGAGTAGTCCCTTTGTGATTCCAGTCTGCACTTTCCCAGTCCCATCTACTCGAGCTCCAGTCGCGCCACCACCCCTGCTGCCACCAGCCTTCCTCGCTCGGCCGAGACCCTGCTCCCATCGCAGTCTCGGCGGCCCTGGCCCACGGGTCCGCTGGGACCTCGGTCTGGGCTCCTTCGGCTGGTTGCTCGGTGTTAGTCGTCTGTGTCTGCGCTGCTCTCGTGCGCGTGGTCATATATGCTCCCTGCTCTGCCCCTCGATCCTCACTCCTGGACGCTCCGCTTACCACTGTCTCATCATCGGACGGCATATGGGATCTTGGGAGCGGGACAAAGTGGGAGGTGGGAGCTCTTTTGCAAGCACGTATGAGAGCATGAGCCTAAAAGGCTCGCGCAGATGCGAAAAGGGAGGAGGGGTAAAGGACGGAGAGAAAGACCTCGGGGAACCCACGAGGGCCCAGGGAGGCCCGAGGGGGACAAAGGGGGCCACATTCGGTAAGATGCATGGATACCCTCTGAGGTCCCTCGGCTCTGAAGGATGTCTCGGTCGCCGCGGCCTTCTCGGAGCGCTGCGGGACGCTCTGACTGAGCATTTTCTTAGGGTGGAGGGCTCAAGGTGAAATCTATATGGGCTTTTGCACCTCGAAAATCAATCCGTCTTGTGATTCACCTTTTGCAGATTCAAATCTCGAAAATCCATCGAAACGGCATTTCAGATTTCACCCTTTGCCCTCCGAACAAAAAGAATGCTCGGTCTGAGAGCGCTCCGGAACGCTCTGCAACGGACTCATCCTCGTCCTGATCCCGCCCGACGATGTCTTGATTTTCCCATACGGGGTCCCCGAAGTCTGGACTCTTTCCCCAGGACCGATTTCTCATCCTGAGTTGTCGTTGACAGTTCTGGGGCCCAGCAGAGGCCCCAGAGGCCGAGGACGGCCCAAAACCTGCAGTGGCGTTTTTTGTGTCACGACGCGAGCACGTCTGGGTCTGAGCGTGCTCCTGCGATGACGAGGGCGATGAAGACGACGCTGCTTGTGGAATGCTGAGCGCACTCTGCACTCGTGACCGTCGTCGTCAACATCGTCATCGTCATCGTCCTCGTTCTGGATCGCTTCTGGCCTGCCTGGCCTCGGCCTGACCCTGCCCGACTCGGTGTTATCGTTAGAACGGGCAAGTCCCCCTACAGTCAGATTTTGGACACATGTTTTAAGATTCAACAGATACGCCAAAGTTGTCATTGAAACATTGTCCCCAAACTATGTTTAAACTATTTTGAATACTCCTCTTGTAGAAAAGCACGCCCGACTTCATGCTATCCAAATTTGCACGGAAAGCTCAAGGAGAAGGCCAAACTAATATTCTGCCCGTCTTGAGAAGGACTCGCTGCTTGCCGCCTCCGCGGACGCTTTCCATGTGGGACAACACGAAAGCACAGCCGCAAAGATCCCTGCCCCTGCAGGTCAGACTTCAGAATGACCAGCTGGGGCTCAAAACTCGAAGGACATCTGATACCCCAGCGTCGATTGGACCCGATTAGGTGAGGTTCGCAAGTGTTGAGTAGGAACCGACCGTCCCGGCCTTCCTATTGTCCTACCGCGAAATGTTCTTATAATCCAACAGTGTTCTAAGAACCAAACCAATATTCTCAGACCATTCGCCCGATGTGATAGAACAAGACAGCCTCAACCAGAAACGTTCTGAGAACATTTCGTGGAAACCGCACAGGATTATCAGCACACTGTTTGGTGGGGCTATAGGCGAGCCAAGACGCTTCGCCACTGCTTGGGTGTGGTCGCAGCATCGGTTTTCAACAGGGGATATGTCGACCCCAATCCCAGGCTTCGTGGAGTTTTCGAGTGGGCCAAAAAAATTGGGGCCCAACCCTGGGATGTACGAGGGGGGGCGTCCATCCTCAATAGGGGTGCGTCCGAATAGCCCCCTGGGGGTGTATCCCAAGGTTTCCCTCCTTTCTGAGCCGCTCCATTTTTCGTCGAAAAGTCGGGGGTCGGGATAGAAACGTCGCCTGCGAGTTTTCCGGCCGCCCTGGGGCAGGCGTCGCCCTACGGCGGGACAGCTGTATGGCCTGCCGCTCGTCGCCCGCCGAGGACGCGCGGGAGCGGCCGCGGGGCACCCGCGGGCGCGGCAAGGGGGAAAAAAAAGGAGGGGGGGGGAGGAGGAGGGGCAGAGGCAGAGGAGGAAGGAACGAACGGGCGCGAGGAGGAGAAGGGGAGGCGAGGGGGAGGGAGGGAGGAGGAGCAGGTTGACAGAAGGAGGGGCAGAGGAGAAGCGAGGAAGAAGGAAATCAAGGGGAAGAGGGAGGAGGGGCGAGAAGGAGGAAGAGTAGAAGAAGGAAAGAGGGGGGGGATAGGAGGAGCTGCAGCGGGGAACGGGGGGGGGGCGGCGCAGGGACCGAGCAGCCGCGCCACCCAACTCGAGCCAAATGCTTTGCGCGCCCGCGCGCCCGAGGCGACGGCCGCGTCGGCGACGTCGGCGGAGACGGCGGGGGCCGAAACGCAGCCTCGGCGATAGCGGCGCGATTTTCATGCTGCAGGAGCTCTCCGCACTTAGGCGATGACTCAGCCACTTGCATTAACTTAAATCTGAACCACTACTGTTAAATCCCAATCTGTTGATCGCACCAGAAACTTGTATCATCATAGGTGGAGAATTGCATGGGACACGAAATACAATCAAAAAAGGGTGAATCTACATATTAAATGGAACACTGATGGCGCCGCGCAAATTGCGAGTTTGTGCCCCGGTGTCTGTGGGTCCTTCACTGGCCGTGCCGAACGGCAGCGGGAAAACTCTAGAAACGGCGCCAAGGTTCCCTTGTTTCCTATTTTCCCGGGCGCGACTAGTACCGCACACATGTCTATATATATATATATATATATATATATATATATATATACATGTACAAACATACATGCATGCGTATCTACAAATACACATACATATCCACCACCGCGCCTGGAGGGACAATCTTGAAAGTCCGCAAGCCCTCTGTAAGGCCACCGGGGGCCCCCGTTCTAAATCCAGAGGCCTAGGAACCTCGAAAACACCTCAAATGAGGTCCGAATGCCCAAAATGGCCCCCGAGACGGCCCAAGAGGGCCCCGAGTCGCCCAAAGATCGGCCGAAAACGCTCAAGATAGCCCCAAGACCGTCCAAGAAGCCTCCAAGACGTCTCAGGCCCCCTCCAAGAGACCCCCGGGAAACCCCAAGAGGCCCCCACGAGGCTTCCAAGCGGCCCTTAAGAGCTTCCCAAGAGGCCCACAAACTACCCCCAAGAGGCCCCCAAGAGCGCTCGTCGTCGTCGTCGTCGTCGCCATTCAGGGTCGGCGGCACCAGCCGTAAGGCCTTCGCAATACACATACATATCCACCACCGCGCCCGGAGGGACAAGCTTGAGAGTCCGCAAGCCCTCTGTAGGGCCACCAGGGGCCCCCGTTCTAAATCCAGAGGGTTATTAACATGGGGCCGTAGCCACACTTGACACATCTCTTGGGGTTCCCTGCGTGCCCCTGGGGCCCGGGGCGTCTTCCCACATGTTTTTTTACGGGCCTACGGGCCCTCAGAGGCCCCGAGCAAGAGACGGGCCAAAAGGGCGCCGAGAGGCCTCCAAGGCGGCCCAGGAAGGCTCCGAATCAACTGTCGATCGGTCCAGGTCGGGGGAACACGGAGGCCTCGACGAGGCACCCCAATGGGGTTCAAAGACCCAAGAAGACCCTAAAACGACCCCAGAGGCGCCCAAGACGGCCCAAGAGACCCCCAAAACGGCTCTAAAAAGAGAGCAATCCCCACCAAGCCGCATCGTGCGGGGCTCGGTCGGCCACCCCGCCCAGGTCGCCGCTGTTTAAGGTCCGTAGCCTCGTCGCGGGTGGCGTTTTTCTCCCAGCCCCTGGCCTGGCCTGTCTGCTTGCGGTCGCTTCCCCTCCCCTCCTCCTTGTCCTCCTCCTCCCTCCCCTTCTGCTCGTTGCTTCCCTCCCGTTCCTTCCCTCCTGCTCCCTGCCTGCTGTCTCCGCCTGGTCTCTCTTCTGCCTGCCCGCCCGCCCCGCCAGCCCTGGCCTCCCGCCCTGGGTTAACGGGCGAAGAACGGTATAACATAAACTTGTTCGCTGTCGGGGGCGCCCGTCCCTGGGCGGCTGGAAAGTTTATACCCCTACGGTGGCACCGTAGGGGTATAAACTTTTTCCGGCCGCCCAGGGACAGGCGCCCCCGACAGCGAAAAAGTTTATGTTATACCGTTCTTCGCTCGCTGACTGGGGTTCGTCGTCGTCTGCTTCTCCCCTCCTCGCCCCCTCTCCTCGGGGGCGGCCAAGAGGGGGGTGTCCAAGAGGGGGGGGTGCAAATCATGACCGGCGGCATGTGCGCGGCCCTGGGGGGGGGGCCAGGGACCGTATTGAAACAAGAAGAGGCGCCACGAAATCTGGGGAAATATCATGGCCCACGCCATGATATCCACCCCCCCCTAGTCATCACCCCCCTCTTTTCCGCCCCCGATTCTCCCCTCCTCGCCCCCTCTCCGCCGGGCAGCGCAGCCTGCCCGGGACCAGCGTGGCGGCTTGCAGGGCTTCGGCCGTCGCACCGCCGGAGCATCGCTCGGACGCCCATGCCCTTTTTTTTTTTTTTTTTTTTTTTCGGTTTCGTGCGCGTTTTCTTCGCCAACTGATCAAAAATGCTCCTCGATGGTCCTCGCCGAAGGAAACATGCCCACGTCCGAGCGATGCCAAGCCTCTGCTTTTTGGTCATGGGGCTGGGCGAGGGCCTGCTCGGCTGGACGCACGTGCTCCTGGCTTCGTCTTTCATCTCGGGTGCTTCCTCGCGGCCCAGGAATGCTCCCAGGATGCCCCCGAGGGCCCGCCAAGAGTCCCCAGGAGGCCTTCAAACACCACCTTAAGAGGCCCCCAGGAGGCGCCCAGGAGACCCGACAACTGCCCCGAAGAGGCCCCCGACAGCGTTCCGACGAGACCCCTAGAAGCATACCTGGGGACTCTGGCCGATCCAGGCACGGTGGCAGGATGGGCCGATACTCAATCGAACTCACTATCGATCTCACTCAACGGGACAACACGGGACACCACGGGACAACACGGGACACTTGTCGATCTCACTATTGATCTCACTCAACGGGACACCACGGGACACCACGGACCACCACGGGACACCACGGGACACCTCTCGATCTCACTATCGATCTCACTCAACGGGACACCATAGGACACCACGGGAACTTCGGGACACCACGTCCATCTCAATATCGATCTCACTATCGATCTCACTCAACGGGACAACACAGGACACCACGTGACACCCGTTGATCTCACTGTGGATCCCACTATCGATCTCACTTTTTGGGACACAACGGGACACCTCGGGGCACCGCATCGATCTCAGTATTGATCTCACCATCGATCTCACTCAACGGGCCACCACGGGACACCACGGGACACCTGTCGATCTTACTAACGATCTCACGATCGATCTCACTTAACAAGACACCACGGGACACCACGGGGCACCACATCGATCCCAATATCAATTTCACTATCGATCTCACTCAACGGGACACCACGGGACACCACGGGACACCACGGGACACCACGGGACACCGCCGGACGGGCGGGCGGGGGAGAATCATGTGTCTTAAATTCGCCCGAGCAACAGCGAACACCATGGGACACCACGGGACACTACGGGACACCGCGGGCCACCCCCTCGGACGGGCGGGAGGGGGAGAATCATTTGTCTTGACTTCGCCCTAGAAGCGGCGGGTTCATTCCTCTCGCGCGCCCACGCAGCCTCGCCTCGCCCGCACGCACGCGACGAACGAAACGAAACGATTTCCCTGTTGGGGGTCTCCGTTCCACTGCGATCTCACCCCCCAACCTCCGATACACATATCTCTATATCTATATCTATATATATATATATATAGATACACATCTCTCTATATATATATATATATGTATATACATATGTGTGTATCTATATATATGTATCCGCCGCCTTCATGCGTTTGTCACATATATGCCTGGCTTGCTGAATCCTATACGGCCTGGTCCTGGTTTTGTTTCAAAAGAATTCCCCGTAGGGGTTCGATCCATGCTGCCAGCCACCTGAAAACCACCTCAACGTCCAGAAAATATCGACCCTGACGGCGACATATGGCCTAACCGTGGGCAACATGGCCTCCAAGCTCGCCCAAGAAGGTCCAAGATGGCCTCCAAGACGGCCCAAGAGGGTGCAATATACTTCCAAGTCCGCCCAAGAAGCCTGCAAGACGGGCCCAGATGGCCCAAGAGGTCCCCAAGATGCCTCCAAGACGGCGCAAGAGGCCTCCAAGAGGTCTTCCAGGAAAGCCCGAAGAGGCCCAAACCATGTTCTAAAGGTTTTTAGAACATGTTGATGTTGCTTTTTGTTCGGCCTTCCGACGACCCAAGCCCAAGAGGGCCCCAAGTCAACCCAGAGAGCCTCCGACGGGGCCAGACGAGCCAGGAATGCCTTGAAACAGACACAAAGGTCCCCGAGAAACCCAAAAGGCCCCCAAGAGGCCCCCAACAGGCCCAAGGAGGCCGTCAAAATGCCTCCAAAAGGCTCCCAGGAAACTCCCATGAGACCCCAAGACTGGCCCCCAGAAGCTCCTAAGATGGCCCTTCCACCTCCTCCTCCTTCTCCTCCCCCTCATCCTCCTTTTTCTTCCTCCTCCTCCTCCATTTTCCCCTCGTGTTCCTCCCATGTTCCTCCTCCTCCTCCTCCTGATTCCCCGCGTCATTCTCCTCCAAGCGCTCCCCGGATGGATTCCACAGCGGTTCGAGGAACACCTGGTCCCGTAAATAATCCAAACTCTGGACCCAAACGTTTGGCCACAAAGGCACTGTTCAACAAGGCGCGGGGCGGCGGTGACCCGCCTTAGGCGTCTTCGAAACACGATGGTATGCATACATAAATGTTCATGTGGTGGAATTGTTGGCCGACGGGTGCCTCCCCCCCAAACAGTGTATCGTGCAGGTCACGTTGTGCCAGATCTGCGATGTAATGGATGCGAGGCAACTAATGTGGTGCAATCGTACGTGGTACAATACAGATTGTCCAATCGGCGTTGTACCATTTAAGTCGTGCGACATGTGTAGTGCCGTCTATCTGGTGCAAGCAACCTTGTGCAATCTCTGTGGAGCAGTCTATGGTGCACAATGTAAGGGCTGTAATATATGATGTGGCCCGTCTACGTTATGCAATCCATGTTGTGCGGTGCATGCGGTACAAACCATGCGGTGTAAACTCTGTGGTGCAATCTACATGGCGCAGCCTATATCGTGCAATATTCTCATCTCCGCTACTCGGGCAACCATTCCCACTCTCCCACCCGAAATTTAGTTTGCAAAACCCATGCGGCGGCGATTGCGATGACACCTTGGCGCTGGCTGGCGCCCCGCTGCGGCTGCGACAGCGCGCGCAGGCTTGCGCGCAAAGCGGCCAGTTAGTCTGGCGCGACCGACGCGGCCACGGTGGCACTGACAGCTGGAGACCTCCAAGCGCACCCCGCAAGCCGCACCGACGCGCGGGCACTTCAGGGCGAGTCCGTGACTCGGGCGTGCGCGGTATCATGGCAACATCAACAACGGCAGACACGATGATGATTGTAGCGATGCTGGTGACGACGATGACGATGACGACGGCAAGGCCAATCACGGCGCCGATGCTGGTCACGCCGATGGCGATGATGATGTCCACGTGTCGGCGAATAGAGATTGTGAAGGGATTTCGACATGCGCGCGTGACGGACTGGCGCGAATGGCCCGCATGGTACTATTTGACCCGGATCGTGCGCTCCCCGCACGCGCGCAAGGGCGCTCGAATGCTTTCGGCACGCGCGCGCGAGAGGCCCTATTGGTCGCATAGGATGAAGATATTGAAAAGCCGCAAGAGATTCTAAAAACAAGTGAGCAAATTGGCTGAAACCGCAAAATTCGAAACAAATTGTTTATCTGTTGTCGGCTTTCCAAACACTCGGTTTAACCTCACACAATTGGAAGCTTTGTTTATACGGGTTCCGGCATGCTCACGCGACAACGCGCTCGCGTATACGGCGCCCCATCTATGTGAAAAGGAGTTCTACAAAATGATGAATTGTGATGAGGGAGTGCGCGCGCATAATATTACTCGACGATGGTTAGAGGGGTCGATACCGGCCTGGCTGGATGGCAACTCGTGTGTAACATGAACGATGGGGGCAGAATTGCGTGTAAACTGCACATCCCCACGGGGTATGGAGAAGTCTGGCCTCGGGAGTGTGGTGGATCCGAATTACCTTTTGGAGTGGAAAATAAATTTGTGCATTCTGTGTGGCGCAATCTGTTTGTGCAGTCTAGGGCGGCAACAAAGCGAAAACGGCCGGCGACGGCGGCGACATAGCTGCCATACCAGCCGTCAGGCCCTGACGACGGGCTGCGACGAGGTGGCAACGTGGCGTCGACGGCGGCGACATAGCCGCCAGACCAGCCGTCATGCCCAGACGACGGGCAGCGACGAGGCGGCGACGGGGCGGCGACGGCGGCGACATAGCCGCCAGACCAGCCGTCAGACCAGCCGTCAGGCCCAGACGACGGGCAGCGACGAGGCGGCGACGAGGGGGCGACGGCGGCGACATAGCCGCCAGACCGGCCGTCAGGCCCAGTTCCTCAAACAAGGAATGAGAACCCCTAAATGCAAGCAATGCTTGAGGAATGTATGCGTACGCGTGTGCGAAATGCACGCGCAGCGATGTCTCCGTCAACATACAACCTGGTTTTTGTTGCGCTTGAACGATTACACGGTGAACGTTGATACTCTCCCATGTCGGGCCCCACCCATAGGGTCCTAGCTCTCCCACCAACATGGTCCTACCCGTGGGGATCCATGAGCCCTCTGTTCTCAACTCCACTTGACAGGGGCGACAAGTGCACGTTTGGAAGGCACGCGGTGATTTTTCAAGTGAAGCTACGTCTGGCAAACTGGATGCTAAATCAGTAAATGAAATTCGAACTATGTCGTGCTAACTTTGAGCACGTTGAGATATTCGCCTCCGTGACTGCAAGGAGTGGCCGTGTCAGAATGCTCCTGTGTTCCCACTGGGAGTGTTTTGTTGTATAGATGTCCTAGGGCCGACAACCCCCTCTGCATCGCGCGCGGGGTGAGTAAATCGCCCCTGAAATTGCTCCCCACCGCTCTTTTCGGATCCAAGACGGCTTCCAACATAGCCAATACAACGACAAAACGGCTCAAGATGGCTCAAGACAGCTCAAGAGCCCCGAAAGAGAGCATCACGACGACTCAAGATGGCCCAACAGGGCCTCAGGACGGCCCAAGAGGCCCCCAAGACGGCCCGAGAGAGCTCTACGAGGCCTTCCTGGAGAGCCCGAGGGGGCCAACACCATCGATTGCCCTTCGGTGTTCGAAAGACTTTGAGGTTCTCGCTTGTTCCGGTTTCCGTCCACCCAGAAGGCCCCGAAATCGGCCAAAGAGGACCCAACGATCGCCGAAAGGAGGTCCCAAGAGGGCCCCAAGACAGCCGTGATCCGCTCCAAGAAGGAGCCTGCGCGGTCTAGAGAGGCTCCCAAGGCGGCCGCAATGCGCATCAGACGGGCCAATATTCCCCTCAGACGGCCCAAGAGGCTCCAAGAGGCTCACAAGATGCCCCCAAGAGGTCCCTTGAGGCCCCCAAGAGGCCACAAAGAAGCTTTCAGGGAGCTCCCAGGAGGCTCCTAGGAAGCTCCAAGAAGGCCCTAAGAAGCCTCCTCTTCCTCATCATCATGTTCTCCCTCCTCGCCATCGCTCGGACGTCCATTCCCTGTGTTTTTTGTCGGTTTCGTGCGTGTTTGTTTCGCCAAATGGTCTGCTCCTCGATGGCCCTCGCCGGGAAAAAATGCACATGCCTGAGCGATGCCAAGCCTCTCATCCTCCTCCTCCCTCTTCTTCTTCTTCTGCTTCTGTTTCTTCCCCCTTCTCCTCCTCCTCCTCCTCCTCCTCCTCCTCCTTCTCCTTCTCCTCCTCCTCCCCCTCCCTACCGCGCGGGCGAACACGAGGTCGGGATAATGACCCGCCCCAGTGCAGACTACTCGTCGGAATTGCGCTAATCCTACGCTCGGCGTCGGGGAGTGCTGCAGGCACGGTGTCGGGGTGCCGCAGGCAGCTGGATATCTGAAGCTGCCTCGCGCTCTGTGCTACGCGCATTCACTTACAACCGGTCACGCTACACGGCGGGGCAGCTGCTTCTAATCTGCGCAAGCGCTCAAACGTAGTCCAGTAGATGCACTGACGTGGCACTGGTTGTAAAGGCTGCAAGCATCATGTCTGCAGCTGACAACTGCAAGGCCCGAGGGCCAGAAACACATCGCGATAATCATGCAGGTCAGCGCTTCCTCGGGACACGCTTCCGTGCATGCCGACGAGGAGGACCAGGTCGCGCGAGTCCGCAGGCCACAGCCCAAACTGCAAAACAGGGACTACTTCGGTAGAGGAGCGCGTTCCACTACTCGCAAAGCTACTACTCGCAAGTGGCCTGGACCCGCCGCGGGGGATCTACGATATATTTCGCCGAGGTGACCATTTGCTTTTCGGACGTTTGCGAGCATGCGCTTTGCGAGTGATGGAACGCGCTCGGTGATTCGGGCTCGGGTGACGTGAGACTCGGGTACGGGGGACTCTGGTTGGACTGACGGGGCAATCATGACAATGACGAGACCCAATTTGACATTTGACGCGAACTCCCGCTGCAAACATCCCACGACAACCGGACCGTCAGAATCCACAACGCGCTCGCCAAAAAACGTCGGCAAGCCCGAGTTCTGGCTCACTCAAGTCTTACGCTTCCCCGAATCTGGGCCTTGCGAGTCGCGGGACGCTTGCGAGCACGCGCCTTGCGAATAATGGAACGCGCTTGGTGATCTGGGCTCGGGAGAGGCTCTCCGATGTGCAGGCCGCTCCGCAAGGTCTCTCCGGTCCAGGCTTAAGTCGGGCATGTCCCTCTACAGAAGGAGTACTCCAGAGTGGTAAACAAATCGTCTGGGGACTTTTTTGTGCAAAAGCAAAGCGCCCCCTCGCTGCGTGCAGCAGGGGCCCGACCACAGGAAGGCTTCCACAGGAAGCCCAGCCCTGAGACCCCAGGGCGTCCGCCGACGTTTGAGGTGGGGACGTCACGCTGTCCATCGCAGAGCCATTGAGGCTAGCCCAGGACACCCTGGAGGCGGGCAGGGCGGTTCTTGCCATGGATCTCCACTGTACCCAGGCTTCCCTGGTGCTGGCGCGATGACGAAAAAGGGCCCAGAGGCACGCAAATAAATAGGCACAGATCCAAGGGCTCCCCAATGTTTCCTTACGTTCTGGATCGTCGTCTCCCCCGCCGCTTCCCCACATATTCCCCTCTTGTCCTGAGGATCGCCGGTTCTTTGTGTCTGCACGTGTTTGCTCCCTCCTGAGATGATCGGGCCTTACGAGAAAGGAGGGGTAGCACTAGGTCGGGCGCGTCCTCCTACAGGCGGATGTTGAGCGACAAATGACAAATATTCGAAGAATAATCGAAGCAAATGCTCAGACATATTCAACAAATCGTCCCCCTGACTATTTGTTTTTACTGTTTTTGAACATTCCTCCTGTAGAGGGACATGCCCGACTTGAGGGTAGCAAAGGGTGAGCGAGCCCTGCTGATAACCGAGGCGCCCATGCATCGAGGAAGAAGCCTCGCGGCGGGGCCAGAGGCAGCAGATTTCGTGCCCCCCCCCCCCCTTCCCTGTCTCGGCGGCGAGCGAGGGCGGTAAGTGAGAAGGGGCGGGCCTCCTCAGAAAGCTCGGGAGAACCCTGGCCTTCTGAGAAGTTATCTGAGCCTTCCCCGAAGACACTGAAAATCCCTCAGAAGGCGCGAGACCTTCTGAGAAGCCCCGCCGCCTGCTGAGGAGGCCTTCTTCTTCTTCTTCTCACTTCCCCCCCCCCTCGCTCGCCGCCGATTGTCCCCCACCGTTCGTCCGACCCAAGCGATCCTCGTCGTATGGCGTTCGGGTCATAACTCGGGTCGCCAGGGGCCGCTCGGGACGATCTGGGCACTCCTGGCGGCGCACACAAGGGGGTGGAGGGAGGGGGGAGGGCTTCTTAGAAGGAGGCAGCTTCTTAGGCTGCGCAGGCCTTTCATCTATAGATGAGGCCAACGCCTTCTAAGAAGCAGGGGGGCTTCTAAGAAACCCTCCCCCCTCCCCCCACCCCCCTCCTTGGACGCCCGAGACGGGTACGGAAAGAAGGGGTGCAGTGCCCAACAGCAAACGTTGCCCCAAGCCAACAGCGGCCGCTGTTGGGCAGGCGGCCCTCTGCCTCGAATGGGCACAGGCCGCGGCGGCGTGGACAGCGAGTCCCGTTTAAGATGGACAGGAGGAGGGGGAGGAGGAGGAGGAGCAGAGAGGAGGGGAGGAGGAGGGAGGAGGAGGAGGAGGAGGAGGAGGAGGAGGAGGAGGAGGAGGAGGAGGAGAAGGAGGAGGAGGAGGAGCAGGAGAGAAGGAGGGAGGAGGAGGATGGGCATTGCACCCGCTCTTTCCGTACCCACGTCGGGCGCCCAAACCCTCCGCGCGTGGCCGACACCCAAGGGAACGCTCTCGGCGAGGCGCAGCACGAGAGTATATCCCCGGGCGGGGCAGCTGGCCGAGCAGCGACACCCCAAAGCCTCGGGCCACGAGCCCCGCTTCCCGCTCAGCCCCGCGGGCGCCCGACCCGAGGACGAGCCCCGCCTCGGAAGGGGCCCAAGGACACGCCACTCAATCGTCACACGTCCCAGGATTCCCCACGCGTCCCCCTATTTCCCCATGTCCTGGGGCTTTCCCCCACATTTCCACATAGTTCTCCACGTCTCCCCATATTTCCCCATACGTCCCAATCGACACACATCCCAGGATTCCCCATACGTCCTGGGTCTTCGAGTTCCCCCCCACACTTCCCATGCTTTCCGACCCTCCCGGGCGAGCGAAGCGTGCCAGGGCCGGCGCTGGAGGAGCCGCCTGAGGGGGGGTCCGGCGCCGATCCGAGAGATCCGCGCGGGCCTCCGAGCGGCTGTATGTAGAGGCTGTGTCTTCGGATCCGTCGACCCCCCCCTCTTCCCCTCTTCTCGCCCCTGCACACACATCCCCTCCCCCCTCTCTCCCTCCCCCTCCTCCTCCTCCCCCCTGCCCCCCCCCTGCACAAACATCCCCTCCTCCCCTCGCTCCTGCTCCCCTCCTCGGTCCACGGAGACACGCCCCCTCTCCCTGCGCCCACCCCCCGTCTCCCTCGACCCAGAATGAACGGGTGCAGAAGCCTCCTGAATGGGTCCGAACAGATGGGGTCGGAGGATCGCGCCGCATCGCCGATGCATCGCCTCGGCGACGACGGCGGTACATCGCCGGCGTCGGCGTGGGGAAGATCGGGCTCCAAATCGAGCCGCAACGCCAAAACAGCGGCGGTGCGGCGCGCTCCTCCGACACCAACTTGTCTGTAGACAGGCGCCTTCCGCTGCTCGCAGACAACATGCTCGCAAGTAGCCTGGATCCGCTGCTGGGTAGATACGATCCACTACGTCGAAGCAAACACACGTGTGATTCGGACATTTGCGAGTAGGCAGTTTGCGAGTACAGCCAACCCGTATAGTGAGGGTGTGCGGTAAGGATGCAGGGGCCTTGGAAAGGCCACCTTGACGGTTTTCGAACGGGGCTGGCCAGCGAAAGCTGCCGGGGAAGGGCCGAAAGGGGCAAGCATGCAAGAGTGCCCTTGGAAAGATGCTCATCCTTGCTATGCGGGAATGCGCTCTGTGACTTCGGGGGGCATCGAGGCGATGGCGTGCAGCCTGCGGCGGCTCCGCCGCGGCAACCACGAAGGCGGACGCGTCCAGCGCGGGCGCGTCCAGGCCTCGGCGCGCCCGAGGCCGCCCCCCCGAGGGGCCTGGCGCGGACGCGAGCACCTCCGAGCCGAGCGAGGGCCTCGCGAGCCGTTCCGATCGCTTGTCTGGTACCGCATGAAACGTCATAGGTGCATACATGTATATATCTATATATATATACATAGGCATGTGTGCATGCAAATGGACAACTATGCCTATACAGAACTAGATGTATATGCGCATGCATGCATGCATGTTTGCATGCATGTGTGTATGTATGTACGTCGTTGTGTGTGCGCACATGTATGTATGTAGGTCTGTCTGTTAGTCAGTATGTATGTATGCATGTATGTGTATGTTTAGTTGTGTGTATGTGTGTGTATGTATGTGTATGTGTATGTGTATGTAGGTTTGTGTGTATGTATGCAGGTGTACATCTATGTACGTATGCAGGTACGCTTGTACAGATACATGTTTGTATGAATGTTTGTGTGTGCATGTATGTGTGCATGCTTGCATGCAGGCATGCATGCTTGTGTATGACTGAATATGCATGGTCATGCGTGCATGTATGCATACATGCATGCACGCATGTGTCTATGTGTTTGTGTATGTAGATGATTGTGTGTAGGTATACGTATGTATGTACGGATGTATGCATGTATGTATGCATGATACTATATTTACATGTGTGTGCATGCAAGTGTGTGTAAATGAATGCATGCATAAACGCATACCTACAGGTAAGTGTACATGCATGTATGTATGTACGCATGTGAGTATGTATGAAAGTGTGTATGTATGTATGTATGTATGTATGTATGTATGTATGTATGTATGTATGTATGTATGTATGTGTGTATGTATGTATGTATGCATGTATCCATCCATGTATGCGTGTAGCTGTGTATGTCTGTATGTGTGTATGTATGACTGTGTGTATGTATGCATGTATGGATGCGTGTACGTATGTGCGTATGTGTGTACGTATATATGTGTGTATGCATGCATGTATGTGTGTATTTATGTGTGTATGTGTGTATGTGTGGATGTATGTATGTATGTATGTATGTTTGTATGTATGCACGTATGTATGTATGTACGGTTGTCTCTGTGTGTTCTTGTATGCATGAACTATGGATGCATGTAGATATGGATTGATGCATGCATGCATGTATGTGTATGTGTATAAGCGTTCAAGCATGCAAGCAAGAACACGAACATGTATACCTACATGTGTGCATTCTTTATGATACACGCTCGCCGCACCCCGGAAAGCATAAGAGAGGCCGACCGCGACAGTCCTGGTTCGCCAAGCGCTACGAAGTTGCGAAGGGTGTGCGCTGCCGGCCTTGAAGGCTCAGCCCACCGACTTTGCACTGTTCGAGCGCGAAGGTGGAAGCAGGCTGTGCTTTCGTAATGCCTGGCGCCGGAATTCCCCACATTGCTCGTGCGACCTGTGACACACGGCCATGCTTGACCGACTGAACCTCTTGAGTCATCACGCATCTGGTCTTCTAACTGCACGACAGTGTTTTCGGGACATCAGCAACGATGTCGCAAAACAATACTGCCTCGGGCAGAGTATGACATGAAACAAACACAGCGAGATTGTTGTGAACCCTCCCAGCGGGCGTAGAGGCAGACCGAGACGCATCGCCATTGCTTGGGCCTTCGGATCTAAATCGGGCCTCCTGCTGCCGTCTGGGACGAAGATCTGGGCGCGCCCCTGAAGGCCCTCGGCGCTCCGAAGCTCATGGAGAGCACATCGGGGTGAGAGAACCTCCAGGAACCAGCGAGAACCCTCGAAAACATTCAAGAGGAAAATCCTCATCGGACCCCAACCCCTTGCTTGTCCCAAAGCGGTGTGGCGACAAACCTTGCGGTGACCTCGATATCCGCAAAGGCCTCAACGCACGGTCCGAAATTGCACGGTGTTAGATTGGAGGTCCCAATCGTCCGAGGCATCCTCGGTGAACCACACGAATTCAAAAACGTGCGGTCACAACGAATCCCCACTGGCCGAAAAACTAAAACAGCATAATCATAAACTTTCGGATGTCCGTGCGGATTTCTTGAGCCGGTGCTGAATCCCCCTCCCTGGCGCGCGGAGCGCAACCAGGGCAGCGCAGGAGGCGCCGCCAGTGGGTTCCTGCGACGATCCAAAAAATCCGCGCGGGCCTCCATGAATTATTCAATATATTCTCCATGAATTATTCAATATATTGCTCTTCGAACTAAAAACCTACCAGGTGGGGTCCGACTAGACGGGGTCGGAGGATCGCGCCGCATCGCCGATGCATCGACGACGTCGGCGGTACATCGATGACGCCAGCGTGGATAAAATCGGGCTCCACATCAAGCCGCATCGCCGATGCATTGGCGATGCGGCGCAAACCTCTGACTCCATCTACTCCGACCCCATCTGGGAGGCCTAGACAAACTGATTCACCACACGGAGCCCTGCTGTGCAGTAGGCAGTGTTGGCCATGACCCCAGGCTAAGTGTACCGGGCGCGCGTGTGGCCGCGACGACCTGCAGCGGTCAGGCTGCGAGGGTTGGCCGCGGCCCGGCCTGAATGATCAGCAACCTCGGCAATGCCGTTGCTGATGTCTCTGCTGGATTTGCCTCCTTCTCCTCCACCTCCTCCTCCTTCTCCGCTTCCGCCTCCTTCTCCTCCTCCTCCTCCTCCTCCTCCAACTCCGCCTCCGCCGC
This sequence comes from Prorocentrum cordatum, assembly GCA_963575745.1. NCBI lineage: Eukaryota > Dinophyceae > Prorocentrales > Prorocentraceae > Prorocentrum > Prorocentrum cordatum. Next base: position 319,155 of record CAUYUJ010002581.1, on the reverse strand, counting down.
CGCCTCCGCCTCCTCTTCCTCCTCCTCCTCCTCCTCCTCCTCCTCCTCCTCCTCCTCCTCCTCCTCATCCTCCTCCCTCTCCTCCTCCTCCTCTCTCCCTCCTCCTCCTCCTCCTCCTGCTCCTCCTCCTCCTCCTCCCCCTCCTCCTCCTCCCCCTCCTCCCCCTCCTCCCCCTTCGCTTGGGGGGCCCCTGGAGATCCCCCTCCGCCGCTGCTCGAGGGGCCCACAGCCCCCAACCGCGCAGGGGGGGGGGGGCCGAGGCGCAGGCTGGTGTCCACGAGGCCGCCGCCGGCGGGCGCGGCCCCTGTCGCGCACGGGGCGGCAGCACGCCGCGCGTCGCAGAGTGCCACCGCCGTCGTGGGCGGCGTCGTCGAGCCATGCCTTCACGAGATGAGAAGGCGAAAACCCACCCCCACCCCCAATCCCGACGCCCATCCCCGAACCCGCGATTCAAGGAGTCGGGACTGGGGGTGGGGGTGGGTTTTCGGGGTGCAGGAATGGAGAAAACCCACCGCCACCCCCAGTCCCGACTCCTTGAATCGCCGGCTCGGGGATGGGCGTCGGGACTGGGGGTGGGTTTTCGCCTTCTGACGAGAGGCGGACGTGTGCGGTCGGGAGCTTTTGCCCCGCGTGTCGCCACGGCGGCCCCGACGACGCACTGGCGCCCTGCCGGCGGGCAGCGTGTCGCTCCGCCCCGCGGGGCGGGGGGCCGGGCAAGGCTCGGGAAGTCTGACGCTTGGGGCCTGCATGGATGGCGTGTCGCGCCGAAGCGTGGTGGGCCATGACCTGCGGCGCGAAACGCTAGACCAATATTCTTGACCGTATCCACATCCACGCCCTCGCGGTCTGTACCAATCGGTCGGAGGAAGTAGGTGGAAGCATGAAGTAGGAATGCGTTGGAAGTAGATTGGGTCTCCGCCCGCCCCCTGAGGAGGAGGGAAGAGGGGAAGCCACTCGATCCTTGAAGTAGGAAGGCGCTTTTAAAGCATACTGGGATCTGGGAATCCAGAAATAACTATTTTCAACGACCGATGGGTACTCCTGGGCGCGATCCCGCGGATGTGCGACCGTACTGATGCGCGCCGCTCGGGGCACCCGCGAGAAGACACCCCGTGTCCATGCGGCGTCGCGGCCCAGGGGCCCGGCACGCGAGGCCGTGGACATGGATACGGTAGGGGCTCGAATGAGGTCGGGCGTGTCCCCCTACAGGCGGAGCTTTAACGAAAAATGCAAACCAAACAACTATTCTGACCTAGTCGAAAATAATAGGCAAATCGTACTATTTGTTACTATTTTTGACTATTCCTCCTGTAGAGGGACACGCCCGACTTACGGCTCGTACACAGGAAACCCTCCACAAGAAACCCAAACCTGAGACCGCAGGACGTCCATTGATTTTTGGCGTGGGAACGTCACGCTTTCCATAACCAAACCATCGAAACCCAAGAAGCCCAGGGCACCCTGGAGTCAAGGAGGGTGCTTCTTGGTATGGGTCTCCACTGTATGTGTTCGCCCACACTATGTTTGACGATGTTCGAGGGTCCTCTTAACGCTTTCGACGTTTTCGTTGTGCAGATCTCGGATCACGAGCAATACACGTGCCCCAAATTCCTTTGGGAGGGACCAAAATTAGGAGGGCCGAAGACATCAGGGAATTTCGCTGGCCCAACGGGCCAAAGGCATGCTAAATCTCTGGTAACAGGTTTAGAATACTTGTAGTTCGCGCGCACGTTGCTGCCCCTGTATGTCTCCGGACGACAAATACCTCATGCAGGTCCCGGGCGGTCCCATTCAGGGATGCCGGAACTCTTGGGAGCTGCCTTCAGGGCCTTCAGCAGCGTCTCAAGAGGCCCCCAAGGCGGCCTAAGAGGGCCCAGAGTCACTGGAAGTCGTCCCAAGATGCCCAAAGATAGCCTCCAGATGGCTTCAACCGCCTCCAAGACGCCCGAAGATGCCTCCAAGACCACTCCCAAGAGCCCCCTAGAAGCAAAATTCAACAATCTTCCATTGGCTTTTGAGGTTTTCAGCGTTCTCACCCTTTCGGCCGCCGACGCTCTAAGACGAGGCAAAAAGCCCCTGAGATCGCTCCAAGACGGCCCATAAACCTCCGAGAGAGCTCCAACACGGCCCGCGGGGACTCTAAGACGGCCCAAACTTCTCCCAACACGGCGCTGGAGAGCCCCAAGACACCTTCAGGAAGACTCTTCGAGGGAGAGCGCCAACGGGTATTTCGAGCGCTCGGCCTCAAAATCGCCCCAAGACGGCTTCAGAGGCCTCCAGGAGAACCCCACCACGGCCCACACGGGCCCCAAGACGGCCCCAGAGGCCTGCAAGACGGACTTAGAGAGGGCCCCAGGAAGACCCCAACAGGGGGGCCCAGAAGGAGAAAGCCAAACGGGCATTTCGAGCCCTCGGCCCCGAGAGGCGTCCAGGCTGCTCAAAGCGGCCCCCAAGAGCCCCCCAAGGGGGTCCAAGGCCCCCCCCAGCGGCGCCAAAGAGAGCCCCAAGAGGCATCCGAGGTGCCCTCAGGAGGCCCCCAAGAGCCCTGAAGCTGCTGCACAGGAGCCCCCCGAGAACCCCCCGCAGGAACACCAAGAAGCATCCGTGAGGACTCTCACCCACAACAGCAGCAGCGCCGACCAGCAGCGACCCATTGCCCACGAACGCGCACGCAAACAATGAGCGAAGCGATTGAAGAGAAGTACCCCTAACCCGTTTCTTTGGGGGAGACCTAAGGTATAATGGCCGAAGGCATCTGGGATCGGTGTTTTTTTTGCAGGTGTCTCAGAAGAAACCACCCACATGTTTAGGGATCACCCTCAAAACAGAGGACACAAGTTAGGACACGAACTCATGGGTGAGGGGCTGTATTATGTCTACTCTGGGTGAGGCAATAATCGCCCCCCCTTGGATCCGCTGGGGGGGTTGGACACATGCCGTCGGAACGGGTGGAGGGGGGGTGTAGGAGGAGGGGGAGACCACCCCTCGATTTGTATCCCACCTGGAGTAATGACCAGAGACGTTTCTGGAGGATTTCCAGAGGCATCGGTACGCGGTCGCCCTCGGCGTCGGCGGCGTTAGCGTCATCACTCTGCAACAGCGGCGCCGGCGCCAGCGTCGGCAACCGCGTCGGCGGCGGCGTCGTCGTCCTCCTCCTGCTCCTCCTCCTTCTCTTTCGTCGTCGTCGTCCTTCTCGTCGTCGTCGTCCTCCTCCCCCTCCTCATCCTCGTCCTCCTCCCCCTACTCCTCGTCGTCGTCATCGTCCTTCTCCTCCGCTCGGCGACTCCGAAGGGTGTGGTTTGCAAAGGGTGTGGCTTGCAACCGGCACCCTGGGGGGGCACCCTGGGGAGCGGGCGGGGACGGCCGCGCCCCGAGGCCCGGCGAGGACAAGGTCGTGCTCCCCAGGCCCCAACGCTGCCGATCGCAAACCACATCATGGCCTAACCATCCCCTTCGTTGTCACCGATCCACCTCCCTCCTCCTCCTCCTCCTCCTCCTCCTATCCTCGTATCGCCTCCTCCTCCCCTCCTCCTTCCTCCTCCCTCCTCCTTCCTCCTCCTATCCTCCTCTCCTCTCCTCCTCCCTTCTCCTCCTCCTCCCTCCTCCTCCTCCTCCTCCTCCTCCTCCTCCTCCTTCCTCTTCCTCCTCCTTCTCCTCCTCCTCCTCGTCCTTCCCCTCCTCCTCCCTAAGTTTCCCCCTCTTTTTTGTCCCCTTCCTGCCTCTCGGCCTGCTGTTCCTCAAACACCACCTCGTCCCCAACAAACTGCTCCTGCCCGACCTTCTCGATTGCTCGTCCCGATCTTGTCCACTGCGATTATTCGTCCTGCTCTTGTCCGACCTCCTTCTCTTCCTCGTCCTCAAGCCTGTACCGTGGTCCTACGCGATCCTCGCCTATTCTTCGGGGGAGGCCGGGGGTGCCCTTGGCCCAGAGTGCCCCCAGCTTTTCGCTCTATGTTGGAGTCCCTGGGGCCCTGTGCTGGAGTGCTCTGGAGGCCGCGGGGGTCTCCGCGGCAATCCTTGGGGCACCCTGGGCCAGAGGCACGTCTAGCAGTACTCGATTTCTGCCTCGCCCTCCTCCTCCGCCTCTCTTCCTCCTCTCTCCTTCTCCCTGATATTCCCCCCTCTCTCTTTGTCCCCTTCTTGCTCGTCGTCTTGCTGTTCCTCGTGCTCCGCTTCGCCTCCCCAAACACTGCACTCGTCCTGCTCCTGTCCAACGTCCGTTCGGTCCTCGTTCTCGAGTCGCTACCGTGGGCCTGCACGATCCGCTCACGTCCTTCGGGGTTGCCGGAGGTGCCCCTGGCCCGAGGTGCCCCCGGAATGTCGCTCCACGTTTGCGTCCCTGGGGCCCCGCCGGGCCTCGTGAGGGGTGCTCTGGACGCCGTGGGGGTCTCCAACCGCCCTCGTATCCCTTCTACCCCCTTCCCCCTCCTCTTCCTCCTCCTCCTCCTCCTCCTCCTGCTCCCCTCTCCCTCCTCCTCCTCCTCCTCCTCCTCCTCCTCCTCCTCCTCCTCCTCCTCCTCTTCCTCCTGCTCCTCTCTCCCCCCGTCTTGTCCTACTGCTCCTCGTGCTCCTCGTCAACCTCCTCGCTCACTCCTCCTCCTACTGCTCCCCCCCCCGGTGGAGATTCAAAGTTTATGGGGAGATGCCGTGTTTGCCCCGTCGCCGAAGGCACACGCACGTCACACACACACACACACAAACACACACACACACACACACACACACACACACACACACGCACGCACGCACGCACGCACGCACGCACGCACGCACGCACGCACGCACGCACGCACGCACGCACGCACGCACGCACGCACCACACACACACACACACGCGCACGCACAGACACACAAACACACACACACACACACCAAACCATTAGCCTGGCGAAGGACCCAGTCATGCGCAGCTGTGGGCACCGCAGGCGTGACTATCCGCTTCGGTGGGGCTTCGTTTTCGTGGGGGGGTGGGGCGCGCGAGATGGGAAGGTGTACCACATTGGGATGGCGGCGGCGCGCGGGCGCCGCCGCTGGGCCATCCGGTGGAGCTCCCCAATAGGGCCCTCGGCGCGGCTTCCTCGGCTCGCGATCTGTTCGATGTGGCGGGGTAGCGAGCGAAGCTAGACCCGCAGAACGTCCTGGATGGGATTTCTCCTGTTGCTGTTGTCCCTGCTTGGCCGCGCCTTCCTACGTCCCAGGCTGCGCGCGCACCGCAGCTGCGCGCGCACTGCAGCGCTGGTTGCCCCGAGAGGGCCCCAGCGACGCGCGCAGTTGTGAGAGGGCGTGCCGAATCGGGCGCGGGTACGCCATGTGGACCCTGCCTTTGGGGCCCTCGGTGAAGCTCCCTATGGGAGAGGACGTGCCGAATCGGGCGCAGGTACGCCATGTGGACCATGCCCATTGGGCCTTCGGCGGAGCTCCCTATGGGGCCACGAAACGTGTGAGGGGTTTGCCGAATCGGGCGCGGGTTCGCCATGTGGACCCTGCCGTTGGAGCCTTCGGTGGAGCTCCCTATGGGACACGAAACGTGTGAGGGGTGTGCCGAATCGGGTGCGGGTACGCCATTTTGACCCTGCCGTTGGGGCCTTCGGTGGAGCTCCCTATGGGGCCACGAAACGTGTGAGAGGTGTACCGAATCGGGTGCGGGAACGCCATGTGGACCCTGCCTCTGGGGCCTTCGGTGGAGCTACCTAAGCGACCACGAAACGTGTGAGAGGTGTGCCGAAGCGGGTGCACGGTGCGGGTACGCCATGTGGTCCCTGCCGTTGGAGCCGTCGGTGGACCTCCCTATGGGCAACGAAACGTATGAGGGGTTTGCCGAATCGGGTGCGGGTACGCCATTTTGACCCTGCCGTTGGGGCCTTCGGTGGAGCTCCCTCTGGGGGTCACGAAACGCGTGAGGGGTGCGTTGAACCCCTGCAAGGACGGGAGGAGGGAGGAGGGGGAGGAGGAAAGGAGAACGCGGGGCGCCGTCTCTTCAAAACGAGGACCCAACACCACATGATGGTTGGGACAAAAAAGCTGTATTGCCACCACGGCGCGGGAGCAGCGGCGAAGGGTCCATTCGGTACCCACGGAGCCGCTCGCTAAAAGCAGTGGCGATGTCGACTGCTGCGACAGACCCGCACAACTCGGCCTGTGCCTGGGGAGATCCCGGTGCTGCGAACGAGGGCAGGAGGGCAGTAACTGGCATGATGAGCTGATTAGCATCAGCACGAGCCAGAGACCTGCACGCGAGGACCCTGATGAGGACGCGGGGCCAGGTCGGGCTAACCAACGAGCACGAACACGAATCGATATCCAGGTGAGCACGAACCAACCTCATGGTCGGGATGAGGACCGGGATCATGACGCGGGCGGAGAACGAGAACGACGCAGCTGCTGCCCAGAGGCGTCCCGAGAAAAGCGGCGGGCATGCCAAACGCGACGACCTCCAGGAAGGCCGGGCTGCAGGAAGCAAGCGTGAGACGACGAGAAAGCAGGTCGGCTATTCCTCCCCAGGCTCCAGGAGGAGATGAAGGATCGAGGAGAAAGAGGAGGAGATGAAGCGGCAGCGAGGGCGTCACGTCGAACCCCCCTGGGACAATCCTAAGAACGCCTCAGAAGACACACACCCTCCCTTCCTCCAGAACCCCTTGAGCCTGACCCGAACCCCCCAGGAGCAGCCCAGAACCCGACGGAGCTCACTGGAACTTCTCATTCTTCTCCTCCTCCGCGGATTTCTTGGATCGGCGCTAAACTCCCTTCCTTGTCGCGCGGAGCGCGCCAGGAGAGCGATGCAGGCACCGCCGTGGGGCTAGCGCCGATCCAAGAAATTCGCACGGACCTCCGAACGTTTTATGATTATGCAGTCTCTTCTTCTCCGACCCTGCTCATCATTCTCCTCCCTCCTGCTCCTCCTTGGGATTCCTCCTCCTGCGGGGGTGGAACCTGGGAGCCAAACCTATGATTTCCCTTCAGTGCCCACTGCGGGCGGCACTCTTTCAGGAGGGGCCAGAAGCGCTCTTGGCGAGAGATGGGGACCCTTGACTTCTAGGGGTCGGCGCCCCCACGGCGAGGTGCCGTCGGTGCCGTGTACAGCTCGTGCTGTCCAGGACTTGGCGCGCCACACTGTGGGCCAGTTGCGGAATCTCCTTTCGAGGAAGACAGAGCGGCACAGACACAAATCAAGGGGCCCAAGGACACACAAATCAATAGACACGAATAACAGGATTCCCACAGTTTCCAATATTTTCAGAGTTCTTGTGTGCCCCCCCCACGTCCCATATGTTCCTATATTTTCTGGGGAATCGACGATTGATCGTGTCTGTGTGTGTTGTCCCCCCTCCTGAAGAAACTGTCGCTGGTCCGCGCGGACTCCCTGGATCTGCGCGGGACACCCCCTGCTCTGGACACGCGGAGCGCACCTGGGGCGGGGGGCCCAGCGCAGATCCAAGAGATCTGCACCGTCGACCGTTGAGGTTTATGCTGTGCTTCTTTTTCGATCCGTCGAGCCCTGCTGCACACAAGCCACGGAGGTGTATACACAAACACCCGCTGGCGAGTGCTGCGCGTGCCGTCAGGGGAGGATGACAGAATATGGTAAAACACAGTTCATGATAATGAGTTAAATATATATATATATATATATATATATATATATATATATATATATCGCCACCCTCCCCATGAAACCCACGAACGATCCACTTAAGGGCGTTGATGTGTACTGTCAGCGTCCTACCATAAGGAACGCCAAATAAGGAACAAAGGGAATGAGCCTCGGCTTTGAAAGGTTCCCCGACCTAGATCTAAGGAACGGCCCGCAAACCGCAGCCCCTCCTGAGCCCAAGGCGGTCCTTATTTCAGCGCCCTGACCGTAACGTAGGCAACGGCGGTCACGACCCTGGGCTGAGTGTGCATGGTGCGCGTGGCCGCGCCGACCTGCAGCGGTCAGACTGTGAGGGCTGGCTTGTGGCACGGTTTGCATAATCAGCAATCTCGGCACTGCCGTTGCTGTGCTCTCCTGGACTCTCCTCCGCAACCGCCCCCGCCTCCGCCTTCGACTCCACCTCCGCCTCCTCAATACTCCTCATCCCTGCCCAGCTCGGGTCGGACCGAAGAGGGGGTGGCAATGAAGA
>CAUYUJ010002581.1:276035-306035 GCA_963575745.1 Prorocentrum cordatum | reverse complement strand
ATATAGTATAAGTATGTTGGGGTGACGCCGATTCCACCCTCTTCTGTCCCGCCTCCCCCCCCACAGCCTGTTGAGCTCACCGATGCGATGCGCGAGCGGATAGCGGCCAACCGTGCGCAGGCCAGGCCCAGTGGGTGGCCCCTTGGACGCTGCAGCCCGACGTCGAAGTCGGCCTGTTTGACAATGCGCATGGCTGGTCAGTTACAATCGGGAGAGCAGGATTGGAGGACAGGTGGGGTGGATCGTCTCAGGAGTGGAGATGCAGTGTAGCAGCAGGCCCTGGGGAGTGAGATGCCACGGCCATCTCAAAGTCTGCGCGATGCTCGTTCCACGCCAGCCTGTTGTCTGCCCCATTCCTTCGGATGGAGTCTGTGCCATCTCGACCCGCTCCTCTCAGCCCTGGCTTGCTAGTGCATCTCTCGCCCCAATTTTGTTTGGGCCAAATCGAGGGCCCGATCATTCGAGGGGTACCTGTGTGGGGTTGTGCCGTCTCTCTCTCTCTCTCTCTCTCTCCGGCTCAAGTGCCAGCCCCTCGAATGTCGCAGGATTCAAAGTTGCACTGTGGCCGTGCCACGGTTATTGCGAGCCCCTGATCGGTTAGTGATCTCCCATTCGAGGACATCGGCCGACGGGGATACTCGAAAGACGTCATGCGAGAAATTACCTTGGAGTTTTGACGTTGCCCTGAGGCCCTCCCTTGCCAGTTCCTCTTGGGACGACGCTCGTCTGCTGAACGAGCTTGCGGGTGGATGATGATGATGATGCTGATGATGAAGATGGAGATGAAGATGAAGATGATGATGATGATGATGATGATGATGATGATGATGATGATGATGATGATGATGATGATGATGATGATGCTGATGCTGATGCTGATGCTGCTGATGATGATGATGATGATGATGATGATGATGATGATGATGATGCTGATGATCTGGGAAAGGCGCGGCAGTGTAGCAGCGAGCGCCCCCGCCGCGCGGCCGCCGCCCGCCCGCTGCGTGTACTGCGGGTACCCTCGGGGAGGGAGCGACGAGCGGCCGTCGGTCTTCGAGCTTCTCGAGCCCACCCAGCTCTCAAGTCGCCAAGTTTTGCCGAGTCAGTCAGAGCGCGTCTTGTTCTGTTCCCTTCCCTCCCGCGAGCCAGGTCACCGTCTCTCCGCCCGGCAGGAGGAGGCTGGGAGGAGTTCAGAGTGCATCTGGGTGCAGCCGTTGTGCAAGTCCCATCGTGCATTCTCATCGTGCGTGCAATCTCGCAGTCTCGCCGTAGAACCGTGCTTGGATTGGCCTGGTGACCAGGGCGGCGTCGCCAGCATCGGTCCAGGACCGCCCCGCGCCCTGTGTCGCTGCCGCCGATCCGACAACGGTTGACAGTTTTACTGGCTCACTGTCCTGTAACCGTAGGTGCCCGTGCAGAGTGTTCGTTTTACGACTTTAGTGCAGCCAGCTGCTAGTTGCGTGCCACAATTTGCTGACAGGCTAGGTGCTTCATCAGCGTCGGAATCCAAAATCCTCCCTCCCTCCTGCCCTCACTCCATACGCTCCTGGGTCCTCGACCCTGAGGGCCAGCCGCCTGGCCGTCGCAGCCGGCTCCGCCCCAGCATCTTGGCCACACGCGCTTCGGGAGGGGTCGAGGGCGCGAGAGAGAGGGAGCGAGGGAGAGAGGGAGGGAGAAATAGAGAAAGAGAGAGAGAGGTAAAACTAAACAATTGAACAACGACGGCGTAAACAGACACTGCGATGGCTGCAGAAACACCAGTAGGAAGTGGGGGAGAGAGAGAGAGAGTGTGAGAGAGAGAGAAAGAAATTTACAAAGAACGAGAGCACGATAACAAGAAATATAACGGAGAGAGAGAGAGAGAACGAGAGAGAGAGAGAGCGAGAGAGAGAGAGAGATATGGAGGAGGGGGCGAGTCCACGAGGAGGAGGGGAGGAGGAGTGTCGGAGGGAGAGGAGGAGGAGGAGGAGGAGGAGGACGAAGAAGATGAGAGAGGAACGAGGAGAGGCAAGGAGGGGGAAGGGAGGGAGTGGCGGGGGAGGGACGGAAGGGGGAGGGAGGGGGCGCGCGGGTGGCGAGGACGAGGGAGCGGGGGCCCCCAAACCCTCTAGAGCCCGCCACGCTCCCGGGACCCTCTCGATCGCTCGGGCACGCGCCGTCCTCCTCCGTCCTCCTCCTGGGGGCAGCGATCAGGGGGGGACTGGCATAGGAGGGATGCATCGACTTGGAATCAGCGATACATCGCCGATACATCGGCTATCAGCCCCCGATGGCGATACCGCATCCTCCTGGGCGGGGTGGGGCTATCAGAGCCCTACCGGCGATCCATGGGTGAGTCGGTGTCCATGCGCCCCCCCCCATGCCTATCCCCCCCATGTCGTTGCCCCTGACCTCCCTCCTCCTCCCCCCTCTTCCAACCTCCTCGGGGCGGGAGGCGGAGGTCGCCTTGAGGGCGGTGTAGTTGGAGAGATCCCAGCGCGCAATCTTCGCCAGGTCCTGGACCTGCGCCGAGGAGCGCGGCAGCGACAACGACGAGGGGGGGGCCTCTCTCCGCTTTCGGCGGTCTGCAGTCGGGGAGCGAAGGTGAGAAATAAAGCGTTGCGTGTACTTGCTCGTGTTGATGTCGTGGTTCTGTTGTGAACGCCAGGGCGGCAATGAAAGCAGTGGCAGCGGCCCAGCGGAATCCTAGATCGGCGCCCAAGGCGCAAGGAGGAGGGAAGAGGGAGGCGAGGGAGGAAGAGGGAGGGAGGGAGGGAGGGAGGAGGAAGAGGAGGAGGAGCAAGAGGGAGAAAGGAGGACGAGGGGGGAGGAAGGAGAAAGAAGGAGGGAGGAACGAGGAGGAGGAGGAGGGAGAAGGGAAAGAGGATGGAGAACGGAGGTAGAGAGGGAGGACGGGAGGAGGGGAAAGCGGAGGAGGGAGGAGTCCTAGATCAGCGCGTGCGTGCCTGCTCCCCGTAAGGTTCCCGTCCTCCCTGGACCTCCTGCCCGGCATCCTCCTCGCCGCCGTCCCGTTCTGCTCCTGTCAGCCGCGCCCCCCCACCAACCCTCCGCGCCCTCCCTCCTCCTCCTCCTGCTCCTCCTCCTGTCCTCCTCCTCCTCCTCCTCTCCTTCTTCCTTCCTCCCGCCTCCTCCTCTTCTCTTTCTTCCTTCCTCCCTCCTCCTGATCCTCCTCCTGCTCTCCTCCTATCCCCCCGTTCCATCCTCCTCCTCCTCCTCCTCCTCCTCCTCCTCCTAATCTTACTTCCTTCCGTCCTTCCTTCCTTCGTTCCTTCCCTTCCTTCCGTCCATCCGTCCGGCCGTCCCTTCCTCCTCCTGCCCTTCCTTCCCTCCCTTCCTTCCCTCATCACCCTGGCCCTCCGCCCCGCTGCCCCGGAGCCCAGAAAGCCGGGGAGCGCCCCACCCCTCGAGGCGGCGAGACCTCCTCCTCCTCCTCCTCCTCCTCCCCGTCCCCTCCTCCTCCTCCTCCTCCTCCTCGTCCTTCCCTCCTGCTCCTCCTCCTCCTCCTCCTCCTCCCTCCCCTCCTCCTCCTCCTCCCCTCGCCCCTTCCTCTCATCCTCCTCCTCCTCCTCCTCCTCCTCCTCGTCCTCCTCCTCCTCCTCCTGCTCCTCCCCTGGAGCGTCGAAAGGGGGCCTGGAGCGGGCCTCCGCCCCAGAGGAGCCTGCGGGCGCCCGGCCCCGCCCGCGGGCGGAGCAGGGGCCGACCGCCCCGGCATTCCTCTAGGCCCACCACGGACTTGTCGTAGTCTCCCACAACACATGCAACTGCTCTTACAAGAAAAGCAATAGTCCTCCTCCTCCTCCTCCTCCTCCTCCTCCTCATCTTCCCCCACAAATGCAGCTGTTCTTATAATTCAACAGTGCGGTCGGCCTTGATTGGGCAGGACACGCGAGAGGGCACAAGACCCTTCCGAGGGCCACATCGCTACAGGAGTGTAAGAAGGCACGTGTCGCGAGGCGCAGGACACAAGGGTAACCTTGAGCTGGCAAGGTCGACCTACCAATCCGGGCCGACTGCATTCCTAGAACATGAAGCCGATGTGCCAAAACAAAACGATCTCCGCAAGAAATGTTCTGAGAGCATTCTCTGGTGGGCCTGTGGGCGAGCCAGGACGCTGCGCCACTGGTTGATGGCAGGAGCCCTTGAGGGGTGGGGGGGGGGCGTGTCGTGTCCTGGTACGGGGAGGCTGGCGACACTGAGGGCTGGAATCGCTGCGGGCAGGATGGTTCGATTGGGGAAGAGCGCGCTCGCGTGAGCCTGCAATCGAATCGCACACACAAGGGGGAGACCCTGCCCCGACTACAAACAAACAAGCAGAGACCTGATGGTGGCCCCACAAACAGAGAGAGACCTGACCGAGCACTACAAACATCGTGCTACCACAAGGACATCACAATGTCCCCACTTCGGGAGCGGCCAAGAGGGGGATGTCCAAGAGGGAGGGGGTGCAAATCATGACCGGCGGCACGTGCGCGGCCCAGCGGGGGGGCCAGGGACGCAACGAAATAAGATCCAGGCGCCATAACATCTGGGGAAATATCGTGGCCCTCGCCATGAGATCCACCCCCCCTAGTCATCACCCCCTCCATTTCCGCCCCCGACCACTGCATGTCGGGGTCCGTCTCTCTCCCCCGCTGAGGCAGCCTCCGTGCAGACGATTTTCACCGGCTGCACCGCCTCCACAGGTCCGTGCGGGCCCGCTCCGCGGCCTCGGCCACCCTGGCGAGCCCCTGCAGCTCCGCGCGCAGGTGCGGGGGCCCCCCTCCTGGGGGGGACAGCGCCATCCCAGAGTGTCCTCAGCCCAGCACTCCTCGCGCTACGACACAGCACGAAAAGCAGCGGAGGGGCTGTGCCCTTTCCGTCCCGTGGGGGCCCTCATCACCGGGCCCCGGGACTGTCAAAGACGACTCACGATGAAATGCCAGCCCCGCAGAAGTGGTCGGCACAACTGGGGGTCTACGCTGCGACCAAACATGTCACCAGGGATCTGGAAAACACTCGGAATCTTCAACTTTCCCACAAACCCATCGGTCGGAAGAAGTAGGTAGAAGCATGAAGTAGGAAGGCGTTGACAAAAGATTGGGTGTCCGCCCGCCCCCTACAGAGGACGGAAAAGGTGAAGCCACTCGACCATTGAAGCAGGAAGGCACTCACAGTAGATTGGAATCTGGGAATCAAAAAATACATACTTTCAACGACCGATGGGTACTTGCACTTCGAGGTTCTCGCTTGCCTTCTTAAGGCACTGGGCCAGAATGCGGGCCCGGCGACGCTGTTCCCACACGTCGCCGCCCCAGTCTTCCCAACAGAGGCGCCCGTCTGCGACCCCGGCGGTCCCGTTCCCGCCCGCCGCCCCCGCGCCTCGGCGACATCGCACTGCGTGGATCGCAATCGCATTGCATCGCAATCGCACCGCGTTGCGCTACAATCGCATTGCTTTTGCATAGCTTTGCGCTGCTGTGCATTGTGTTGCATCGCCTCGCTTTGCTTTTGCATTGGTTTGCCCAATGTTGCTGCGCTCTGCGTTGCGCTGTCCTGCGGCGTATCACGGTGTTTTGCGTTGGTTTGCTCTGCTTCGACTTACTTTGCAGTGCTGTGCGTTGCGTTGCGATGCGCGGCGTATTTTACATTGCTGCGCATGGCTTTGCATGGCCTCGCATTGCCTTGCATTGCTTTCCATTCCTGCGCACTACATTGCTTGGCGATGCGCTGCATGTCGTTGCATGGCTTTGAATTGTTTTGATGTGCTTTGCATTGAATTACATTGCTTTGCATGTGTTCAACTGCGTTGGATATAGTCGCATTGTTTGAATTGCGTTGCATTGCGTTGCATTTCCCTTTGTTGCATTGATCTGCAGTGCTTTGCATTGCGCCCTACCACTTGTATTCAACCACGTTGATTGCAACATATAGATTGCACCACCTAGATTGCACCGCATAGGTTGCAAGAGAACATCGCTTGTGGTCCACGCTGACTAACATTGAAATTCTAAAGATCCCCTACGAAGACCTCAGGACTCAAACTCCCTGGGCACTCTCACACGCTTTCGGGGCGTGTCGCACGACTCTCCCGAGGCTTCGAGAGTGTGGCTCGGAATCCAATTTCAACATGCCCTGAGATGGTCCCTATTGGGGGCCTATTGGGCAGCCTTGGGGGACCCTGGGGGCCTGCTCAAAGATTTTTGTGACTTTCGGTACTAAGAGCGTCCAATACTGCCAAAGAGACCCCACGATCGCCCCAAGGTTGCCCCGATGCCCAGAGAGGCTCAAAATGCTCCCAAAAAGGCCCCAAGAGAGACACAACAAGGGGAACTCTCTTGGGGACCTCCACCCCAAGATGGTCATGGAAACCACTTACAGGCCCCAAACAATCGCCTTCGAGGACCAAGAGGGCCCCAAGGTGTCCCCAGGAGGCCCCCAGGAAGCTCACAAGAGGCCTCCAGGAAGCCCCGAAGAGGCCTCCAACAGGCCCCACGAGGCCTTCCAAAACACCCCATACCCAAGGGCTCTCTAAGAGGCGTCTGGTCCACTGCCCAGGAACGGTGGCTGGATTGGCCGAGGGCCACCGCGTACCGGCACAGCTGATCCTGCTCTTCCGGGGACCGCTCTGACCAGGAGTCTGGGGCGAGTCTGGCCGTGGCGACGCAAGCCCCACGAGGAGGCCCAAGCAGGCCAAAACGTTCGATCAACATCACCACCCCTGCCAACTCCACTCAGGATCTGTCCCCGGTCCCCTCCCTGGGCCGTCCGTGGCAAAGCCCGCCAGCCTTCTGGGCGTACCCAGGTGGTTCAACGGGTGTTGTCCTTCTTCCATCACCCCTCCTCCCCAGGCTCGGGGGCGGGGTGTACCCCTACCCCCCCTTATCCTGGGCCTGGGAGAGGGGGGGGCGCCGGTGGGTTAGATGGTCCAGAGGTTGCAAGAAAACCATCGGCAGCCGAGGACGGCCTCCAAGACGGATCAGATAGCCAACGATGGCTTATCATAGTCCCCGGCAGGCAGACCTCCAAGAGGCTCCAAGGCAGCCCCGAGAGGGTCCCAAGAGCCACCCGAGCCTTCCCGGGCACCGACCACGGAGCCAGAATCTTTCAGAAACCTAAAACAACATGTGGTTTGTGTTGTTGCTGTTTTGTTTTCGATGGGACTCTGAAGCTTCAAGTTGGCCCCAATATGGCCCAACAGAGCCTCAACAGGGATCCAAGAGGGCCCTAACATAGCCCACGAACGCCCAAAATGCTCCCAAGAGCGGACCCACAAGGTCTCAAGAGGCCACTGTCGAGCCCTTAGGGTGGGGGGCCAAATAACCCCCTTCAGAGCCAAGGGGGCCAAGACGGCTGCAAGACACGTCTCATATCTCAGCTTCGCAAATTCTTCGCAACCCACCCCTCCCGCGGAGGTCAGATTCAAAACTATGCGGCGTGGGTTGTTTTCTTACGCAGGAATGCTTTTGTTTCGCGCGTGAACGATCGTAGCGCGCGCCATCAACATCGCAATCATCACCCGCAAGCGCATCATGTTCATCATCCACATGCGTCCCCTCATCCTCCTTATCCTCATCATCGTCATCATCATCATCGCCATCCGCATCATTAACATCATCATCCCCATCACACAAAAACGTCATCGCCATCATCACCATCAGCATCAGCATCAGCATCATCATCATCATCATCATCATCATCATCATCATCGTCACCAGCACCACCAGAATTGCCATCATCACCAGCACCACCAGAATTGCCATCACCAGCACCACCAGAATTGCCATCATCACCAGCACCACCAGAATTGCCATCATCACCAGCACCACCAGAATTATCATGGTCACCACGACCATCGCCATCACCAGCACCACCAGAATTGCCATCATCACCGCGCTCTGTACAAACTCCCCGTTTGCGCGCTGCTCACCGTCGTACCCTTCCTTGGCATGAACATAGTCACCAACATCAGGATGCACTTCCTTATCGCCTGAACATGTAACAACAACCCGTAGCAAGCGATGACGATATTGAGACGAGGCAGAAAACAGGATAATGATAAAACCGAGAGAGGCGCGATTGAGGGTGAGGGAAATAGGGCAAACAAATGCGAGGTACGGACTTCGGTACAAACGCCCAAATCCGCACCGACCTCTCCAGCTCCCTACGTTGTCCTCTCCTCGCTTTCTTGTTTTTGCACCCCCCGCCACCTCCTTCCCTCTCTGTGGCACGAGCGCGCGTGGCGATTTTCCTCGGCGCCGTCGCTGTCTCGGCCAGCACGGCCGTGCTTTCTAATTGCCGCATTGCGCCGCAGCCGTTGGGACAACCCCGCGGGCCAGGCCGTCGGGACTACCCCGCGAGCCGCTGGCGCGCGAAACCAAGCCGTTGGGACAACCCCGCGGCGTTCGGGCGGGGCGCCGCGGCGCTCAGGCGGGGGGGCAGCACGAAGCCCAACTCTGCCGCGAGCTGCTCCGCCTCTGCCCTGAAGCTCCAAGGCCTGATGCCGACAGCAACAAAATCTGCCGACCACCAGCTCATTCACTCACAGAAGAGGCTCCCCCCACATACTTCCCAAATATTCAGGCCTCAGGAGCCCAACAATGACGACACTTACAAAGTGCCGATGACCCACTCGGATTACTCACAGGAGCTGCGGGCCACATACGGAGGAGGCTCCCGCCTGAGACTTCCTCGCAGTTCACTCACAGACGAGGCTCCCGCCTCATAGTTCCCAAATGTTCAGGCCTCAGGGGCCCAAAAGTTGACAACAAGTAAACAATTCAGATGACCAGTTCGGATTAATAACATGATCTGCGGGCCACATACGGAGGAGGCTCCCGCCTGAGACGTCCTCGCAGTTCACTCACAGACGAGGCTCCTGCCTGACACTTCCCCCATACGCAGGCCCCACGAGCCCAAAAGTGACGAGGGTTACAAGGTTCCTCGCGATTCACTCACAACCGAGGCTCCCACCTGATACTTCCTCCATCTTCAAGCCACAGGAGCCAAAAAGTGAAGCCAATTACAGGGTCCGATGATCCGCTCGGATTAAAAACCTGATCTAAGGGCCCCATACGGAGGGGGCTCCCGCCTGAGATTTCCTGGCATATCACTCACAGACGAGGCTCCCGCTGATACTTCCCAAAGATTCAGGCCTCAGGAGCCCAAAAGCGACGACAATTAAAGGTTCCGATGACCCGCTCGGATTGCTCACAGGAGCTGCGGGCCACATAGGGAAGGGGTTCCCGCCTAAGACTTCCTCGTGATTCACTCACCGTCTCAGACTTCCGCCATACCCAAGCTTGAAGAGGCCGAAAGTAACGACAGGTACAGGATTCCGATGAGCCGCTCGGATTACTCACATGAGCTGCGGGCCACATAGGGAAGGGGCTCCCGCCTGAGACGTCCTCGCGATTCACTCACAGACGAAGCTCCTGCCTGATGTGAACGAGTCAGTATATAAGTGAGAGAATGGATATTTGGGATGATGGTAGTGATGATGGTGATGATGATGGTGATGAGAGCTTGAGTAAGTGAGTGAGTGGGCGGGTAGGTGGGTGAGTGAGCGGGTGAGTGCGTGAGTGAGTGATAATGATGATGAATGTGTGAGTGTGTGAGTGTGTGAGTGGGTGAGTGGGTGGGTGAGTGAGTGTGTGTGGGTGTGCGTGTGAGTGGATGAGTGAGTGGGTGAGCGAGTGAGTGTGAGAGATGATGTGTGTGAGTGATTCAGTGAATGAGTATGTGATGAGAGAAGCGGAGAGGTTGTATTATTTTGTTCCTGCGCGGGGTGTCTAGAGAAAACAAGAACCCCACTTTGGATGTGGGGAATAAACATACGAACACGGAGGTCCGCGTGGATTTCTCGGACTCCCTGGCGCACGGAACGCGCCATGGGCGGCGCCTGAGGCGCCGCCAGGGGGGCCCAGCGCGGATCCGAGAAATCCGCGCGGACCTCAGAGTGGTTATGTTTATGTCACTGCTTGTTCCGAATTCCCCTAATTGTGTCTGTGTGCTTTTGCTCCCCTCATGACTTCTCACCTCCCCGCCCCGCTCGCCGCCGACTCTGGGCCTCCGCCCTGCGGGGGGAACGAAAGGGGGGGATAGCAAAGGGTAGGAAAGAGAATCAGCTCACGCAGCTGATTTTCCCAGCGCCTCCCGGCGCCGGGAGGCGCCCATGCATCGAGGAATGGGCCCGGCGGCGGGGCCGAAACCAGCTGCATGCAGCAGATCTCGTATACCCCCCCCTTTCCCCAATGATCCCCCCCCTCCTTTTCGTTCGGCCCCTTCGGTGGGCCTCCTGGGGGCACCAAGAGGTGCCGACGCCGCCCGCTCCCCGGACCTCTCCTGGGCCGCGTCCTGCCCAGGGCGTCGAGGCGAGCCCGGCCGCGGCGACGACGGAGGCCCCGCAGGGCCCCGAAAGAAGGGGGACAGCGCGGGGAGGCGGGGGGTCCGGGCACCTCTTCCTCCTCCGACCTCCGCCCGACCAACTCCTCCCACGGGCAGTGCGTGCAGCGCCGCCGTGGCCGCCAGCGCCAGGTGCGCGGCGCGGCGGCGCTTCGCGCGGCTGCTGCCCACGCCCACGGCGCGGAGCCCCGCGTGCCTGCCGGCCCGCACCTGCGCGGGGCGGCGCGGCGGCCCAGCCGAGATGGGCCAGCCTTCCACCACCGCTGCCGCAAGGCAGGGCGGGGGAGGAGGGAGGATGGGGAGGTCCTCCTCCTCCTCCTCCTCCTCCTCCTCCTCCTCCTCCTCCTCCCTCCTCCCTCCCCCTCCCCCCCCCCTCCCCTCTCGTCCTCCTGCTCCTGCTTCTCCTCATCCTCTCCTATTCCTCCTCCTCCTCCTCCTCCTCCTCCTCTCCTCCTCCTCCTCCTCCTCCTCCTCCTCCTCCTCCCTCTCATACCTGTGGTAGTGGTGGTGGAAAAGCGGCCCATCACTTACGGTATGTTCGTGCGGCGTCGGCGGGCGCAAAGGTTTGTCACACCGCGTCGATCGTTCAACCTTGGATCGTTCGGCGTCACCGTGTCCCTCGGTGCTTCGGGGTCGCAGACTTCAACCTTGAGCGCCTTCGCCCGCGTCGCCGGCACGCCAACGCCGCACGAACCTGCCGTACGCAGGCCGCCAGCGCAACACGCTACATTGGAGACGAGGGCGCTTCTGCGCGGCCTTGCGCGGGCAGCTTACGCGCCAATGTCGGCGCAGACCCTGTTTTTTTATGACGCCCACCTCAACATCGCCTGACCGATCTCTGAGGCGACCGAGCGCTTCAAACAAAATCGCCCCGGCCTGGCAAGGGCTCGGGTTACGCACGGACAGCCCGCCCAGGCAGTCCCGGCCTCAACTGCCCGCCGAGAAGCCCAAGCTGGCCTCAACAGGCCCCCCGAGAGGTCTGGGGCGGTCTCAACATCCTGGCGCCGCATCGGCATCGGGCAGGGCACCGTTGATACCGCCCAGAACTACCCGGGGGGCCTGTTGAGGCCAGCTGAAACTACTCGGCGGGTCGTTGAGGCCAGCCGGGAGTACCTGGGCGGGCTGTCCGTGTGCAGCCCGAGGCCTTACCAGATGGGACGATCCGACCAAATCTCGTCTGGGGCGCTGGCTGCGTCCCGGCGGCCTCGACGGAGACGACGACAGCGAACCGGGAACAGCCTTTTCATCGTCCACTTCCCAGTCCCCCAGGGCAGTTCGTAATCGCTTTGCCGCATTACCCCCACTGGTGCGGTTGCGGCCCAACTGGTCGACCTGCCCACCTGCAGTCGGGAACTTTTGCTTCGCGTGTCGCGGTGGCGGGCGGCCCACACGCTGCTGTGCCCTGCGAGCGGATAGCGTGTCGCTCCGCTCCGCAGGCCGGGAGACTGGGAAAAACTAACGACGTTGACGCTCGGGGACAAGGAAATCGTGTCGCCCCGAAGCGTGGTGGGCCGAACCGGCGGCGGGACACGCTGGGCTAAAGTTAGAAGGGGGCATACACAATTATGCGTATGTCTGAACGACATATACCCACATATGTCTGTACCATGTGTATATATACACGTGTGAATATCTTCCTTCAGGTGTTCGATGATGTGGGACCCTCGAGGGCTTCCTGGTGATCTTTCTTCGGTGGTGACGGGGGCCTTAATTATGGCCTGTTGTGTAGAGGGGGTAAGATTGGAAACAAATAATTATTGGAACTCCTTTTTTTGATAATTGTCATGCCTGGGCCGTGGGTCGAAGTTTCCTGGATACAGGCCGTGGACTGTTGGGACGCCTCTGGTCTGGGGGCCTTTTGGCGGCCTCTTGGGAGTCTTTCGGGGCCTCTGAGAAAGCTCTTGGCGCCTCCTGGGAGCCCCCCCATGGAGTTTCTGAAGGCATCTGGGCGGCGCCTCGAGAGCCGTTGCGAGAACCTTGAAGCCATCTTGGGGCAAATTGCGGACTTTCCCTGGGAGTCTTCCAGGAGTCTCCGCAGGCATCGGGGAGGCGCCTCGAGAACCTCTGGGAGATACTTGGTGCCACCTTGGGGCAAAGCGCTCGAAAGGCTTTGGGAGGTCTTCTCTTTTGTCTTTTTCTTGGCGCGCGCGCGCTGACGTTCTAGCTAATTAGGCTGGACAGGTGAACTCATGGGATCTCGATTTTTACGGTGGCTTCAGGGGCAGCCAAGAGGACACGAAGACGACCCGAGAGAGTGCCTCGACAGCGTCAGAAAGTTCAACAGCGTCAAGACTTCGGGGTCACAATGCAACGATATTTCGAAATATCGTTGCATTGTGACCCCGAAGTCTTGATGGGGCTCGGGATGAACTTGAACAAAAAAAGAATCACTGGATTTCCTTCTTTCTTTTTCAAGTGGAGCCTCCTGAGATGTAGTGCGAGGGCATCGGGGGGGCCTACGAGGCGTGAAGGGGGCTCTTGGGAGGCAGTTTGGAAGCCGCTGGGGGGTTGTTTGGGGCCTCTTAGGCAACTTTTGGGCCTGTTCGGGGCTCTTGGGGGCCTCTTCAAGCTCTTTGGAGGACTCTTGGGGCCTCCTGGGGGCCTCTTGGAGCGGAAAGCCGGGATTGTCGATTTGCGTTCCCCTGTTGGGCGGCTTTTCGGAACATATTGGGGCTCTTATGGGCTGCCTCGGGGCGCTCTTGGGCCGTCTTGGGGCCTTCTTGTGCGGTCTTGGGGCGGTCTTCGTGGCTCTTGGGCGGTCTTGGGGTGGTCTTGGGCGCCTTTTCGCCCGTCTTGGAGCGTTGGAAGCTCGAAAACGCGAAAAGGCTAAAAACCTAACGACACGAATCAACGTTGTTGGCCTCTTCGGGCGATCCCGGGACGCCTCTCGGAGCTCTCTTGGAGCCTCTTCGAGGCCTCCCGGGAGCCTGGGGAGCCGTTGGAAGTCTGTCTTGGGCTGCTTGGGAGCGTCTTGGGCCGTTCTTTCGCGTTCTGGGGGTTCCTGCAGGGCGTCTTGGGCAGTCCTGGGCGCTTTGGGGCCTCCTTGGGAGGCCCGGAGGCGCGGTACGGGGAGTTGCCCAGTTGCCCCCAGATGTTCTGGTTGTGTGGGACGCTCTGTGGGGGGGGGCTATATATATATATATATATATATATATATATATATATATATATATATAGATATATAGATATTATGTATGATCATCGACGACGACGACGACGTCGACGACGACAAGGGCGGCGACGAGTGACGACGAAGACGACGACGACGATGCCGACGACGACGACGACGACGACGACGACGACGATCACGAGGAGGAGGGCTGCCACCACCACGACGACGACGTCGACGACCCCTGGAGTGGCCCCGAGGTCCGGACAATTTCTATAGGCCCTGAATTTCGTCCTAAATGTTCGACGGTCCCGGGGCCCGTTGGGGGCGTCAGGATGCCGAGAGTTGTCCGGAAGCTTCGGGATCGGCCAGAGTACCTCAGAGCGTCTGGGGGGAGGGCTCTTGGGAGCCTCTTGGGGCTCCCTGGCGGCCCCGTGGGGCCCGCTTGGGTTTGGGTGTTGTTTCGGGGGCTCTTGAAGGTTTCTTGGGATCTCTGGGGTGCTTTTTGGGGAGGAAGGCTCGAAATGTCGGGTGGGGTACCCCTCGGGGCTGTGGGAAAGCTTTCCCGGGGCCCTCTGGGACCGTCTCGGGGGCCCCCTGGACAGTCGAGGGCCCTCTTTAGCCGTCTTGGAGGCCTCCTGGAACTCTCTTCGGCCGTCTTGGGGCGATCTGGTCGGCACCTAGGGCCGTCTTCGACGCGGTCGACGCCGAAGCGGTGAATATCGTAAAAAGGTACGTTTTCCGAGGGAAATGGGGCCATGTTTGCTTTTGGAAGCGCGCTTGAGAATCGTCTTGGGGGACTCTTGGACCGTCGTGGGAGCTCCCGGAGGCCGTCTTGGAGCCATCGTCGGCGTGTTGGAGCGACAACTTGGGGATTCTGGGCCGTCTTGGACGCTTGGAGACCTCCGGGGACTCCCAGGAGGCGTTTCGGGGCTGTCTGGGTCTGTCTCGGGGGGGCCCCAGAGGCCCCCCAGAGCCTTCTGGGACAGTCTTGGGCGCCTCCTGGACAGTCGAGGGCCCCTCTTCAGCCGTCTTGGAGGCCTCTTGGAACTCTCTTTGGCCGTCTTGGGGCGATCTGGTCGGCTCCTGGGGCCGTCTTCGACGCAGTCGACGCCGAAGCGGTGAATATCGTAAAAAGGTACGTTATCCGAAGGGCATGGGGCCACTTTTGCTTCTGGAGGCGCTCTTGGGAGTCCTCTTGGGAGACTCGTGGGCCGTCGTGGGGGTTCCCAGAGGCCGTCTTGGAGCCATCTTCGGCGACTTGGAGCGACGTATCGGGGATTCTGGGCCGTCTTGGACGCTTGGAGACCTCCTGGGACTCTCTGGTGGCGTTTAGGCGCTGTCTGGGGCTGTCCGGGGGGGGCCCCAGAGGCCCCCCAGGGCCCAACTGGGACCGTCTTGGGGGCTCCCTGGACAGTCGAGGGCTCCTCTTCAGCCGTCTTGGAGGCCTCTTGGAACTCTCTTTGGCCGTCTTGGGGCGATCTGGTCGGCTCCTGGGGCCGTCTTCGACGCGGTCGACGCCAAAGCGGTGAATTTGTTAAAAAGGTACGTTATCCGAAGGGCATGGGGCCACTTTTGCTTCTGGAGGCGCTCTTGGGAGTCCTCTTGGGAGACTCGTGGGCCGTCGTGGGGGCTCCCAGGAGCCGTTTGGGAGCCATCTTCGCCGTCTTGGACGCTTGGAGACCTCCTGGGACCCTCGGGTGGCGCTTCGGGGCTGTCAGGGGCTGTCCCGGGGGCGCCCCAGAGGCCCCAGTACCCCCCTGCGCCGTCGAGGTCGCGGTCCTGGTCCCCCGGGCCTCGTGAACGCTGTCTGTCTGTCTGTCTGTCTGTCTGTCTGTCTGTCTGTCTGTCTGTTCTGTCCGTCTGCCGGTATGTATTACAGGTACGCATGGATTCTCACATCGTGTATACACATATGTGTGATTATTCGTAAATGTATATACATATATCTGTCATTTGGGGGGGTCGCGGGGCTCGTGGCCCAGAAACGCCATGGGCCAGTGGGGATGGGGATTGGTTGGACGATGCGAATCACCGTGTAGGTCATGAAGCGGCGGCCGAAATTCCTCCGCGGGCGGCGGGCAGTATACAAATCCCCAGACACTCGCCGACATGGCCTATTCAACCCGCGCGTCCTCCTACGATTTCGGCCCGTGGGACCAAATGCCGAGCCCTTGGAACCACCAACGTTGGATCCGGAACGCGACACCTTTCCCCAAGGACTATAACCTCCAAAGGTCTTTCACCCCCCCCCGCAATAGGGGGTATTTCATCATATGTTCGGCGGCCTTTTTCACGGGCTGGGGTCCCGACCATAGGGGGTAACTGATTAGTTTGTTCCGCGGCACACGCCGTGAAAACTACTACTACTACTATTACTACTACGACTACTACGACTACTACGACTACTACGACTACTACGACTACTACTACGACTACTACTGCTACTACTACTACTACTACTACTACTACTACTACTACTACTACTACTACTACTACGACTATTACTACTACTACTACTACTACTACTACTACTACTACTACTACTACTACTACTACTACTACTACTACTACTACTACTACCACTACTGCTACTACTACTACTACTACGACTACTACTACTACTACTGCTACTACTACTACTACTACTACTACTACTGCTACTACTACTACTACTACTACTACTACTCTACTACTACTACTACTACTACTACTAGTAGTACTAGTACTACTAGTACTAGTACTAGTACTACTACTACTACTACTACTACGACTACGACTACGACTACGACTACGACTACGACTACGACTACGACGACTACGACTACGACTACGACTACGACTACGACTACTACTACTACTACTACTACTACTACTACTACTACGACTACTACTAATACGAATGATAATAATGCCTCAGGAGCACTCTCAAGGATATCACGGCCCCAGAAACTCGATTCTCAGAAACTCGATCCTCAGATAGATTGAGAAAGACGCCTTCGGCGAAGATTGCGTCCATCTGTACTGCATTCCTTTTACATGCGTGCTCAAAATCCCTCGGTTGCACCGGACAGCCCAGGGGGCCTCATTCCCTGGGAGAGAGAACTCCCCAACATTATGCACCCGCCCAACAATACAGGGATAAGAATCTCCGTCGCGACGACGGCGACGCTTACGACTACGCCTAAGATTACGATTGCGATGACGACGACAAGAACGACGACGATTACGACTACAATCGCGACTGCAGTCACGATTGCAATCACGAGACTAAAGAAAAACTGCAATCACGACCACAACCGCAAACACTGACCCCCATTGCAATCATCGTGGATTAATGCTCGCAAATCCTCTCGCGTGTAGGGTAGCCCACGATACATGATGCCCTCGGATTCTGAAACCCCCAACATTGTCAGGTCCGCCGCTGATACAGGGAATCGAATCTCAGCCACGATGGCGACAATGACGAAGACGACAAACTCGACTATTACGATAACAACAATAGTAGTAGAAGTAGCAGTAGCAGTAGCAGTAGTAGTAGTAGTAGTAGTAGTAGTAGTAGTAGTAGTAGTAGTAGGTGTAGTAGTACTCGTAGTAGTGGTAGTAGTAGTAGTAGTAGTAGTAAAAATTGTAGTCGCGCCCGTAACAAAAATAACAATAGTCGTTGTAGTAGTAGGAAAAAAGTATGATCATGAACAATGAAAAATCATAATGGTAGAACCGTAGTAGCCGTAATAGCAGCAGTGGCAATAGTCTCAGTAAATAGTAGTCGTAGGAGAAGTAGTAGTAGTAGTAGCAGCAGCAGTAGTAGTAGCGGTGGTAAGAATACTCGTCATCGTACCAGTAACCGTGGTGGTAGTAGTAATGGTGGTAATAATCGTGAGGAGTAGAGCTAACAATCGTAATCGCAGCACCATTCGTCGTCGTCGTAGTAGTAGTAGTAGTAGTAGTAGTAGTAGCAATAGTAGTAGTACTACTCGTACTCGTACTCGTACAAGCACTAGTAGCAGTAGTAGTAGTGGTAGTAGTCGTAGTCGTAGATGCAGTGATAGCTGTAGGAGTAGTCGTAAGGATACGAAAGCAGTCGCAGTTGTGGTCGCAGTAATCGTGATACTAGCAGGAGTAATACTTGTAGTCGTTGTCGTAGTCGTAGTGGTAGCAGTAGCCTTGAAAATAACAGTACTAGTAATACGAACACGAACGGGAGTGAAGTAGTAGCAGTGGTAGTACTAGTAGTAGTAACCGTAGTCGCCGTCGTCGGCGTAGTCGTAGTCGTAGCCGTAGTCGTAGTCAGAGCCGCAGTCGCAGCAGTGGTCGTACTTGCATCAGTAGTAGCAGTCGTAGGCAAAACAGAATAAACGTAGTAGGGGTAATAGAACAGCTAGTGGTAGTTGTAGTCGTAGTCGCACTCGTGGTAGTAGTAGCTGTAGCGGTAGTAGGTGGTAGTAGGTGGTAGTGGGTGGTAGTCGTAGTAGTAGTAGTAGTAGTAGTAGTAGTAGTGGTAGTAGTAGTAGAAGTAGTAGTAGTAGTAGTAGCAGTAGTAGTAGTAGTAGTAGTAGTAGTAGTAGTAGTCGTAGTAGTGGTAGTAGTAGTAGTAGTAGTAATGGTAACAGTAGTAATAGTGGTAGTAGTCGTAGTAGTAGTAGTAATAGCCGTAGTAGAAGTAGTAGGAGTAGAACTACTAGTAAGAAGAAGGGCAGTTGCAGTATTCTGTATGATCTTCACTACCCTCCTTCCCCTCTTCCCCTCATCCTCATCTTCCTCCTCACCCTTCGGGATGATAGCCAGAGTCGTAGTAGCTAACGTATTCGTGATCTATACAACAATGATGTGGCAAAGGCGATGCTATAGACACATTTATGGCCAGACATCGCCGTTGTGACAATAATCGTAAGGGGAACAGAAATACTATAATATGCAGTAGCAGCCGCCATAGCAGCAGTAGTAGACGTCATCGTGAGAGTAGTAGCAGTCGTAGTGGGAGTAGCGCGGGCACTCAAAATACTAGTAGTAATAGTGGTAAGAGCAGTAGTAGTAGTAGTAGTAGTAGTAGTAGTAGTAGTAGTAGTAGTAGTGGTAGTAGTAGTAGTAGTAGTAGTAGTGGTAGCAGTAGTAGTAGTAGGAGAAATAGTGGTAGAAATCGCAGTAGCAATCGCAGCAGCAGTAGCCGTAGTACTACAAGTACTACTGGTAGTAGCAATCGCACTAGTGGTAACAGTAGGAGCAGCAATAGTAGCAACAGTCGTAGCAATAGTACAAGTGGTCAAGGTAATGGTAGTAATGGTCGTACTAATAGTAGTAGCAGTAGTCGTAGTACTCGTCGCACTATTAGTACCGGTCGTAGTACGAATAACACTAGTAGTAGTAGTAGTAGTAGTAGTCGCAGTAGTAGCCGTTCAATGAATAGTGGCGGTAATAACAATCGTCGTGGTAGTAATAGTAGTAGTAGTAGTTGTTGTTGTACTATTATATCTGTAATTGTAATTCCAAGGCAGTCGTAGGAATAGTCGAAGTAGTGGTAGTAGCCGAAGTATTTAGTAGTAGTAGAAGTAGCAGTAGAAGTTGCGGGAACAGGAGCAATCGCAGTCGCAGTAGCTGTACCAGTGGCAGCAGCAGTAAAAAGAAGTATCAGTAGAAGTAGTCGTAGTACTAGTAATACGAGAACGAGTTTCCGTACTACGATTGGTAGTAGTACCAGTAAGAGCATTAGTCGTAGTCGCAGCCATCGAAGTAGCAGAACTGATAATAATAGTACGCGCCGTGGTCGTAGTAGCCGTGGTATTAGTAGAAGTAGTAGTAGCCGTAATAATACTAACAAAAGTAGCAGGTGTAGTCATACTAGTAAAAAACAGTAGTAGTAACAGAGGTAAAAGTAGTAGTCGTGACAGTAAGAATACTATAGTAGCGGCTATAACAATAACAACCGTAGTAGTAGTAGTAGTAGTAGTAGTAGTAGTCGTAGTAGTAGTAGTAGTAGTAGTAGTAGTAGTAGTATTGATAGTAGCGGCGCTAGTGATAGTAGTAGTTGTAGTAGTGGTAGTAGTACTAGCGTGGTAGTAGTAGTAGTAGTAGTAGTAGTAGTCGCCGTGGTAATGGTAATAGTAATACGAATCCTTGTCGTCGCCCAGGTAGTAGTAGTACTAGTAGTAGCAGTAGTAGTAGTAGTAGTACTAGTAGTCGTAGTAGTAGTAGTAGTAGTAGTAGTACTAGATGTCGGAGTAGTACTAGTAGTAGTAGTAGTAGTAGTAGTAGTAGTAGTAGTAGTAGTAGTAGTAGTAGTAGTAGTAGTAGTAGTAGTAGTAGTAGTGGTTGTAGTAGTAGTAGTAGTAGTAGTCGTAGTAGTAGTAGTAGTAGTAGTCCTAGTAATAGCAGTCGTCGTCGTAGTAGTAGTAGTAGTAGTAGGAGTAATATTAATAGTAGTGGCCGTAATAGTAGTAGCAGTATGGTAGTATAGTCGTAGCAGTAGTAGCAGCAGCAGTAGCAGCAGCAGCAGCAGTAGTAGTAGTAGTGATAGTAGTACTAGCAAGAGTACTACTAGTAGTAGTACTGGTGGTAGTAGTAGTAGCAGTAGGAGTAGGAGTAGTAGTAGTGGTAGTAGTAGTAGTAGTAGTAGTAGTGGTAGCACAAGAAATAGTAGCAGCAGTGGGAGCAGTAGAAGTAATAGCAGTGGACATAGTTGTAGCAGTAGTAAAACTGATGATAGTAATAGTAATAGTGTTAGTAGTAATACTAATCGTACTAATAATAGTTATAGTAGTATTAGTAGTAGTAGTAGTAGTAGTAGTAGTAGTAGTAGTAGTAGTAGTCGCCGTAGTCGTAGTCGTAATCGTAGTCGTAGTCGTAGTCGTAGCCGTAGTGGTAGTGGTAGTAGTAGTAGTAGTAGTAGTAGTAGTAGTCGTAGTAGTAGTAGTAGTAGTAGTCGCAGTAGTAGTCGTAGGAGTAGTCGTAGTATGGTAGTAGTAGTAGTAGTAGCAGTAGTAGTAGTAGTCGTAGTAGTAGTAGTAGTAGTAGTAGTAGTAGTAGTCGTAATCGTAGTCGTAGTCGTAGTCGTAGTAGTAGTAGTAGTAGTAGTAGTAGTAGTAGTAGTAGTAGTAGTAGCAGTAGTAGTCGAAGAAGTAGTCGTAGTAGTAGTATTAGGTAGTAGTAGTAGCAGTAGTAGTAGCAGTAGTAGTAGCAGTAGTAGTAGCAGTAGTAGTAGTAGTAGTAGTTAGTAGTAGTAGTAGTAGTAGTAGTAGTAGTGGTAGTAGTAGTAGTAGTAGTAGTAGTAGTAGTAGTAGTAGTAGTAGTAGTAGTGTAGTGTAGCGTAGCTTAAGAGGAGGAGGGGGAGGAGGATGAGGGGGAGGAGGAGGAGGAGGAGGAGGAGGAGGAGGAGGAGGAGGAGGAGGAGGAGGAGAGGAGGAGGAGGAGGGGATGACGTGGGAGGATGATGAGGTTTCAGGATCAGTCCTGTTCACTGCTCTTTCACCACCGAGTGAACCAGGGGGGTGTTCAAGACTTCAGACCTTTCGAGGTTACCAAGGGTTCTGGCGCCGCGGATTGAACAGAATATCGTTAGATGACTGGGTCCGTGTTCACATTCAGCCGGCGACAGGGAGGCCCAGGGCGAGAGTGACCCTTGGCGCGCGGCTCTGGGGGGCCGCGGGGAGACCGACTCCGACCACGCAGGCCAGGGCTGATGGCGGCAGCCAAATCCACGCCATCGCGGTCTGGGCTCCAGGGCGCGACCTCGTGGACACGCGATCCCGTGGCTGCGTCCTGCGCGAGGCACCCGCGCAGGCCCGCCCCCTGGCATCCATCGGGCCGCGGCCGAGGAGCCCGGACCGACAGGCCATGGATCTGGGCACGTTTCTCGCCCGCGAGCTCCAGGGCTCCCCGCGGGCCGAGATGGCGCACGCCAGCTCGTCGTCGCCGCCGTCGTCCTGCAGACAAATCCGATGCCTCGAAGCATCGAAGCGGCCTGCGGGTGCATGTTTGTCCATCTCGGGATCCGCTGCGGGCCCCGGGACCGTCAAAAAGCAGGCTGGGCATGCGGGAAGCGGTCGAGAAGTCGAGGGGGGCATGCGTCGAACAGGTCGGAACGCTGAGTGGTTGGGGTTGCAGAGCGAACAGCAGCATAAGAATAGACTTCCAGGGCGGGCGAAACTGGTGATAGCCAAAGGGGGGGTAAAAGGGGGGGTAGCGAATCAGGCAAGACCGAAAACCGACCGAAGCGACAACAAAACCAAAACGGACCCAGACCGACAGGCCACCAGCTGCCGACCAGACCGAACAGACAGGTCGCAGCCGACCGCGACGCGGACGAATCGACCAAACTGCGAACACCCCTGTTCCCTTATCTCTCCGCTTTTTCGTCCGGCTCCAAGAAACCTCGTCGTCTGGGTTTCGGGCCACTATAACACGGATCTCTGGCGGCCGTTTTGTAGATAGTTCCCACGCGCATGAAGGCGCCGAGTGCGACCGTGCATCAGCTGAGGCGAGCGGCGGCGGGGCGGAAGGAAACCAGCTGCACGCAATAGTTTTCGAAGCTCGTTCGATTGCGAATGGGGGTGATATTTCTAGGGGTCGAAGCAACCCAGGAAGAACCAATGCCAAACTGTGTATGCAATGTTTGCCAGCGTGGACCCCAAACTGTGACATATTGCATGGTAGATGTGCAAGCTACGTAGTGTGTGCTATTAGGTAACTGATTGTCCCCAACTCATACCTGCGATGACTACTTGGCACTGGCTGGCGCATCTGGGCGGCTGCGCTTGCGCGCGCACGCTCGCGCGCAGAACGGCCACTTGATTTGGCACAACCGAGGCGGTCGCGGTGGCACTTACGGATGGGAAGCGGTCTCACAAGCCGCGCTGGCGCGCGGGCACTCACTGGGGGTCGGTGACCCGGGCGATCGCGGTATCGTGGTGACGCCGACAACGGCTGCGACGATGACCATAATAACGATGGTGGTGGCGATGAGTACGATAGCAACGGCCAGGTCAATGACGGCGTCGATGCGGGTGACGGCGATGATGACGATGGTGTTCATGCGTCGGTGAAAAAGGTGAATGACGGCCGATGGCGGCAATGACGACGATTGGCGATGAAGATAACGGCGGTGATGCGGTGGTGCTGGCATGGCGATGGTGTGAAGTGCGCGCGAGGAAGTGCAAGAAACCGGATCAACTTGTTGTAAAAAACGCATGATTGTGTGCTCGTATGTATTCCATTCAGGAAACAATCAATCTTCAAATGCGTCGAACACCAAAGGTGTTGGGAAGATTTCGGAAGGCACGCATTGCGGCGCGCGCGCGCGCGTGGCCCACGCGGTGTTCTTTGATACGGGTCCGGGCACTGGGCGCATGCTGGATCAACGGGGGCGCACCGCGTAGAGGGATGTGACGGCGGGTTGCGGACGATGTTGATAACACCGCGCGGTTGCCCCATGTTCCCAGCAAGTGCGCGCGGGCAGGAATTTCGAGAAGAAGACACGCTGTGCAAGATGTGGTTCGTTAACGACTATTCACTGATGAATTATCAGCCCCACTGCTCGCACCATCTTTTTTACACAACCACCTGCAACTTGTTTTGCACAACCCGTGCGGCCACGATTGCGGTGACGCCTTGGCACTGCCTGGGGCATGTCTGCGGTCGCGCTTGCGCGCGCAAGCTCGCGCGCAGAGCAGCCACCTGGTTTGACCCAGCCGACGCGACGGCGGCGGCGTTGACCGATGGGCTTTTCCCAACGCGTCTCGCAAGCCCCGCTGGCGCGCGAGCGTTCCACTGCGAGTCGGTGACCCAGGAGGGCGCGGCACCATGGCGTCGTCGACAACGGCAGTGGCGACGAGGACAATGACAACGGCTTGGCCAATCACGGCGCCGATGCTGGTGAGGACGATGGCGATGATGATGTCCATGCGTAGGTGACGAAAGTGATTGACTGATGACGGCGGCAATGGCGGGCATTGGCGACGACGATAAAGTTGGTGATGCGGTGGCGCTGACGAGGGTCATGGTGACGAAGCGCGCGCGCGCGGGAATGCAGAACAGTTAAAACAAACACGCAGGTTTTACATGTTGGTACAGAACTGTATCTTGACATGTGTCGGACATCAATGAAGGGGCCCCAGGACACACAAATAAATACACACAAATAAAACTATTCCCCATATTTTCCTATATTTTTGGGTTTTTTGTCTTCCCCCCCACTTCCCATATTTTCCCATATTTTCTGGGAAATCGAAGATTAATTGTGTCTGTGTGTTTCTTTTCCTCCTGAATCAAGTGGTTCTGTAAGGAGTTCGAGACCCGCGCGTGGCGGCGCGCGCGGGGCCCGCATGAGACTCCCTGACAGACGTGCACGTGTGGTATCTCACTTCTTCTCTAAAGCACCATTCCCCGCTCTCGGTCTGGCGGCTCTGTGCTCGCCGTCGCCGCACCGTCGCCGCCTCGTCGCCCCCCATCGTCTGGGCCAGCTCGGCGGTCTGGCGGCGCCATGGTCGCAGCCGCCGCCGCGTCGCCGCCTTGTCGCCGCCCGTCGTTCGGGCTCGCGTGGCGGTGTGGCGGCTCCGCGGTCGCCGTCGCCGCCTCGTCATCGCCGTATCGCCCCCTCATTGGGGTTAATGGTTCGCCTTTGCGTATCGCAATTCACATACGATTCTGCCCCATCGTCCATCCGAAATATGAAGCCGTCCCACCCCAGGCGATCCTGGTCGCAAGTTGGGGGGTGAGATCGCAGTGAAACGGAGACCCCCCACCGGGAAATCGGTTCGGTTTCGTGTTCGTGTCGTGCGTGCGGGCGAGGCGAAGCTGCGCGTGATCCTCCTGTAGCTAGGCCGAAGTAGGAGCGAAAGCCCGTTCCCCATCCGCTGGTGGCCGGGAGGTGTCCCAATTGGGCCGGGCGGTGTCCCAGGTGTCCCGGGTGCCAGTACGAGCGAAAGCCCGTTCCCCGTCCGCCGGTGGCCGGGAAGTGTCCCCGTTGGGCCAGGCGGTGTCCCGGGTGTCCCGGGTGTCCCTGGCGTCCCGGCGCTAGCGCATGTCTCTAATTTCATAATCATTTTTTTTCGGCGCCTGCGGCGGGCTTTCTTATCCAATCCGGCTTATCTTCTCCAATCCATCTTGTCCAGTCCAATCCATCTTATCTTATCCAACCAATCTTGTCTTATCTTATCCCACAATCCAATCCACCCAACCCATTACATACATTCAATTGTTTCTGCGCCTCCCGCGGGCCAATCCAATGCATCTTCTCTTATCCAATCCATTTCTTCCAATCCAAACCACCTTATCTTATCCAATCCATCTTATCCCATCCAATCCAATGCACCAAACCCAATCCATCAATTCATTTGTCGGCGCCTGCGGCGGGCTTTCTTATCAAATCCAGCTTATCTTATCCAAGCCATCTTGTCCAATCCAATCCATCTTATCTTATCCAACCCATCTTGTCCCACCATCTTATCTTATCCCACCCCATCCAATCCATCAATTCATTTGTTTCTGCGCCTGCAGCGGGCCAATCCAATCCATCTTATCTTATCCAATCCATGTCTTCCTATTCAACCCATCTTATCTTATTCAGGAAAGAGATGAGATCAAGGTGACAGGCTGGAGGTCAGTCAGGGTTGGCATTTGATGATCTCAATCCCCCCAAACCTCCTTATCGCCCGCAGAGCGGTCGTGTAGGTATCGGCCCACCCGCATCCCTGTCAAAAAATACTTTACGCGCGAACTCGTTTATAGAAAATCATAATTTTCAATAATCTCTTACAACAATTGGGACAAAGTGCGCACGCGCGTCGTCGCGCGCACATGCCAACATCCTTCAAACAAACCCCATGTTTCGCACAGCTTTCAAAATCGAGTGCCCCGAAAACAAATGAAAAACATGGTTTCGCAACAAGACGCTCAAACAGAAGAGCGTGCGCACGCGCTCTAATTAGTTTCTCAACATGAACAATGCTACCAAAATAGCTTCGCGCGCGCATGTTGGAATCGTTCGAACGCCAATGCGCGCGAGCTGTCGCAAGAATCCACTACAACAAGTGGGACGGAGTGCACGCACGCGCGTCGTCGCGCGCGCATGCCGAAATCCTTCAAACCCCATGGGTTTCGCAACCCGCTAGCTCTCAAGGCCCGCGGGAAGCTCTTGGGCCAGCGTATGGCCAAGCTCCCCCACCTGCACGTAGGTCGGCAGAAGTCGGTAAAGACAGGAAGCAGGAAGGCAGACACAGTCGATTGGGCCCACGCCCTCCACAAGAAGAACAACATGCATCAAGACCAGGCCAATTCTTGAAGTGGGAAGGCGCTAGAAGTGGATCAGGACCTGGGAACCCATACGTGCGCCTGAGTAGATGTTTGACGGTCCTGGGGACTGGCTAGGGCCCCCAAGGGCCGAAAATAGTGAAAAACTTGCCGTCCTGATGTTAATTACAACGCGATCATGTCTTGAAGTAGGAAGGCGCTCGAAGTGGATCAGGACCTGGGAATCCAAGAATACCTACCTTCAACGACCAGCGGGTACCCCTGGCGGCGCCTCGGGGGGTGCGCTTCGCCTACAGGGGGGCAGGGAAACAATATAGCGAAGCGTCCCGGCTTACGTCGATGTGCCCGCCAGAGAATGTTCTGAAAACCTTCTGCGGCTTGCACGAAAAATTATTAGAACATTGTGAGCGTTTTCTTATTCGGCGTTTCGACATTGGGCGGAAGGGAGGGGGAAGGGCGGGGGGGTCTAGCTCTGGACCTCTGCTTACAGTGCGTCCTGTGTGGGAGGCTCCACCTGCTTGAAACAGGCGCCGAAAGCAACGAAGATCTACTCCATGGGGGGGGGGAAGGGGGTGATGCGAGGGCCCGCGCCGATCGGAAAAACAATGAACACCATAACGTTCACACTTCTCGCTGATACAGTGCCGTTTTAACACATCGGGCGCACGCTCTAAGAACATTCTTTTTTATATCAGAACCCTCTCTGGCTTTTGACAGCACACCGTGGTAGGCCTCCAGGAGTGCCGGGAGGTCGGTCCCTCTGCTCAAGGCAGGGGGTGCGGGGAGGGCAGGATGAGGCGGCACATCGCCTCGGCAAATCGGCACATCGCCTCGGCAAATCGGCCCGAGTCGAGATGTGCGTCGGCTCGGCCGCATCAACACGGAGCCGAAACCGAATCGGATCGGCTGCCCCAAGACACACACCAGCACCGTGCAGACATCGGGCCGCACCGGGTCCTCGGCATCTCGGAGTCGAGTCGGTCGGGCCGGCCGACGTCGATTGCGAATCGGATCGATCGGCTCGAGATGGACCCACGCGAGGGTGGAGCCCAGCGCAGACCCAAAGAGACCCACGCGAACCTCCGAAAACTCGCTCGCCGAACAAAGCCTGCCTTTCGACAAGGCCGAGATGGACCTACGCGAGGGTGGAGCCCAGCGCAGACCCAAAGAGGCCCACACGAACCTCCGAAAACCCGCTCGCCGAACAAAGCCTGCCTCTCGAAAGGGCCGAGGGCACCTCGTGGCCTCGCGGGGGCGCCTCGTGGCCTCGCTTGCATGTCGCGATCGCACCACACGGCTTGCCCTCCAGAGCTTGCACCACACATCCAGACCCCGACCCAATGGCTTCCACCCACACAAGAAGTAAGGAACTGCTCGGGGCGCATGCTGGCGACACATGCTTACGCATTCATCGAGGCATGCTGGCGTTGAATTGCCGCGACGATGATGTTGAAGTTACTGACGAGAATGATGAGTATGCTTATGATGATGATGGTGGTGGTGATGATGATGGTGATGGTGATGATGCTGATGCTGATGCTGATGCTGCTGCTGCTGATGATGATGCTGATGATGATGGTGACGATGCTGCAGCCGCTGGTGATGATGCCGATGACGAGACGGTGATCTTGTTCATGGTGACAATGGCGTGCGAACGCGTGTGCGTGTGTGCGCTCGACGATTGAGAACGACATCCTGGACGTACACTTTCGGAAATCCGCGCGGTTCGGGTCGGCGCTGCGGAGCGCGCCAGGGGCGGCGCCGGGGGTGCCGCCAGGGGGGGGGGGGGAGTCCGGCGTCGACTCCAAAGTTCCGCGCGGACCTCCGAGAGCTTCTGCGTTTGTCGCGGTTTTGTTGTTCGATGCTCCTCGGGTCCTCCTGGAGGCTCTTGCCGCCCGTGCACAGCACCTCCCCGAAGAGCAGCCCGGCCTTTGAGGGGGAACGTTAGCGGGGGGCAAGGGGGGAAGAGCATCGACCTGGCATCAGCGATGCATCACATTCGGCGGTGGACAAACCTCCCTCTAGTAAACCTCCCCTCAGTGAAACTGGCCTGGGGCCGAAACCGACGGACCTGGACCCGCAAAAATGAGGGCCGCGACGCCCTCTCGCGAACCGAAAACAGCCAATTCACTAATCGACGTGTCAGGGTAGGAGGTCTGTCCGCCTCCGACACATATTGATCGGCGATGGGCCCCCGAAACGGAGCCGCAGGCTCAAGGGCGGGGTGGACTGTCGGGTCCCCCTCGGGGATGCATAGGCGATGGAGGGTCGATGCGCCCCCCCCGAGCCCATCCCTCGCTTGAGTTGGGCGGGAGGGCGCACGCAGGGCTGAGCAACGCCACAGGAAGAGGAGTAGGAGGAAGAGGGGAGTGGGATGAGGAAAACCCCCTACGTTGCCCTCTGAGCTCTCTAGGGTCGTCGTCGCGTTCGTCAGTGTCGCTCTCGTCGTCGTTATCGTCGTCGGCGTCGACCTCGTCGATGTTGTCAGCGTCGCCCTCGTCGTCCTTCTCGTCTGCCTCGACATGATCGTTGGCGTCCTCGTCGTCTTAGTCGCCCGCCTTTCCGTCCGCTGCCCCAGAGCTCCGGATTCCTTTCCCGGGGGTAGTGTTGCGCCCCAGATGCATTTTTGGTGCTCCCAAGCTGACAACGAGCCCCATAAGTAGGCAGTAAAGAAACACTCCCAATCTGCCAAAACTCACGTCATCGGAAAGCTGGGCCCGGAAACCCCGCGGCATTGCCCTCGTGGGAGGGTGGCGCCGGAGGCGCCGCCAGGTGGGCCCCAGCGCAGATCCCAAAAAGTCAACTCGGGGCTCCGAAAGTGTATGGTTACAGTGGAGGCCAGTCCACAAGAAACCTTCCACAAGAAACCCAACCCTGAGACCCCAGGACGTTCATTGATTTTGGTGTGGGAGCGTCACGCTCTCCATAGCAAAATCATCGAAATCCAAGAAACCCAAGGCCCCTGGAGGCAGGGTGTTTCTTGGCATGGGTCCCCGCTGTATGGTTATGCTGTATTTTCCCCTTCGAGCTGCCCGTAAGCCTTGCACAGCAGCGCCGCCTTCTCGTCGACGCACGCCACGCAAAGCAGCAACTCGCTCAGCGCGCCGCGCCGCACGGCCACCACGCACGCCTCTCGGAGGGACGGAAGCGTGGGATAGGAACAGCGGTGGGGTTAGAGGATAATCGCTCTCTTAATGCCCTGGAAGCAAGACATGTGTCGGCGGCAAGCGAGGGGGGGAGGTGAGAAGGAGAAGGCCTTCTCAGAAGGCGGCGGGACAGCTCAGAAGCGCTCCGGACTTCTGAAACGCGTTCGGCGTCTTAGGGAAGCAAGGGCGTAGAAGGCCAGGGGGCTTCCGAGCCTTCTGAGAAGGCCCGCCCCTTCTCACTCCTCCCCCCCCCTGGGCTCGCCGCCGAATGCGAGCATCCAGCTGAGCTCGCTCCCCAAGCTCTGGCCATCGCTCGGACGTCCATTCCCAGTGTTTTTTTCGGTTTCGTGCGTGGCAGTTTCGCCAAATGATCAAGGATGCTCCTCGATGGTCCTCGCCGAAGGAAAAATGCACACGTCCGAGCGATGCCAAGAGCCCCACCTTGGGATCCCCCTCCCCCCTGCGAGTCCCCGAGCCTGGAGGCCTTCCGCGCCCTCCAGGCCGCTCGGTAGGTCTTCGCCGGGGTCGGGCGCGGCGGGCCCCGTGGGGCGGCCACTGCTGCGGGGGAAGAGGACAAATCCGGCCAGCGAGTGCCCAAAGTTGCCAAAAGGCGGCCTCAGCTGATGATGGGCCTGTTTTCCACCACCACCACAATAAGTTGGAGGGGGAGAGGGTCCTCCTCCTCCTCCTCCACCTCCTCCTCCTCCTGTTCGTCCTCCTCCTCCTCCTCGTCTTCCTCCTTCCCCCCTTCAACTTATGGTGGTGGTGGTGGGTCTTATGCGGGAGGGCCTAGCGATCTTACGCGATGCGGTGGCTTACGCGGGCCGCCAGCGCGGCACGCTAGGTTGGAGCCGAGGGCGTTTATTCGCCAATGTCTGTAAAGACGGAACCGTTTGCCTTCGTCGCTCCGATGGCTTTACCCAGATCGAAACCAGTCAACATCGCATCGGTAAGTCGGATCGAATCGAACTGCGCATCGGATCGGGCTGCATCGGCACGGAATCGAAATCGAAACGGATCGGCCGCGCCAAACTGCACAGCACCGCCCGTGCAAGAATTGGACCGCATCGGATCGCCGACATAGCGGAATCGATGCTGATCGGCCAGGACAGAACCGATGTCGCA
>CAUYUJ010002581.1:136035-266035 GCA_963575745.1 Prorocentrum cordatum | reverse complement strand
CACGACTTTTTTGATTCCTCCTCCTCCTCCTCCTCCTCCTCCTCCTCCTCCTCCCCCTCCTCCCCCTCTCCCCCTCTTCATCCTCCGCCTCCTCCTCCTCTC
Source organism: Prorocentrum cordatum (assembly GCA_963575745.1). NCBI lineage: Eukaryota > Dinophyceae > Prorocentrales > Prorocentraceae > Prorocentrum > Prorocentrum cordatum. Next base: position 265,933 of record CAUYUJ010002581.1, on the reverse strand, counting down.
GCGGGTCGAGAGCGCACCTCTTCCGGTGTCCTGCGGCGCGACACGGGGCGCCAAAGTTCCCGACCGCAAAGTCGAACGGGGACAGCGCGGGAATTTCCGCGAGCCCGCGGGTCCGGGGGACGCATCGGGCGCCGCGGCCAGTCCCGGAGCGCTGCAGGACGTTGCGAGTGTGAAGGGCCCAGGGAGCCACAAATAAATACACACAAGCCCGAGGATTCCCAACAATTCCCATGTTTTCTATATTTTGTCGTCTTCCCCCTCTACTTCCCGTATTTTCGCGATTGAATCGACGAATCTCCGTGTCTGTGCGGCATTTCCCAACGAGCGGCGAAGATATCCGTATCCGCGCCATCGCGGTCAGGATTCGGGCGCGTGACCCGCGGATGCGCGGTCGCAGGGCAACGTTCCGCGCGGGACATCGGCGAAGAAACGGCCCGCATCCGCGGGATCGCGGCCCAGGGTCCTGGCCCGCGAGGCCGCGGATACAGATATGCGTTTCGCCCACGGCTGCCCCCCTGAGCTGTGAGAGCGTTGCATTTTCTGTTCGTCGCCGGCGAGGCGGCGAACTCCGCTCCAGCGAGAAGCTAGGAAGGGGCACCAAGTAGCGAATTGGCCGGCGGGCACAGAGAGGGGGGGGGGGACGGCCGAGAGGAAGAAGGGACGCTCAGACGCCGAAGATTTCGACAATGAGCAGCCGGGGGGGGGCAGTAGCAGCCAGGCGCTCAGGGCCAGAGCGTGGTGGGCAGCCGTGACGAACCACGGTGGCAAGGGTGGCGGGAGGGCGGCTACAAGCAGCTGGAGCTGGCGAGCGGGCGCAGTGGGACTCCACGGACGACAGAGGAACCGCGGCGCGCGAGCGTTGCAAAGCGCACTGGGGCAAGGTCGGGCATGTCCCCCTACAGGCGGAACTTGAGCGCAAAATTAAAAAATACTCAAACATGATTCAAACATACAAAAAACATGTTTAACATCGTCCCCAAACACGATTCAAAGAGATCGCCCCCGACTATCGTAAGAAACAGCACACATCCCAGGACTCCCCATGTGTGTTCCATATGTTCTAGAGTTTCGTCTGCCCCTCCACTTCCTATAGCTTCCAATCTTGTTGGGGAATCGACGTCTATCTGCGTCTGTGTGTTGTTCCTCCTGGATCTCTCCGCGGCGAGCGAGGGAGGGAAAGGAGAGAAGGAGAAGGCCTTCTCTGAAGGCGGCGGGGCTCCTCAGAAGCGCTCCGGCCGTCTGAGAAGTCTTCTGCGTCTTCGGGAGAAGACGTAGGAAACTTCTGAGAAGGCTGGGGGACTTGCGAGCCTTTTGAGAAAGCCTGCCGCCTAGCACTTCCCCCGGGACTGGCCGCCGAGTCTCAGCGCACCCCTGATGGGTGCTCGAGAAAAGGGTACGTTGGCCAGAGACACAGCGAACCTAAGTCCTAGCCCTTCCCGATGTGGGCAACGCTGCAGTGCCCGAAAGAGGCCATACAAAAGTAGCTCTCGGCGGAATCCCCCAAAAAAAACAGTCAATGAATACACATTGCGGTGCCGCTTGGCATCGGAAAAAGCACACGCTACCAGTGCCGAAGAGCCAATGGTATGTGGGCGCAGCAGCTCCACCGTCCCCAACACATGCAACGTCCTGAACAAATTAGGACGGATATGTTTCTAAACTTAATGCCTCTTGGGCTCTTACCGGGACCCCTGGACCGTCAAACAACGACTCGGGACAAGAGACACCGGCCCTGGGGAGAGGGTCGGGACTTCTGTGGACCGCGTCTGGAAAACATCAGGACACCGCATGTCTGGGGACACGCACCGATACCGCTGCTCCGCGGACCTCTCCTGAGGTGCGCTCTCACCAGCATTAAGCCGGGCATGTCCCCCTACAGGCGGAGTTCTGGACGAAACATCAACAATAGTCAAACACATACTCTAAAATGTTCAAACATAGTTGTAAACATCGTCCCCGTATCATTTGTGTTTGGCCACTTTTGGAATGTTCCTCCTGTGGAGGGACGTGCCCGACGAAAGCTTGGAGGCATGCACCGGTAGCGCTGCTGCGCGGGCCTCTCCCGAGGTGCGCTCTGGCCAGGACCTCGAGGCCCTCAGCCCGTGGCGGCGACGAGGGGCCTCTCCGAGGACGAGGGGCCTCTCCGAGGAGGCCCCCCCCCAAACAAGGGACAGAAAAACGAGAGAAGGCTCGCGGTGTGGGTGCCTTTCGGGCGTTGGCAGAACTGGGTGTAGCGGGACCCGTTTCAATGATTCGTACTGAGGGGGCCTCTCCAAGGAGGCCCCCCCCCAAACAAGGGAAGAAACAGGATGAGGCTCGCGGTGTGGGTGCCTTTCGGGCGTTGGCAGAACTGGGTGTAGTGGGACCTGGCTCAATGATTTTGCACTGGGGGAGGCCCCCCCCCCCGCCCCGTTCCACTGAGCGGAGCTGCCGCCACCCGAAAAACACAAGCTACGGCAGACCTGGTCTAGTGATTCGGGTCAATTTGGGGGCTCCGGGGCCCTATACTACTAACCGGGTCCCCTCACCTGGGGTCTTGGCTACTCCAGATTTCGTAATAAAAGGGAGGGGGTCTGGACCCTCCAAGACAAGCCATTTCAGACCTCCCCCGTGGGAGAACCCTCCAAAACATCGTCCCCAGACCCCCCGGGCCCTCCAAGATAGCCTGGAAGAGACCCCCCCCCCGAAATGAGACCCCCCTCCCTTTATTACGAAATCTGGAGTATACCCGAACTTTGTCCTCCGCTGAGAACTGACCCTGCGAATCCGGATCCAGCCGCGGCGACGAGGGAAGGGCAGCGGTGCCCGCAGTTCGGGCACCGCTGAAGGGGGCGGCGAAACATGGAGGGGGGCGGGGGGGAAAGAGGAGGAGGAGGAGGAGGAGGAGGAGGAGGAGGAGGGAGGAGGAGGGGAGGAGGAGGAGGCGGAGGAGGAGAGGAGGAGGAGGAGGAGGAGGAGGAGGAGGAGGAGGAGGAGGAGGAGGAGGGTGGAGGAGGAGGAGGAGGAGGAGGAGGAGAGGGAGGAGGATGAGGAGGAGGAGTGGGTGGTGGAGTGGAGGAGGAGGAGGAGGAGAGGGAGGAGGTGGAGGAGGAGGAGGTGGAGGCGGAGGAGGAGGAGGAGCAGGAGGAGAGGTGGAGGTGGAGGTGGAGGAGGGAGGAGGAGGAGAGGTGGAGGAGGAGGAGGAGAGGAGAGGTGGAGGAGGTGGGAGGAGGGAGGAGGAGGAGGAGGAAAGGAGGGCGGAGGAGGAGGTTTGGAGGAGGAGGAGGAGGAGGTGGGTGGTGGAGGAGGAGGAGGATGGAGGAGGCTCTCTCCTCCGGTCTCGGGCGCCTGGGCCGCACCTCGCGGCACCGCCCCGTCTCCACGTTGCGCTGCACCCGCGCCGCCAGGTCCAGCTCGTAGCCGAAGCCGCGCGCGCGGAAGCGGGCGACGGCCCCCCCGGCGGCCCGCGCCGCCTCCAGCGCGGCCAGCGCCTCTCGGGCGGGACGAAGGTGCAGCCTCGTCCTCGTCCTCCTCCTCGCCTTCCTCCTCCTCCTCCTCCTCCTCCCTCCTCCTCCTCCTCCTCCTTCCCCTCCTCCTCCTCCTGCCCCTCGTCCTCCTGCCCCTCTTCCTCTTCCTCCTCCTCCTCCTTCTCCTCACCCTCCTTCTCCTCACCATCCTCGGTTACTCGGTTACTCGGTTGGTGGTGTACCGTACAAGCACAGTACACTCACGAATAAAATTTTACGTAGGTCTCCTCACCTCCCTGAGTTCACGGCCTCGGGGTGGGAGAGCTACGGAATTGGTGATGGGTAGGCCGGTTCCTGGCAGGATCCTGCGTTTGAGTTTCCTGCTCTCGGACGATGCCTTCCCATCACATGGTCCACGAAGCTTGGGGCCCGCCTTGCACGTGGTAAACGCACCACACTTCAAGCAGTAAACGACAGGGAGCCCCGAGCTCTCGACCCAAGCCACGTGGAGGTTGTGGTGGTTCCTGGGACCACTCAGAAATGCAGCAAGGGACGGGTTCAGACCATTGCAGTCCCGACTTAATATAACCTTGCGGCCCAGATACCTAAAACACAGGTTACATCTTCTCTTGCCTTCGTGGAAAACAGCCTCATGCGGGGTCCGTGCCTTGGGAGTGGCCCTGGGACCCAAACGAGCCCTCCCCAGCTCGCCCAACTCCCCGAACGTGGGCCACTCCCCGAGCACTTTACCCATCCCGTGAATTAGGGTAGTGTACAGTTTGGGAATGGCCATGCACTCGTCAGTGACCCTGTTGCTGAATGCATGCGCGCGGGCTGCTAGCCCTGCATGGTGGTCTGCTAGCTTGTTCCCTCGCACAAGGAAAATCTGGTCGCTGGCAACTTCCTCCTCGGACCTATGGGCCTTGACCTTGGTGAGGCGGGGAGGGTCCCCAGGGCACCACCGAGCCACTTCCCGCCAAACATGGGCCATCGGGTTGGCCCCCGACAGGGCCCAGTGGTGGGCCCTCGTGGCTTTGAGGAGGGTTGCGTAGTCAACAAAAATCTCGCCTGACTGGCACTGATCTGCTGAGTAAGTGGTGGCGAGCATGATGGCACAATGTTCCGCAGACCCACTAGTCTGCTCCATCGTGCCTGGTACAGGGGACCTTATGCCTCTGACCAGCTCGCCATCTTCGTTCACTTGAATGACTGCACATCCAGCTCTGGAACAGGGTTTGAGCTGGGGAAACAAGCACGAGCCATCAGTAAACAACGTAGCCCCAGGTGGGAAATCGAACGGCGCCGTCTCCACACCCCCAGGACCAAAAAATTTTATATCTTGCACCCAGTCCTGGGCAGGGGGCTCCGCGGACAGGTCAGGTCTGGCGACCCAGGCACGGCTGAACAGAAGAGACCCTGGGCCAGCTTCCAGGGCTTGTTGAATAAGAGCCTCAGGGAAAACCTCACTTCGGACAGCAGACGCACGCGGGCACGGGCAAGACCAAACGCGGTGCCACGCAGTGTCGAGATTGCCACATCTACTGCACGCTGAGTTAAATTTGAAACCCCACCTCGCGAGGGCCTCGCCCGTCGGGAGGGTTCCACAAAACAACTGCTTCACTCTGAGCTTTTCTACAAGCGTGAGCCCGAGCTTGGTGGAGTTCATCCTCTGCTTGATGAGCTCCCACCACAGTCCTCGGGTCTCAAGGTCCTGTGTGTCACAATTGTTCTTCTCACAAACTCCCCGAACGTATTTCTGGATGTACGTATCTTTCAGCTGGGTGGCAAATCTTCTGGATACCAGGGCAGGGCTGACCTCTGTGAAATTGAGGGTGTCCCCAATGGAGTCCTGGAAAATCCCTGGGCTAACCATCTTCCATCCAGCCTCCTCGCACCAGAGTAAGGCATCGGTTATTGGTCCTCTGGAGCGGAAGAACCAATTTTTCCCTTTTGTCTCCTCAATGTGGCGGGCGGCTGAGTTCAAGGCTTTGCTGAGCAGGGCGGGCTTCAGCACATCCTTGTGGGCGTGCTCGTGCTTGTGGAAGGCCGTAGTCATCCACCATTCTGCTGCGATCCTGGTTATGCTCCTGCTCGCTATGTCTATCGGGTCCAGATATGTCGATAGAGCCCAACCGAGGTCCACTTGTGCCCCCTTGAAGAGTACCCCAGCGTCTTTTCCAGCAGAGGCCCTGATCTCCTTGATCTGGTGTGGGCTAAACGCATGGACTTCAGCCCCGTACGTTAGTGTGGCTTTCAAGTTGGTCTGGAACAACCTGTTCCTGTGCCCTGACTTGATCTTGAGCCTGGTCATCCTACACCTTCGAGCCCCGTATTTGATCCACCTCTTGGTTCGAGTCCTTCTGGTGCCCCTCCTGAGTCTATGTTGGCCTCCCGAGAAGTCCACGCCTAAGTTCGTGACGTCCCCATCATCAGGAGCTCCAGCGAGGTCCCCGAGAGCCACGCGACCCAGCCTGAGTAGTGGCCCCGACGACGCAGCGATGCCAAACTTGTGGTAGGCGAGCGGGAGCTGCAGATCATTTACTAAATATGAACGGACCGATTCAGCCAACTCTTTGAGTGCCCCCACCACCCACCCCATGCAATCTCCCCACTGTTGGAGAGTGAGGTCGTCAACGTGGAGGGAGAGGGATGCACTATCAGACATATTTGTGGTGAATCGGTCCACACCTGGCTTGAGGAAGACCTTTGCCTCATAGGTGGCCGTCGTGGATCCTGCTACAATCCCACGGCCAGGGTACAGTGCTGCGTCCATTAGACCTTCCAGCATAAGATGCCTTGGCCATTGGTAGGTCCCTATGGCGAACTGCAGCAAATAGAGAGGATACTTGCAATACTGGGCAGATCGAACCAAAATATCATAGGTCACATGTTCGTAAAACTGCTTGATATCCCACAGGACCTGCAGAGAGAAACCTCCAGAGTTCCCTTGGTGCTCAGCAATGACAGCCTGCCTCCAGACGGTGTCCGAGGGGGACCTTCTTGGAGCCATCGAGAACCCAACATCCATCCCGTACTTGGTTTCCCAGTCCTTGGCAGCTTGTTTCTGGATCTTCCCGAAAACACGAACAAAGCCTCCGAAGTGCCCAAGGGGTCGCCTGGCCGTCGGGTCAGGCTTGGGTGCTAGCAGTACCACCAGCCTTTGGACTTGAGCTGGGGCCGCGCACGTCACCTGCATCAATTGGAAAATGAGCGACACCACGAGCAGGCCGTCATCGCAGAGGAGCGAGAGGTGCTTCGGGTGCCAGCCGTCTGGCTTGCATGTGGAGTCCTTGAAACATCGTGCACTCCCGCGAATGGTGTCCACCTGAGCACGCTTCCCTACTGGTATTCCGCCTTGGACAAACTCGAAACGGGCACGCGGTTGATCTGATGCCGACCAGACTTTCTTCCAGAGCACTCTTTGGTTCTCAAGGCGGGCCCGAATAGAGATACTGTGGAGGAGCTCCTTGACCTTCGGTCTCCGTGGGCTCCCCTGGTGGTCTCGTGTGGGCTTTGGGGACTTCAACCCCCTTGAGGAACCTGTGAGCCTCCCGAGCCCCATGCTCCTCGACCGCCTGTTGGCACCATTCCTTCCATCCTGCCCAATCGAGCTGGTCCCCAGACAAGAACACGCAGTTTTTGAAATCCTTGACAAACTGGATCATATCAGTGATGAGGTTGTTGGCCCCCTCTGGGTCCACCATGAGGATGACTCCCAAGCAGCGCAAAACTGGGTGCCAAAAAACGCCCCCATCCTTCCAAGCAGATCTAAAGGGGCCTCCATGGGATGAAATATTGACCAGCTGCATGACCAGGGTCCCCAGGTACGCGTCTTTTCCTGGTGTTTTGCCCTGGTTCCGAAGGCTGCTGATCTCGGTTAGTCTGCCCAATACCCATCCTATGGCACGAGGTGGCTGGGGGAAGGAGCGCGTCCTGGTGGCCAAAACTGCAGATAGCGGCTTCACATCCCACTCCATGGGGTAGCCGCCATGCACTCCTGTCGGGCTGGTACCTGTGACTTGCTTGAGCTCCTGCCAAGCCAATTTGTTCCACATTGCGTATGTTTCGTTGAGAGTCTGTATACCTTTATCCCTGAGGTCCCCTTCAATAGTGACATGTTCAGCATCCACCCCTCCAAGGTGTTCGTAGAAATCTTCAAGGACTCCTAGGACCACGTTGTAGTTCGGGTGCTCCTGTTGAGGGCCTATGAGGGGCTTTGTTGGGATCTTCTGGTAAGCCTTGGGGACCTGGATGGTGATGTCCTGGGTGCCTGTGCCAAGTTGGAGGACCACGGGCCTGTGGGGCTTGAGGGTAGTGTCCAGGTCTGTGTCTACAGTCACCACTGCCGCATCCAAATGGCGATACAGCAGGAAATAATCCACGGTCGACTCGCAATGCTTGCCGTCAATGGTCATGACGCATGACGGGGCTGTGGGGTCGGCCCGCACCACCCCCTTGATCACGTGAAGTGGGAAACTTAGGGTCACCGTGTGTGGGCAGACGTTGAAATCACCAGCCAGAATGTAGGGAAAACCCATTTTTCCAGCCGCGGTTCCAAATGCCTCCAGGATACCTATGTTTCTTGGTGAGAGCCCCTCGCTGTCATGGAGGTAAGCACAGAACACGTTCAGGATCCCCAGAGCCCCATGTTGGACAAAGCATTGGCATAGGCGGCCAGGGACCAGTTCAGGGTTTGGGCTCCAGGCCTCCAGGTGGCCCTTGACCAGGATCATGACGCCTCCCGAGACCTTCTTGGACGGTAGCCGAAGTCCCTTGGTCCCAAACACTTTCCAACCTTGTTTCTGGAGTCTATCTGAAACTTCTTGAAACTTTTGGACCAGCCTGTGCTCCTGAATACATATGATGTCCCCGAGCGTTGACAAGTGGGCGAGCAGCTGCTTCGCCGTCCTCCAGGAGTTGGCGCTGCAGCTCACAATGCCAAACTTGTTCGGGGCGCCCTTGCGTGCTGGCTGGTCACGGCTCAAGCCGACTCGGGGTGGCTCACTTGCACACTCTGGCCGCCGAATACGAACTTGTCCCTCTGGGTGCGCATTGCGTGCTGGCTGGTCACGGCTCAAGCCGACTCGGGGTGGCTCACTTGCACACTCTGGCCGCCGAATACGAACTTGTCCCTCTGGGTGGAGTCGCATTGCCAGGTCTTGACTTCCTTGAAGCTGTTCACGCAGCCCAGCGCTGTTTGATCCCAACCACTGCTTCACCAGAGTTGGTCCTCATCATCTTATCCCAAGCAGATAGACAGCATGCTAAATCCTCCGACGACGGGATCTTGTCACCTTTGATGTCAAATCTGTAGTCACCATTCCGTGCACAATACGATCCAGCAAAACCTGACCCGCCCACCGCCACATGAGGTGGGCCAGAACGATCGTGGTCCAACCCTGGCCCCCTGGACGGTGGGTCACGCCAGTGGCGACGTTGTGCCCCATAGGGGTCTGCGTTCTGACCTTTCCCAGATCCAGCAAAATGTTTGGACGGGGTGCCTGTGCCAATCCTTTGAGACGGGCATCCATGCAGATCATGTGCTGCCAGGTTCGAGGAGCACCTGGCAGCTGCGTTCTGACTTGGCCCAAATCCAGCAAAAGGTTTGGACGGGAGGCCCGCCTGGAGTTGAGGCGGGCCATCGTATGTACCCGATGGGGTAGGCGAACTCGATGTCGTCGGCCCTGTTGGTGTGGAGGTCGAGACCCCAGCCGATCCACATGTGGTAATTGGCGACGACGATCGTGGCGGCCGAGTCCCCTCCAGCGGAAAGCCCACCCGAGGACGCGCTCCGACGTAGTCGGGGTCACTCTGGGTCTGGGCTTGCTTCGCCTTCGTCGGGTTTCTCGGCCTGGTCCACGGCCATGACAAGGTCCCTGGCGTAGGTGGAGTTGCACTTGTAGTACTCCATGTGGGCTGGGTGCTGTGACTTCCAGGGGCTGAATCCCTGCGCACCCAGCCCTGAACGTCCACACTTCGGCTAAAGGCCCTGTCGTGTGGCCTGTGACTCAGCAGCATGTTGTAGTCCTCGATCTCCAGCAATCTTCTCGCGGATGTTCTTGATAGGGTTGGTGGAAGAGCCCGACTTCGTAGTGGCAGGCTTTTGTTCGTCACATTGTTCAGGATGTGCTGGTTGGCGGGCCCCTGCATTGCCACCAGCTGTTGATGTGCCTTCGTCCACCTTTCGCTTCTTCCCTTCCAACCTCTTAACGTGCTCGCGGTGTGCATCTTTGGCCTTGGTGGCCTGCTCCAGCGCTCCCTTGAAAATCTTGGCAAGGTGGGTCTGGATATTATCAGAGGCCTCTGCCTTGCGGCGTTCGAGCTCTTTGATGTCTTGTTCATCCAATTCATAGGAGGCCACCACATCTGAGATTCCCAGGAAGTCGTCCATCGAGAACACGTCCTTGAGGTCCACCTTTCCTTCGACCACTTCCCTGATGCTGACTTGGGCAGGGCGCGATGGTTCTTCAGGCTGCTGCCTCCCCACCGAGGTCTGGATCTCAGCCAGCGCATTGGTGACCTCCTCGTCAGCCTCGTGAAGTTGCTTCGCCATGTTGGCGATGTGCTCCTCCAGGTCCAGTGTGGCTGCTCTCCAACGCTCGAGCTTCTCGTACTCGCTGTGGAGCTTCTTCTCGAGCTGTGCTTGGAGAGCTTCTGCTTTCTGCCACCTTTGCCTGGCGGTAGGTGCCGAGGGAGCAGGCGGTCCACGGGTAGCCAAGGCATGATAGCGTTTAGCCCCTTCCACATCACCTGCTTCCTCCGCCAGCTGCGCCAGGTTCTTTGCCTTGTCCACGTCCATGTTTGGAAGGGGGCCTGGAGGTAGTGCTCCGTCTTGCCGTTCATCGCGACCTTTGCCTTTGCCTTTCTTGCCCTTGCCAGCATTGTCTTGTTTGCCAGTCCCGCTTGTGTCTGCACCAGACCGTGCAGGGGTGGTCTTCTTGGTGAGGCTTGACCCACAATGCTTGCAGCACAGGGATCCCCAGGTGTTCTTGCTGCACCCACAGGACAGGCATGTGACCATCTTGAGCTTGTTCCCACTAGAAGTGTACCAGTCTCCTTCGTCTTTGCCTGGGGGAACGGGCTGTTGATGCTCTCGCCACGGATATGTCCCACCCCAGCGCCTTGCACGGCGGCTCCAGCGAGCAGGAGGCCAATCCACATACTGCGAGGCGCGGCCGCCCTCCTGGGCCATGAGCTGCCCTCGCGGGCGCGTAGGCTGGGCTCTGAGGTGGCCCCTGCCCGAGAGGATCAAAATTTGCGAAAAGAACCTCGTCTGGCCAGGCAAACGAGGGGCGAAATGGTGGGGGCCGCTGCTCCCCCTTGCCAGTGAGGCCAGGTCCTGTGCCAAAACGGCTCCGGACTTGAGCCAAAATGGCTACGGAGCCTCACCATCCTCCTCCTCCTCTTCCTCCTCCTCCTCCTCCTCCTCCTCCTCGGGGCGTTGTCCTGAGAACCCCCAAGTGGGGAGCGAGGCCCCTCGCTTCCAGAAGGGACGCTTCGATGTCGCATCGAAAAAACCGAAGGACAACCTGAGGCAAACTGCGAAACACTTCAGGAGCACAGAGCCCCTCCCCATCGAAAAGGGCTCCTTCTTCAGCGCCCCGACTGTAACAGGAGATCTTTGGCGGCGCGCAGAAGGGGCGCAGGGGGATGGTGGGAAGGCTTCTTGCAAGGAGGCTGCTTCTTCGAAAGCGCGGCCAGCGCCTCTCGTCGGGGGCGCGCAAACATGGATTAGAGACCCATGGATCTGGCGCGCGGTCGCCAAATCCATGGATCGGGGGAGGTGCCCTCCCCAAAATGCGGCCCGTGCCGCCTCGCTCGGCGGCGGAACTCCGCGATTTCCCACGGAAGTGGGACCCTTCGCTAATCCACGCCCCCTTGATCCATGTTTGCGATCGCCTGATCTCGGGGGGGGGGGGGGGGGAAGGTGCAGTAACAGGGGATCTTTTGCGGTGCGCAGAACGGGCGCAGGGGGAGGGGGGAAGGATTCGTGCAAGGAGCCTGCCTCTTCGAAGGCGCGAGCCTCATCGCTAGACGTAGGGCCCGCGCCCTCGAAGGAGCAGCCTCCTTGTAAGAAGCATTCCCCCCTCTCCCCACGCCCCTCTGCGCGTGGCCGAGATATGTAAACGACCCCTATCCCAGGCTTTGGGAGGTTTTCCAATGGACCCAAAATTTTGGGCCCAACTCCGGGTGATACGATGGGGGGCGACCATCATCGAAAGGGGTACGCCCCGATAGCCCCCTTGGGATGTATCCCAAGGTTTCCCCCTTCTTCTGGGCGGCCAAACTTTTCGGCCGGAATTCGGGGATTGGTGGAGAGAAATCGCCTCCGAGGTAGGATAGCAAATGGTAGGGTAGAGAATCGGCTCACGTGCCAGCTGGTTTTCCTGGCGCCTCCTGGCGCCGGGAGGCGCTCATGTGACAATCGAGGACTGGGCCCGGCGGCGGGGCGGACACCAGCTGCATGCAGCAGATTACCCATCGGTCGGACGAAGTAGGTAGAAACATGAAGAGGTAGGAAGGCGTTGGAAATGTATTGGGTTTCCGCCCGCCTCCTGTAGAGGAGGTAAAAGGAAAAAACAATCGACCCTTGAAGTAGGACGGCGCTTGAATAAAATTGGAATCTGAGATTCAGCAAAAACTCACTCCTAACGACCGATGAACAAATGATTCCCCTTGTCCTTGTCCCAAGGGCTCCAAATTTCGCGCTTCGCGCTGCGCGAAGCGCGAAATGCGAATAGCTTCGCGCTCTCGCGCCGCCTCCCAGGGGAGATAGGGAGCCCACAAAGGACGTACGCGCCCAGCTATGTACATGAACACGGCCCCTCGATCTGCGAGACCCGCCGCGTGATACGAACTTTCGGGCAATGCGTACTTTCGAAACCAGCGTCGATTCATGTACGTGAACGTCCTTCTTTCGCTCCTGAGAGAAGAGGAGGACGAGGTTTCGGAGCCGAACCGCGAAGCGCGAATAGCTTCGCGCCCTCGAGGGCGCCCTGGTGTCCCGCCCCCTCGTGCGGCCCCCCCGGCCTCCGGGTCGAGCTCGCGCCAGCCCTTGTTGGTCTTCACCTCCCAGGCCTCCCGCTCGCCGTCGGCTGGGCCGTCCGGCACCCCCTGGGAGGGGCTGATTACCGACTGCGGCGGAACAAAAAAAAACACGGGCTCGACTGCGCCGACGTTCGCGCGCAGGCTCCCCGCGCGAGGTCGCGCGCAGGTCGGGAGCGGCCAAGCGCGGGGTGTCCAAGAGGGGGGGGTGCAAATCATGACCGGCGGCATGTGCGCGGCCCAGCGGGCGGGGGCCTGGGACGTAATGCAATAAGAAAAGGCGCCATGAAATCAGGGGAAATATCATGGCCCCCGCCATGATATCCACCCCACCCTAGCCATCAACCCTCTCTTTGCCGCCCCCGAGTAGGTGCCCTCGGTTCCAACATGGTGTGCCGCGCTGGCGGCCCGCGCGAGCCAGCGCGCAAGGTCGCTGAATCAACGTGGGTATACGCCCCGCTTCTTCTCGTCGCTCAAGTATACACCAGGCCGCCTGGTCTGCCCAGGCGCTCGGTGTACAGGCGCCTCAGCTCCCCAACCTGTGGGATGCTGGAGTCCACGGCGGCCCCGACGACACGCCAGGCCCTGCCGGCGGCTAGCGTGTCGCTCCGCTCCGCGGGGCGGGAGGTCGGGAAATGCTCGGGAGGCTGGTGCTGAGGGGCCGGGAAATGGACGGCGTGTCGCGCCGCAGCGGTGGGCCAGAATTGGCGGAGCGACACGCTGTCCACAAGTTCCTGACCGCAGACACCGAACTCCTTGGCCCCTCGGCCCGCCCAAACGAAGCGGCGCGGTTGTGCGCCGAGCCCCTCCGGCCTCGTGCGGCCCCACGGCTGGCTCTCCCGCGGACGAGCAGTCTGCCTCCCGGCACTGGCGCGGCAGCGTGTCCCCGATGTGCCTGAGGACCAGGCCGGAGAAGCGCGGCAGGAAGACCTCGGCAACGGAGACGCGAGGGTCATGTCACAGCGACCTTACGCGGGCAGGTGGCGACATCCGAACCCTGCCCTTACCCAACCATCGGCTCTCCTGACTCGAGGGGAGGCGGGGGTAGGGTTTGGATTGCGCCGCATGTTCGACGAATTCCGAACCCTACCCCCGCCGCCGATCGAGTTGCCTGAATCGTGGATCGGCGAGGGTCGGGTTCGGATCTCGCCGCCGAGCGGTGGCTTATGCAGGCCGCCGGCGTGACACGCTGCCTTGGAAACGATGGCGCCTGCGAGCCACCTCACGTGGGCAGCTCGCGCCGCCCGCTTTCCCGCGCCGCGCGCCTGGCCCTCACCAGCGAACGCGTACTGGATCTGCAGCTGCCCCTTCCAAAAAGACGACGAAACGCCATAAACACAAACTTTTAGCGCTCCGCGCGGACTTCTTGGATCTGCACTGGACCCCGCTCCCTGGCGCGCGGAGCGCGCCAGGGGCAGCGCCGGAGGCGCCGACAGGGTGCCCCAGCGCGGATGCAAGAAATCCGCGCGGAGCGCCAGAAGTTTATGTTTGCAGTGGGGGCCCGTCCACAAGAAACCCTCCACAAGAAACCCAACCCTGAGACCCCAGGACGTCCATGGACTTGCGGTGGTGTGGGAACGCTACGCTCCCCATCGCAAAACCACCGAAATCAATTACACCCAGGGCACCCTGGAGGCCAGCAGCAGGGCGTCTCTTGGCATGGGCCCCCACTGCATGGCGTTATCTCCTCTCCGACCTTCGTCTCCTTGAGCCACGACCGCAGCCTCGAGCTGAGCCACGGCCCCTCCTCGGAAGCAGCAACCGGCCATCGCTCGGACGTCCATTCCCTGTGTTTTTTTCGGTTTCGCGCGTGGCTTTTTCGCCAATTGATCAACAAGGGCTCCCAACTTCGCGCTTCGCGCTGCGCGAAGCGCGAAGTGCGAATAACTTCGCGCTCTCGCGCCGCCTCCCAGGGGAGAAGAGGAGGATGAGGAGGAATCGGAGCCGAACCGCGAAGCGCGAAGCGCGAATAACTTCGCGCCCTCGAGGGCGCCCTTGCTTTTTCGCCAATTGATCAAGGATGCTCCTCGATGGTCCTCGCCGAAAGAAAAAAAATGCACACCTCCGAGCGATGCCAGGGCAAACAAAAGCCTTCAGGAGCAGAGGGCCCTCGGAGCTCCGCGGCGCGGACCCCTCGGGGGGGGGGGGGGTGGGCGCCGCGCACTCCGCTCCCCGGCGCGCGAGGAGGCGCCGCCTCGAGGGGCGCCCCGCGGACCTCCGAGGGAGACCACGTCCGTGCGGGGCTCTCTCTGCCCTCGACTGGGGGGGGCAACAGGGTACCTCCTTCCATCAACTCCTCCTCCTCCTCCTCCTCCTCCTCCTCCTCCTCCTCCTCCTCCTCCTCCTCCTCCTCCTCCTCCCCTCCTCCTCCTTCCTCCTCCTTCCTCCTCCTCCTCCTCCTCCTCCTCTCCTCCTCCTCCTCCTCCTCCTCCTTCCTCCTCTCCTCCTCCTCCTCCCTCCTCCTCCTCCTCCTCCTCCTCCTCCTCCTCCTCCTCCTCCTCCTCCTCCTCCTCCTCCTCCTCCTCCTCCTCCTCCTCCTCCTCCTCCTCCTAGGCCGCCACTCCCCGGACCTCTCCCGGGGTGCACTCCGACCAGGGCTCCGAGGGAACTTCGGCCGTGGCGCCGAGGGGCTCTGCAGGACGAGCAGGGGCATCGGTGCCCTCTCCCCCTCGGACCGGCTCCTGGGACAAGAAGAGCACGTTGGAGAGGAAGGCGCAGCGGTACTCCTCCGACAGGCGGGCCACCTGAGCGACGACAAGAAACGATCCTCACGCGAGACGACGCAGCTAGAGGCCTCCTAGATGGGTTCCGAACAGATGGGGCCGGAAGGTTGCCCGAATCGCCGACCTATCGACGATGCGTCGGCGATGCGTTGGCGACGTCGGCATGGAGAAAATTGGCCTCCACATCGAGCCGCATCAGCGATGCATCGTCGATGCGGCACGATCTTCCAACCACATTTACTCGGACTCCATCTGGGAGGCCTAGGGCAGCGACCTGACGCGGTGGCCTACCCGGGCCGCCAGCGCGGCACACCACATTCTCAAAGATCCGACGTCGTGATTTGGTCAATGCGAGGTCCCCAGAAGTCTCGACTCATTCCCCAGGACCAGCTTTTCTTCCTGAGTCGTTTTTTGACGGCCCCGAGGCCTGGCGAGGGCCCCTAGAGTTGGACGCCCGAAATGGGTACGGAAAAAATGGGTACCATGCCCAACAGCAAATGGTTGTCCCAAACCAACAGCGGCCGCTGTTGGGTAGGCGGCCTTCTGTCTCGAATTGATACAGACCGCGGCGGCGTGGACAGCGAGTCCTGTTCAAAATGGACAGGATCCGCTGTTGGGCATTGTACCCATTCTTTCCGTGCCCATTTCGTTTGTGCAGACTAGAAGCCGAAAACTGCGAAAAACCTCCGTGCTGATGTTTGTTTAATACGTTGGATCTCTTCCTCTTCCTCCTCCTCCTCTTCCTCTTCTTCCTCCTCCTCCTCCTCCTCCTCCTCCTCTTCCTCCTCCTCCTCCTCCTCCTCCTGTGGCCCTGGTCATGGGGCCCGGCGAGGACCCCTAGAGACTGAAAGCTACGGAAAACCTTCGCCTTGATTGTTTCAGTACGTCGGATTTCTGGGTCGGAAGCGAGGGCGCTTGCGCGCGACCTTGCGCGGGCAGCTTACGCGCTAGCGTCGGCGCGCCCCGAGTCGGCCCGACAGCACTGCCTGTCCGGGCCCTGCGTGGCGGCGGGCGGGGCCGCCTCCTCCTCCTCCTCCTCCTCCTCCCCCTCCCCCTCCTCCTCCTCCTCCTCCTCCTCCTCTCCTCCTCCCTCCTCCTCCTCCTCCTCCTCCTCCTCCTCCTCCTCCTCCTCCTCCTCGGGCCGAGGAGCCAGGGAGACCAATGCCACGGTCTCCGCAGCCACAATTGGCGGCGCGCACAGGGGGGCAGGGGGAGGAGGGAGGCTTCTTAGCAGGCGGCTGCTCCTTAGAAGGCGTGCGGGCCTGACATCTACAGATCGGGCCCGCGCCTTCTAAGCAGCAGGGGTGCTTCGAAGAAGCCTTCCCCCTTCCCCCTGCTCCCCTCCTGCGCGTGGCCCAGGCTCCGAAGCCACAGGCACACCGTGGAAGCGCGGACTCGGCCCGTCTTCGCACCTGCTCCGGACTTCAGCTGGGCCCATCTTCGAGGCCTCCCCGCTGGGGTCCGGGCAGACGGGGCCGCACGATCGCGCCGCACCGCTGCCGCACCGCTGATGCATCGGCGACGTCGGCGATGCACCGCCGACGATGTCGTAGAGAAAAAATCGGGCTCCACATCGAGCCGCAGTGCCGATGCATCGGCGATGCGGCGCGATCGTCCGACCCCATCTGCTCTGACCCCATCTGGCAGGCCTAGGGGCCCCACGGGCCGTCTTCGATGCGGCCGACCCCGATCGTCGCCCGTCGCTCGCCTGGGAGCGGTCGCCGCTGCGGCAGGACGGCTTGGCGTGGAGCAGCAGGCGCTCCTCGTCGATGCCCGAGGCGGCCCAGGTGGCCGCCCAGTGTCGGCGCAGGGCGGGGACGTCGCCGGTGCGAGGCGGGGATGTATCCACACAGAGGGAGGACCGCGCAACAAGCCCCCTCCGCAAGGGCCCCCCACTCCCGGGTGTCGTGGCTGAGGGTGGGGGTGGTTTCTTGTATGTAGGTTTTCAGAATCAGAAACCACCCCCACCCGCAGCCAGGGAACCCCCTAGATCACCAGGTCGGAGTTCCCGACACTGCGTGGATCATTCCATCTTGAACGATCGCGGCTTTTCGAAAGCGCCCCTGGTTAAGGCTGGCGTCGCAAAGAGAACGTGCAGCACTGGACTCCGAAAAACACGCCAGCCTCTCAAAATAAGCTTCCTCCGTGCACGCTGCCCATATGAGGCGGGATTCTTCCGTGCACGCCACCCCCCTGCGAAGGCTTCCTTTGTGCACGGCTGTCCCCAGGGCGGGGGATCGCCTGGCGTGTAATTTGGCGGGCATGCGGCGCTGCATCGAACGCTATCTCTGCGACGCCAGCCGTAGATGCCGGCCGATCCCAAGACACTGGCTGCGTTCAATCTCGAACGCCCGCGCCAAGGCCGCCGCCGCGTCGTCGCGGCGCAAAAGTCTGCCGTACCGTGCGGACGCGGCCGCCATGAAAAAAAACCTCGCAAGAAGCCCAGCCCTGATAACCCGCGCGCGAGATGCGCACGGGGGGGCAACCCAGAGCACCCTGAACGCAGCAGCTCTTCAACGGCCGCGGGAGGTCGCCGCGCAGCGCGCGCAGCGAAGACACCCGGGGTACCCTGACGAAAAGCAGATGGTGTCTCGAGGCGCGTCCACACTATGACCACCGCCTGGGGGGAACTGTCTTCGGGGACCTCGGCAGGCGGTGGATGTGGATATGCGAGTGGCGCTGGAAGACAGCGTGCAACATCGATCTCCGAAGCGTGCGCGATCCCTGCTGGGCGATCCCCCCGGCGAGGGCCCCTCCCGCGCACGCTGCCCCCCTGCCGGGCTTCTTCGGTGCACGCCGTCCCCGACGCGGGGGACAGCGTGAACGAGCGGGCTGGCGCGCCACAGCGCACGCTGTCTTTCCAACGCCTGCCGCATCTGGCACCCCGAAGGCCCGTCCAGATTCACCGCCTGTCGGGGTCCCCGGAGCTCCATCCCAAGGGGTCAGCTGAGCGGGGACCGACCGTCCTGGCATGACTATAGGCCTACCACGAAAGTCTCTTACAACGGATAGCATTGAAAAACAACAACAGCAACAATGTGCGTGAGAACAAAGCGCACCGACTGAATACAAGAGGACAGTCTCAGCCAGAAATGTTCCAAGACAATTTCGTGCGAACCACAGAGGGTTCTCAGAACATTCCTTGGCGGGCCGATGGGCAAGCCAGGACGTTTCGCCACTGCTTGTAACGGGGGATATGTCGACCCCTATCCCAGGCTTCGTGGTGATTCCAGATGGACCAGGAATTTCAGGCCCAACCCTGGGATACATGATGATGGAGGGGCGTCCAACCTCGATAGCGGAGCCTCCGAATAGCCCCCGTGGGGTGTACCCTCGAGTTCCCCTCTTCTTCTTCTCAGCGGCCCCATTTTCGCCGAAGAGTCGGGGGTCGGGGGCGAAACATCGACTGCGAGCTCGAGTCGTGGCCGAATCCCCGCCTCGGAGCTGGCCGCGGCGCTGAGTATGACGTTGAAGCCGTGCACCTGCTGCAGCGCCCTCACGGCGACCGCCACGGCCTCGCTGCCCGACAACGGCGAGCCCGAGCGAGCTCCAGCCGCTTTCAGGGTGCGCTCCACGTCGTCGCTGTCCACGACGCAGATGCCCAGCCTCCAGCAGGGATCGACCAAACGGTGTGTCTTTTTTGTTCCTTTTGTCTTCGCGTTCCCACGTGTTGTCTTCGATCCGCCTTCGCCGCAAAACGAACTCGAAACTCAAACGGCCCACGAAATCGCCTAAACACCGTTGAGGTCGACCCCTGGCCTCCAGTCCCACGTGGGGTCCGTGGGGTCCCACCCCATGGCGCGGCGGCGAGCCCGGGGGGAGTGAGAGGGGGCAGGCCTGCTCAGAAGGCGGCGGGGCTTCTCCGAAGCCCTCGCGCCTTCTGAGAAGCCGCGCCTGTTTCCGGAGGAGGCTTCGCTGGGGGAGCAAAACACGACCCTCTGCATTCCCCCCCGGGGGCTCGCCGCCGAATGGCAGCGAGGGAAGCACGGCCGGCCGGGAGGGAGGAGGGCGGGAGAGGGGAGAGAGGGCCAGTGGACCACTTGGGCCATGCGGCTGCGGACCCGTCGGGAGGAGGGAGGCGACGACGAGAGCACGAGGGCTCCCCCGGAGGGCCCTCGGCGAGCCGCGGCGGATGGAAAGCACCGCGGCATCCAAAACCCTTCAGGAAGCTGCCTCCAGATCACACCTCCTCGTCCTCCTCCCTCTCCTACTCCTCCTGCTTCTCCTCCTCCTCCTCCTCCTGCTCCTCCTCCTCCTCGAGCGTAGCCGCGCCCTCCTCCTCCTCCTCCTCCTCTTCGTCCTCGTCCTCGTCCTCGTCCTCGTCCTCCTCCTCCACCTCCTCGCTACCTGGAGACCGCCCGAGAGGAACCCCGGAGAGACCTCCAGGCTGATCGTCCCCGCCCCCACTCTCCCCCCCTGCGTGACGGTCGGCTCATCGTCAACGTGTCAGTGCCACTGAGCGTGTGCTTGTGCTCCTTCCTTGTTTCTTCGGCACATCATCGTTCACCTCCTCCCCCTGTTGCCCTCCTCCCTGCTGCCCGCTCCACATCTTCCTTGTCGCCCTCCTCCTCCTCATCCTCCTCATCCTTCCACTCCCTTCGCATCGCCTGCCCCCTCGCCCAGCCACATGCCATTCTGCCCCCCACACATCACCCCTCTTGCTATGCTGGTCCTCATCCGCCTGATCCCCCTCATCGTTTCCTCGACCTCATCGCCATTCACCTCGAACTTCTTGGCACACAGCGGCGGCCAACCTCCTTCTCCACGCTCTCCCGATTCTTGGACAGCGCCTTGTCCACTACGGCCAGCCACTTGGAAGCATGCCTGGTCATGATGCTAAGCCCCGCCTTCTCCGACGCTCTCATACAATGCTGCCTCTTCTTAACCATCCCAGGAGAACAGTGTCTACACGAATGCGCGCGCAGCCCTGACACTCGCACACAGACACAGACACAGACACAGACACACACAGACACACACACACACACACACGCAAACACACACACACATACACACACACACGCGCGCGCACAACAGCAAACACCCACACACTCACATGCACAAGCACAAACATAACCACATTCGAAAGCATAAACACACACGCGCACGCACGCATGCACGCACGCACGCACGCACACACACACACATAAACACATACGCACGCACCCATGCACACAAACACACACACACAACCACACAACCACACACACCACAACCACACCCACAACATCAGCAACCGCACATACACGCACAGAGATCCACGCGCAACACACACACAACTCCTTAACGCATCCATGAATGGGCAATCGCGGGGCAGACTGCAACGGGCCACGTAAGCAATACGACACATCTGACGGCCGCACACTGGTTCCCCCGACGCGCCGATGACTCCCTGCGAAGGGTTCACAGTCAAAGGGGCGCGTTTACACATGGGGGTCAATCCCGTTGCCCTCGGCGCTTGACCGAGCGGTGGAGCCCAGCGAATGCAAAAAAACATGGGCGCAGGGGAGGAATATAGATAATGCAAACCAGACAAGACAGGACGCACATGCACGCACATGCACAAAACACACGCAGGCGCAACGTGTTTGCTTACGCAGGCTTTGCATTGGTCGCAGGTCACAGGTCACAGGTCGACCAGCGCGGGGGGGGGGTAAGAGGGAGGAGGCGGAGCGCATTCAGCACAGCGCTGCAGTGCCCAGGGGATCGGGCAGCTGCTACGATGGCAACGAAGCTGCACCCGCAGAGGGGGCAAACACAGGTCGCTGCTGCGGCAAGGCCCGATTGAGAGGTTGACGCCGCTAAGGCCCGCTGAGCCACACAATGAGCAACAAAGAACAAACAAACAACAACTTCAAACCGGCCTTGGGTGAGAAGGAGCGGCGAGATTATTCGGTGGCTCAGGCGGGCCGCCAGAGACGGCAAACGAGGGCGCCTACCGCATGGCCTTGCGCAGGCAGCCCGCGAGCGAATGCCCGCGCAATCGGCACCCCATTTGTGCGTGCCGCCCATGTTGCACACGCACCTGCTACGCGCAAGAGGGACCGCAAGCAGGAGCCAGTGTTGGAAACTGTCTGGTGCGCGGCTTTGGGGGGCGGCGGCGAAGGCCAGCCCCAAGCGCGCCATCCAGCCCCGGAGGAGGAGAAGGAGGAGGAGGAGGAGGAGGAGCACTCGGCACCCGATGTGTGTGTGTGTGTGTGTGTGCGTGCCGCCCATGCTGCACACGCACCTGCTACGCGCAAGAGGGGCCGCAAGCAGGAGCCAGCGCTGGAAAATGTCCGGTGCGCGGCTTCGGGGGGGCGGCGGCGAGGGCCAGCCCCAAGCGCGCAATCCAGCCCCCCAAGGGGGGGGCTGGATTGCGCGTTTGGGGGGGGAGGAAGGGGGGGGGGGAAGCAGGGGGGGAGCCCCCAAGGGGGAGGCAGGGGGGGGGGGAACTTGTGGGCCCGCTTCCAGGGCAGGGGTCGTTCCGGCGAGGGCTCACTCTTCGGTGCAACAAGCACGTGTCGTGACAGCTCGGGCGCTGGTTTCTCGCACCGCGTGGACCGTTCGGGCTTACACGATCGGCGGTTTGGCGCCCGCCAAATTGAGATGCTCGCTATGGAGGCCGTCTTGGCGCGACTCGCTCCACCCATGCGTCGGTGCTGCGTCGGACGCCCGTCCGCCAACTCGAGTCGAACCTGAGTCGAACTAGGGTCGAAAGTGAATCGAACAGATCTGTCTGCCATGTGGTCCCCAGGAAGGTGCCCCAAACGAGCAACTGACCCAACCGATCCACGCTGGCCGATTCCAGGCCACTGGTGGCGGTCAACCTGGCGATACATCGCCGATAGATCAACGACAGACCCCCGATAGCGAATCAGCCCGCTCCTGGGCGGCCTTGGCTCCATAGGGCCCCTTGTCGGCGATCAGTGTGCGATTGGGGGTTAATGCGCCCCCAATGAGCCGATGCACACCCCTGTCCTCCCTAAGCCTCCTGGAGGCCCCAGACAGGATGAAAACCGCGAGGGACGGTCACCCAGCCCTCCTCGGTTGGCCGTCTCGCTGGGTCTGTTCGGACCCTCTGGTGTCGTCGGCGACGTCCCTGGCGTTATTAATGCCCACCCGATAATATGCAGTTCGGCGCTTTCCCCGACAACATGTCCAGGTAGATCTCCACCTCCTCCTGGTGCCCCTTCGTGTCTTCGACATGGTCATCCCAGACCTCTTCGGTGCGGTCGACCTCCCTGGCTTGTTGGGCGAGCGGCGTGCTACTGATGACCCTGTTTTTTTTCAAGCGCCGTGGGCCTCGGCGTCAGAAGCGTGGAGCCCAGTGTTCTTGGCGATGGCCGCGGCTGTCCTCCGTCGTTCCGTGGCCTTGTGCTTCTTCCACGCCGCTCTGAGTTTGGGGTCATTCGGTGGTGTCTCCCAGTTGGGCCTTATGGTATCGAAGATCTTGCACATGGGCGTGGCGATATCGATGGTCCTGGTGAGGTGGTCGTTGCAGTCCTGGTAGGCCTCGCTATGTTTATTCTTGCCAGAGGAGGCCTCATCCTGTTGGGGTTGATGCTTCCTGTTCCTCCTCCTCCTCCTCCTCCTCCACCTATCCTCCTCCTCTTCCTCCTCCTCCTCCTCCTGATCCTACACCCGCTCCTCCTCCTCCTCCTCCTCCTCTTCCTCCTCCTCCTCTTCCTCATCCTCCTGCGCCTCCTCCTCCTGAACCTCCTCCTCCTCCCCTTCCTCCTCCTCTGGCGCCCGCTCGCACGCGAGCCGATGCCGCGCACGCGGGTGCTTGAACCAACACAGTTACGGACCTCCGCCTCCGCCTCCTCCTCCTCCTCCTCAGTATCGTCATCATCATCATCAGCATCATCGTCGTCACCATCGACATCAACGACACCATAACCACCACTAGCATAATCGTCATCACCGTAATCACAATCCTCCTCCTCCTCCTCCTCCTCCTCATCATCATCATCATCATCATCATCATCATCATCATCATCATCATCATCAGCATCATCATCATCATCAGCATCAGCATCATCATCATCATCATTATCAACATCATCAGCACCAACATCACCATCGTTATCATCATCGTCGTCGTCATCATCGTCATCGGCGTCATCATCATCACAATCCTCGCCATCCTCGCCATCCTCATCAGTCTCATTAGAAGCATCCCAATCATCATCAGCAAAACCCATCATCATCAGCAGCAGCAGCATCATCATCATCATTAGCCTGATCATCGTCCTGGTCATCAACAACACCACCTCCATATAGTGTTTCATCCGCATTCTCAGCATCACAATCGGTATCGCCAGCACCACCACCATCATTCGCAGCACCACCATCACCACATCATCAACATCCCTGTTCAACATCATCAACATCAACATCTTCAATTCCACAAACAGCATGCGGAATCATCAAAGTCATTACCACCACCACCATAATCGTCGTCACCATCTGCATAATCATCATCACCATCATTATCATCATTGCCATCACCATCATCGGCTTCACAATTGTCACCGGTGGCATCGCCACCATCGTCGACATCAACATCGTCAATGCCGTGCGGGCGCCAGCCGTACGGCTGCAGCCCGGGCGTCCTCCTCTACTGCTGCTGGCGCCCGCAACGGTGCTTCTTCATCTTCTCGCAAAGCCCGCACTGGTGCTCCTCCTTCTTCCCCGTCTGGGGCCCCTCCTCCCTCCTCCTCCTCCTCCTCCTCCTCCTCCTCCTCCTCCTGCTCCTCCTCCTCCTCCTCCTCCTCCTCCTCCTCTAGGGAGCTCACAGAGGACGTACGCGCCCACCCATGCACATGAACGCGGCTCCCCAATCTGCGAGACAGGCCGCGTGATACGAACGCTCGCGCAGTGCGCACTCTCGAACCCGACGTGGATTCGTGTACGTGTGCGTCCTTCTTTCGCTCCTGGCGCCCTGCCCGCCCCTCCTCCCCGGCGCCTGTGCACGTGGATCACCACCCTGGGAGCGCCTCTTTTCTCTCTGCCGCATCGGTCGGCCGCGCCCGGAGCGCGCTCGGGGCCCCGCCTCCCCCGGGGAACCCCCCGGCATGGCTTCCTGGGGGGGTCACAAATTGGGGGGGTCAGAAGCCCCAAGGGCGCGAAGTTATTCGCGCTTCGCGCTTCGGCTCCGATTCCTCCTCGTCCTCCTCTTCTCCCCTGGGAGACGGCGCCAGAGCGCGAAGTCATTCGCACCTCGCGCTTCGCGCAGCGCGAAGTTGGGAGCCCTTGTTGCCAGCAGTGCGGAGCCCCAAGGGGGTCACAAATGGGGGGGTCGGTCCCGGTTCGTGCCCCTTTCGGGCCCCTCTGGAGCCCGGGGGGCTCGTTTGGGTACCGTTTGGGTACCTTGTCGGACCTCCCTCGCCGTCCCCCCGCTTACGACCCCCCCATGAAGCGACGCCCAAGGAGCACGCCCCAGAAAGCGCCCGGGGAGGCGGGCAGGAGCCAGCGCGGAAGAAGAGGGGGGTCGGAGGGCGAGGAAATGGAGGGAAGGGGAGGCTGTCGGGCAAAGGGGGGGTGGGCAAGGTGAGAGGGAGCGAGGACGCTAGGAGTGGAGGAAGGGGGGGGGAGTGGGCTTACCACCTGAGTGTGCTCATAATAGTGCTCGCCTCGTGGGCCGTATGTTGATTCATCGTCGTGCTCCTCTCCATACCCTCCACAGCATCATCAGCAGCAGCATCATCATCATCAGCATCAGCATCAGCATCAGCATCAGCATCAGCATCAGCATCAGCATCAGCATCACCATCACCATCACCATCATCATCATCATCATCATCATCATCATCATCATCATTATCATCATAAGCATCATCATCAGCATCACCATCAGCATCGTCATCGTCATCGTCATCGTCATCGTCATCATCATCATCATCATCATTATCATCATCATCATCATAACCAGTATCATCATCAGCAGCATCATCATCAGCATCATATGCAGCACCAGCAGCAGAAGCAGCAGCGGCAGCAGCAGCAACGACACCATCATAATCATCATCACCACCATCATCACCATCATCATGATCATGAGCATCATCATCATCATCATCATCATCCTCATCCTCATCCTCATCCTCATCATCACCACCATCATAATCATCAACATTATCAGCATCAATCCTCTTCCTCATAAGCATCAACATCATCATCATCGCCACCGGCAATGCAGTCTCACCACCAGCATCATACCGAGCATCGCCACCATCGTCATCGTTGTCATTGCCACGATCCCCGTCGCACCATCATCATCCTGCTGTCATCGCCCGTCACGTCATCGCTGCCAATAACCATCAATCATCATTCACGAAACAATCATCACCATCATCACTTCAGGCATTCTTCGACAGGGGGAAAAAGAGGGCAGGGGACCCGCACACGTTTCGAACACCGTTCGTGCCCGCGGTGACAGTTTCGAGGCTGTGTACATCCTCTTCGGGGCCACGTCCCTTCTGTTGTTCCCTGCCTCAACGCACTAAAAAAACACCGTCAGCATCGTGATGATCAACAACATCATCAACATCAGCATCATCATCACTATCGCCAGATCATAGTCATCAACGTCATCACAGTCATCATCATCAGCAGCAGCATCAATCTCATCGTCATCCTGATCACCACCATCCTCACGATCTGTATCATGCTGGTCCTAGCACTGTTCTCTCCCTTTGCTAGTCCCATTTCCTGCTCGAGATCATAATCATCATTGTCCGCCTACTCCGCCTACTCCCTCCTCGCCATCCTCCATACGTCCTCGTCTTCCCCCTCCATCTTCCACCAATGTCTCCTCCCGACTCCTGCTCCTTGTGCGCTTCCCCGCGCTCCGCCCACACAGTCGCCGACGCCTGCTCGAATATCTGGCCCTGCTCGCTCTGATCTTTCTCTCTACTTGTCCTCCAAATTTCTCCTTCTGCACACGACTCACGTAGACGCCGGTCTCATCCTCCTCCTGTATCTCCTCCTCCTCCTCCTCCTCCTCCTCCTCCTCTTCCTTCGGTCCTGCGCCGCGCTCTCTCTTTGTCCGTCCTCGTGCCTCCTCTGGACACACGGCCAGTCTGGAACCCCTCGGAGGCCTGCGACGACATCCGCACAGCGATCAATCCCTTCTGGGCAACATCGCTCGCCCTTCGCAGCAGCCATCTCGAAGGCCGCTTCCGATGACGGCGAACAGCGACAAATATAAGACGACGACGAAGAGTGGAGGGACCCTGGGACACACGAGTAAATACACACAAATAACAGGATTCCCTATATTTTCTTATATTTTCTGGTTTTTGTCTCCCCCCCACCTCCCATATCTTCCTATATTTTCTGGGGAATCGAGGATTCATTGTGCCTCTGTGTTTTTCCCCTCCTGAAAGAGGATGGCAGCGGCAGCGGCGGCTGCGGCAGCGGAGGCGGCGGCGATGCCGGCGGAGATGATGACGGCAACGACGGTGAGAACGCCAACTACATGTGGTGCTTGATAGCACCCACGTGCACACGAATCCTGGCCACCCATGCGGTTTTGGCGTGCGGTGATCCGCCCTCCGCACACACACCCCGTCGGGACACAGTGTTGCCCGAACGAGGAGGGGGTCGCTCCAAGCCCATTGGAGTGCGATGCGTGATGATAGATGCAACGGTGTCTGACCTTTTTACCGTAGGCGGCGTGCTCTGAGGGATCCGCACCCGAAGGCGCAGAAAACCCCCTGGAGTGGCGGTTGGGAAGCTCACCAGGCACTTTCGCCAAATGGCCACAGACGACACAAGCAAGTCGAAGGCGCCGCGGAAGCGCCGCGGGAAGCGGCGCAATCCGCGGAAGCTAGGTGGCACCCAGACAATGCAAAAACACTGCCCATTCAGCCGAACCCCAGGAAGAAACACAATCATCATCGCGTCCACACGGCGAGGCTTTGACACCTTCTGCAAGCAGAAAATGGTGAAATGACACTCTCTGCAAACATGTTCTCACAGGCCCCTCCGGGAACGTGTTCCGGGAGGCCAACAAACATGTTCGCGGAAACCTCTCCGCGAACATGTTCTGGGAGGCCTCTCCCGGAACCTAGGCAAAGCCAGCCACGGCTGGACCCACCCGAGCGCCCAGACAGCACTCCCGGGCGTCTATGTGTTTCGACCCCTGCGGGGTCCCACGGCCAGTGTTGTGCTTAATCTCAGACCGCTGCATGTGCCCAGCACGATGGGCCCCGGCGGGACTAGCCTCGGTGCTGAAAATGCCGCTCTCCAGCAATCCCATCTCGTCCCGTCCTCCTCCAATTCTCTTCCCCCTCCCCCATGCCCCTCCTGTTCCGCCTCCTCCTCCTCCTCCTCGTCCTCCTCCTCCTCTTCCTCCTCCTTCTCCACCTCTGACGACGACTACGACGACAACGACGACATACACGACGACGACAACGACGCAAGCATGTCTCCTCCAACGCCACGTTTTCCTCCTCGTCCTCCTCCACCTCCTCCTCCGACTTGTCCTCCTCCTTCTTCTCCTCCTCCTTCTTCTCCTCCTCCCCCTCCTCCTCCTCCTCCTCCTGCCCCCAACCCCCTCCTCGTCCAGTATCCCCCTCCTCTCCATGACCCTCCTCTTCCCCCCGCCCCCTTTCCTCCTAATGCTCCTCCTCCCCGGATCCTCCTCCTGCGACGGCGCCGCCGTCGAAAGCGTGAACGCCGTCTCCTGCCCGCCCAGCAGCCAGAGCCCTCCGCGCCCACGTGCAACCGTCCGGCGGCCAGCAGCATGCGGAGGCGCAGCCGGAACTGCGCCTTCCCGCGCGCGGGCCGCATAGCGCGCGCACAGCGCGGCCCTCGGAAGGCCCGGAAGGCTCACCGAAGGCCCTCGGAAGGCTGTCGGCGGCTGTCGGCGGCTCTCCGTGGCACTCGAGGGCCCTCGGCGGCTATCGTCTCGGATCAAACTCGGGAGGCTCTGGAACCCTCGTGGGGGGAGCCTCGGACGCGCCGGTCGGATCGGCGCCCTCAGAGGGTGCACGCGCCACCCCAGAGCCCAGGATGGCCCTGGCAAGAGTGGGCGGAGGCGTCTTTTGCGCAGTGGGGCGGGCGGGAGGAGGAAGGCAGGTGGACGGGGAGGAGTTACTCCTGGTGCTGAAGTGGCTGCTGCTGCTGCTGAAGTGGTTGCTGCTGCTGTTGCTGCTGATCCTCGTCCTCCACGCCCTTCCAACGCATTCCAATACATCCCATTCCATCCCATTCCACCCCATCCCATTCCATTCCATCCTGTTCCATTTCATTACGCCGCGTTCTCTTTCTCCTCCTCCTCCTCCTCCTCCTCCTCCTCCTCCTCCTCCTCCTCCTCCTCCTCCTCCTCCCGACACATAAGACAGATCAGTTCAGTGCTATACAAAAAGGTATTCGAACACTCCTTTTCGCGGAAAGTTCTGCTGACCAGAACCGAGTGCGCTGCTAGTCTACCTACACCTTCACTGGATGCTTTGTTGTCGCCGCCCGACCGCTCAGGAAATAATGATTCGACATATGCATACATACACTTTGCGAGGGGATCTTCATTGACAGATTTCGTGCGCATCTCTGCCATGTTGCTATTTGCCCCTACCTGCTGCACATCTATCTCACGTCGCGCCACCATTTTTTGGACCCACAAGTAGCGGGCCTGCACATGCCTCAGCTTCCCCAGCCCTCGCCGGGCGCAGGTGCCACGTGAAGCACTACTGTCTGTGAGCACCACGGCATTGACCTTATACCTTATAGCCCCAATCGGCTAGCAGCGCCTACACTTGCAAACCCATTGAAGCACCTTTGACAATCCCGTATAAATCACCCTCACCACGCGAAAGAGCGATGGTGCTATGGAGTCCAGGCGATGCCTTCACACAGTGCTTCCCCATGAGCACGGCTGTGCCTGTGGTGCTCCTTCGTGTGATAAGACGCCCTGCGTGGTCTGAGCCTGAGTACAGGATGGTTTCCTTGTACATCCTCTGTGGTTCAAAGCGCAAGACTACCCGGGGTTTTGCCCACCATGTAACGACCTAGACGCTTCAGGTCTGCGAAATCGGCGTCGGTCGGTCCAACCATCTTTCGAGCAAGCGACTTGACGCACTCGCACAAGTCCGCCCTGTCCTGTGCTAGATAGGACGCCCTCATGTCCAAAGACCTGTAGAACCTCTGTCGGTCATCACCCACCCTCGGCAACGACAGTGCCTCCGACACGGCGCTAGCCGTTTTCTTTCCGGCTGGCGTTGTCACGGCCCTCGCTTTCTCTGGTCCCAATTCTGTTAATGATCAGTTCAGGGTGACGTTGGTCTGCTTCGTACTCAACCACGCCGTTCTCTTCGCTGTACCGGATCGTTTTGTTCAGCACGCAGATTTCTGCGCCGTCGCTGGCCTCTGGACCGGCGCACCCTTCCAGTCTAAGATCGTACCGTGCACGGAGTAGTGTTTCTACTTTCTGCTGTCCGTCTTCGTCTGCGAAAACGACAAAGTCAACACCGCGCACCGAGATCCTTATATCCTTTGCAGTATTATAGAAAAACCGCCGTGCTAGCACGTCCTCGCTTAAAACCGTTTTGTTCGAGGAGGCCGCTGGAGTCGTCCTGGATGGCCGAAGCATCTTGCGTCACTGAGCGCTGCAAGAGCGCACAATTATCCCTCCTGTTGGTCTCCCCCTGGGAGAGACACGTAAACCTCCCGCTTGACAACCCCGTAAAAGTGCGCACGGGAAATGCCGAACAGTTTCAGCTTCAGGTTCTTCCCCCGCCCCATGCTCACCCTCAATGCGGTCAGTATAGCGCACAACATCTCCAGTAACTCAAGCGGGGGCGTCAAACTGAACAGCTCGTGGTCCAGCAATGCTCTCTGTCCGTTCTTTCTGATCTCTTGAACGGCAAGCCTGCTACGATGCTTCCCGTTGGCGTCGTCCCCTTTTTTCGTGTCAACCCACTTCAAGGAGATCGGGCCTCTGCCCGCTCGGTCCAAACACTGCCTGATGGGGACCTTGACGCAGACCTTCTGTGTTCTGACCCACTCTAGTTCGGTCCCCCCGGCTTCTCTTACATTTTCGGTCTTCAGCTCTGCCCTGGTGATAGCGTCGAAGTATGCCCCAGGCTCCTCGTCTATCTCTGCTCCTTCCTCTGGCACGGGTCCCGTTCCGATCGCCTGCCCGAAAGAACATAGTTCGCCCTTCTCCTCTGATGCATGCAACGTCGAACTGAGAATGGCGACTTGGATTGCCCAAAGTCCCCGGCCACTCTCTACGAGCCGACCGTCGGCTCAAAAGACGCGCCTGTGCCAAAACACGCCCAATCTTCTTTCGGACTCTTCTTCCCGGATGCACTCGGCAAGGTGCTCAAAATCAGTGACCCAAGCAGTGCTGTTTCGCATGTAGGACCCTTCGCTCCGGCCCTGAACGGCCCAAACATTTCGGCCCCCCACTTGGAATGCCGTTTAATCTTGCGAATCCATTCTCTGCCCAGCCAGGCATACCAGTGGGTTTTTCTAGAAGGCCGTACTTTCCTTTGCCTTGCCTTTCAATGCTTATGTCAACAGCTTCCTGCGTGGCGCGTCTCGCGGAGCCTCGCCGCGTGCGCCCTTTTCCGTTCGCCAAGCCGCTGGAAGCCTCCAGCGGCGGTCTCAATGCCAATACGCATGGGTCTTCTTCATTCACCGCCGCCTGAAGTTGAATCACATGTCCCTGATCAGACAAATCCCAAACTTTGGTCGCATGACCTTTCTGGAGAACATCGCACGCGGCAGCGTCAAGCGCGAAACCTGGCCTAAGACCAAATATGCCTGACTGTTCGTCGTTCCCGTTCGCTGACACAGATGGAGGGTTCATGATGCTCGCCGCCTCGAACCTGCCGTGCCCCAGGCTATACTCAGGACACCACGCATGCTCGAAACATCAGCCCTGCTGACCGCTATGCTCGCTCATTGGCACGCTTCGGCCACCGCTTCCACCAGGCTGCACAAGCTTCCAGCCTGCCCCATCTCGACGTCGCGATGGGATTCGTTTCGGCCTGGCCCTGCTGGTCCTGAAGACCCCCCTTCTCGCGCGTGGGATTGCGTGGCAGCGCAACGGCCCTGGGCGAAACACTCGGAGCCGCTGCCTCGCCCGCTGCGCTTGCCGCGCCTACGGCCATTGGCGCTTCTGGCGCCTCTCCTCCCTTTTCTCATCCTTCCCTCTCTCTCTTCTCTTTCATTCTAGGCCTTCCTCCTCTACGGCCATCGGCGCTCCTGCCGCCTCGTTGGCCGCTACTACCACTTCTAGGGGATTCGGCCTCGCCTCTGCAACGGGTTCAGAAGCACCTTCGGACCTCTTCCTCTTCTCTTCGCCTCCTCAACGCGCTGTCTCCCCGCAACCGTCTTCACCAGCTCCGCCTGGATCCGGGCACGACAATCGATCGAATGGGCCTGCTGGTGCACGACTGTCGTTAAGGACGCGCACCCATTGTAGCCCGGATTTGCCGATATTTGCACGCTTAACGCGCAGAGCTTTGGCCACGTCTTCGAGTGCCACAGGGGCCGATGGAGCAGCGACGGCGGATGCCGCAACGGCTGGCGCCTCGATGGGCATGGGCGCCGCCATCATCTCGCGCTCCTTTGGCCGTGCGTTCCACGGCAGCCCCTTCAGCTTGGACAACGCTGTGTTGTCCACCGGTCAGGTTCCGCCCCGCCCAGCACTCGACGCGCACCCGGCCTCGGCGACGAGGGCAGCCTGGGAGGCCTGGGTAAGACACACGTTTGCGCCGGCGGCTAGGCAGAGTGACTGCGCTGGCGAGTGGAGCGAAACGGGGCAGCGCTAGGCCATTTCGGCCACCATGCGGGAGGGGGGGGAGGAAGGGCGACGAGGCGACAGGCCTGGGCAAGACGCACGCGCACACCGGTCGGAAGAAGTGGGCAGACGCACGAAGAGGCACGGCGCTGGAAGTAAACTGCGCTTCCGCCCGCCCGCCGAAGAGGAGGAAGGAGGCAAGGCCGCCCGATCCTTGAGGTAGGAAGGCGCCTCGAGCAGATTGGGACCTGGGAGTCCTAAAAAACACCTACGTCCAACGACCTGCGTGCACACACCAAACCTGCCTCGATCCTCCGGCGCGGGCCTTCCCATCGCTCGGACGCCCATTCCCTGTGCATTGTTCGGTCTCGCGCGTGTTATTGTTTGCTCGATGATCCAGGATGCTCCTCTAGGGTCCTCGCCGAGAAAAAAAAATGCGCACGTCCGAGCGATGCCAGGGGGCGTGAGGGTCGGCGCCACTGGGGAGGTGCGCAGGAACTTCAGCAGCTCGTCGGCCAGCTCGCGGGGGCTGCCCGCGCACCTCCAGGGCCGCACGGCATGCCGGCGGCATCCAGCTCCCGCCGACCATCCTCATCACCATCACTACGACCCATGGGACGCAGAAGGGCATGCTGGTACGGTGTGTCCTCCTTGGAGGCATGCGTCAAACCCAAACATCCAATTTCAGCCAACCCGTAGAACGAGGACGCGCGACCAAGGACGCACAGGGCCCTGGAAGGCCATGCCGACACCCTGCGAGCGGGGCGCGGCCAAGGATGGACCGAAAGGGAAGGATGCGAGGGTAATTGTCGGGGATGTACGGAACCCCCTTTAGCAAACCGTGGTTTAGTGAAAAGGACCTCGGGCCCAAACCTGGCGGGCGCAGGCCTGGAAAACGACGGCCGCGGCGCCCTCTCGAGAACCGAAAACGGACAGTTCACAGATCGACGTGTCGGGGTGGGGCTTCTGTCCACCCCCGAAGTTGTTGGAAAAATGCTCATCCTCACTGCTCGGAAGCCCGGCAAAAGCTGCTAAATCCGTGGCTGCTAAAATCGACCTCCGGGAAGTTGTCTTCGTCCTTCCGGGAAGAAGCCCGTTGACTGCTTCGCGTGCCGCGCCTCATTCCGAGAAGCTGCTTTCTTCCTTCCGGAAGGGTCGTTTCAGCAGCCACGGTTTGAGCAGCCCTCGCCCGGCTTCGGAACTACGCGGTTTGACTGCATCTCGTCTCGCGGGCGGCATGGCCAGAAAGCGCCCGCCGCGGAGCCTGTGCTGTGAGATCCCTCGGCGCACGGGTCGCCCCCTGGGGGGGGGGCGACGCGCACGAAGCGTCACCCGCCTTCTTAGATTGCACGTCTGGGCCCCATACCCAGGCTTCCTCATGATCATCACGTATCGCGACGTCCCACAACAGCCCAGGGCTGAACCTACACGGTGTTTTTCGTTCTCGTTGTGTTATCTTTTTCCCTCGCCTCTGCCTCGAGTCCGCCTTTACCGCAGAACGAAATCGAAACGAAAACAGCCCACGTAATCACAAAAAAACAACGTTTAGGTCCAGCTCTGGTACAGCCCAGGGGACCTAGGGCACGGTGGACGCATGTGGACGGTGGCACTAGGGCCTTCAGTGGAGCTGCCTATGGGGCTACGAAGCGCTGTACTGCATGGGTCAAACGCAGGGAAGAGGGGGAGGAGGGAGGAGGAGGGAGGAGGGGGACGAGGAGAGGAGAGGAGGAGGAGGAGGAGGAGGAGGAGGAGGAGGAGGAGGAGGAGGAGGAGGAGGAGACGCGGGGACCGTCTCTTCAAAACGAGGACCCAACGACACAGGCTGGTTGGGAAAAACACCGTTTCGGTCCAGCTCTGGTACAGCCCAGGGGGGCTCGGGACGGCGCGGTCGCCCCCCAAAGCATACTCCCTGGACACCCTGGCCCCATGTGCTGCCGCCGTCGTCCTGACGGCATTTCCAGGAATTGAAGTTTCGAGGCAGTGGTTCGACGTAGGAGGATTCGATAATGAGGGACGAAAAAAACGACCCTACGCTGGGTTACAAGTGCGTGGTCTGTAAAACTCCTGGGAACCCCCAAAGCCTAGAGCCGCCAGGACGCGGCACATCACGCAGGTTTTACCCTGTCAGCCCACAGGAGTTTCAGCGCACAGCGCCTCGTAAACCAGGGTAGGGGCGTTCTTATGCCCTTGAGATAATGTGGTTACGACTACGAAAATTAGTCAAAGAAGAAGACAGATGATACTGCGACGACATTTACGAATACGAGAAAGGCTACGGCTACGAATAGGCGAGGGCGTCGTGTAGTGGTACTACCACTGCCGCTGCAACTACGACGGCCATCACCACCACTACCACTGACACTAACACTGCCAACACAACTACCACTACGACTGCCACTACCACTGCTGCAACCACCTCCCTTGGCTGGGCCTGAAGTTTTGCGTAGACGGCTCAGGAAATAGTCCAAGTTGGCCTCATCAGCCTCCCCGACTAGTCCAGGCCAGTTTCGACACCCGAGCCCTGACCCAGGTGCTGCAAGAGGTGTCACTGGCCCTTGGTCCAAGGCGTCACCAGGATTCCCCAGAAACCCCAGCGGCCTCCAGTGCACCCCTCATGAGGCTCAGAGGACCCAAACGTGGCGCGAAAAGAATGTGACATCCCATGCCAGGTACACTTTGGCTAGCATGAAAAGAAGCGGGTTCTGTGGGAAACGGGTCCTGGACCCGGGGCCGCACCCCAGGAAGAGATCATCCCGAAGTGGTCTCTAGCGATCCCGGAGGCCGGTGGAGGGCCCCGAGGACCCAAAAATGTAGAAAAGCCTCAGGCAGGAGCCTTAGCGGGCAAAGAACTGTATGACATAAACCTTTCCGCCCTCGGGAGGGCCTGCCTCCAGGGCGACTGCAAAATTTATACCCCTACGGTGCCACGTAGGGGTAGAAACTTTCCAGCCGCTCGGGGGCAGGCGTCCCCGATGGCGAAAAAGTTAGTTTTAAACCGTGCTTCGCCCGCTGAGGCCCGTTTCCTTCAGGTCCCCTTGCCTTCATGGCGAGCCTCTGGCAGACCTGGACCGAGACGCTCCGCGCACCCGGGGCGCCACAAATTGCCTCTCTGCCGGCCCGAGAGCTGCCGATGCTCCACCCTCGGCGGCGTGCGGGAAGTGGGGAGGAACTGCGACTGCCTACCAAACCACCCCAACCCAACCCGCAGACCCAAGATTCGGATTGGGCGGTGCGGGTTCCAGATGCGTTTGTTCAGTGGTCCCGACGCCCCCCTCCTTGGGAATGGCAGTAAAATTGGGCCTTCGGGTTGGATTGGGGTGTTCTGGTGGGTGGTGAAGAAGAGCGGGCACAGCGAAGGAGCAAGAGGCGTCTCGGGAGCCCTCCTGACGCCTGTCTGAGGCGGTCTCGGAGGCCTGCGAGTCCTCTTGCTCGCCATCGCTCCGCGGTCCAGTTCCCGTGCGTTCCTTGGGCTCGTTGTTCGGGTTCTTCGCAGGACGATTCAAGATGCTCCTCGATGGTCCTCGCCGAGACAAAAATGCACACGTCCGAATGATGTCAAGCCTAGATATCATTTCACCAACCCTTACACCAAGGCCCGGTCGGTCAGTGTGTGTTGAATGTGAATGTGTGAATGTGTGAATATGCGCGTGTGTGTGTGAATGTGCGTGTGTGCGTGTGTGCGTGTGGTGTGCGTGTGTATGTGTGTGTGTGTGTGTGTGTGTGTGTGTGTGTGTGTTAGGAGCCCCCCCCCCAAAATAGGGACCCTTTCACCACGGCGGGCTGTTCATCTTAAGTCGTTTGGTGACGGCCCGGGGGCCTGTTGAGGGCACCCAGAAAGGCCGAATACTGTGATGTGCGTAGGCTTATGTGTGTATACATATATATATATATATACACAACATGGACGCCAACAAATGTGCTTTCCGGCATGCGCGCGCGACGACGCGCGCATGTGCACTTCGTCTCATGTTTGGCAAAGGGTTCTTGCGACAGCACGCGCGCAAGGGCGTTCTTACAATTCCCGAGAGGCCCGCTTGGTAGCATGTACAATTATAAAGGGCCGATGCTTTGCTGAAGAATCCGCAAGAGCCCGAGAGCAAGTATTGTTTAAAACAAGACGTGTGATTTAGATACTTTCGGGGCACTCGATTTGAAGCCCGCACGAAACTCAAAGTCTTCAGAGAATTTGGGCATGCCCGCGCGACGACGCGCGCGTGTGCACTTCGTCCAGATCTTTGCAAGAGATGATTGAAAACGGGTGAGTTTTGGGAAACCAATGCGCGCGCATACTATGGAGGATTAGACGCGAGGGGGGGATACCCGCTGGGCTGGGATGTTTTGAATTCATGTTTAAAACGAACGATGGGGCATAACTAAATGTAAATCACAATACGAAACAGGGTACTGATCAGTCCGTTGGGGGGAGGGGGGGTACCTATGTGGTGCAACCTATGTGGTGCAATATTGGTAGTGCGATCTGTATGATGCGATTCATGTTGCGCGATGTAGTTTCTGTAATCTAGGTAATGCAGCATATGTGGTGCGATGAGCGGCGCGCTCTATGTGTAAGCTATGTGGGGCAAGCTGTGTAGTGCAACCTATGTGTTGCAGACAGTGTGGTGAAAGCTGCGAGGTGGAACATATGTGATGTGTGCTGTAATGATGTGGGCTACGCGGTGTAAGCCACGCGGTGCAAGATAGGAGGTATGAGCTACGTGAAGCTGTACATGTGGCGCCGCTTAGGTGGTTTAATACATGTTGTGATAGCTACGTGATACAATGTAGGTGGTGCAATATGTGAGGTGCAACGTCTGTGGTATAAGGTATATGGTGCAATATATGTGGCGTTGAATATAAGGCGCAACCTAATGTGATGCAACATACGTGTGGTAGTAGGTGTGGCGCAACCTATGCTGTACAATGTATGCGGTGTACGCTGTGGTTCGATACATGCGGTGCAATGTAGAGCAATGCCAAAGCAATACAAAGCAATGCCAAAGCAACACAAAGCAATGCAGAGCAACGGCGAAGCAATGTAGAGCAATGCAGAGCAATGCAGAACAAGGCAAGTCAGTGCCAAACAATGTAAACCGACGCACAGCAATACGGTGCACTGTACAAGATGACATCCGCGCCGCGCAATATACGCGGTGTAACATGTGGTGCAAACTGAAAAAGTCAGTGAGAAGCACTGCAGGGCAGTCCAAAGCAACCCAAGACTGAGGACAGCACAACCCACCCCCACCCCCACCCAGGGCACCCACCTCCGACCTGGTGGTCCAGGGTGCCCTGGGTGGGGGTGGGGGTGTGTTTTTGGGCCCCGCGGCTCTTACAACACACCCCCACCCCCACCCAGGGCACCCTGGACCACCAGGTCGGAGGTGGGTGCCCTGGGTGGGGGTGGGGGTGGGTTGTGCTGTCCTCGAAGACAATGCCACGCACTGCCAAGCAACGCAAAGCAGTGCGACGCCTTGCGAACAGCATGCGAAAAGCCATGCGGCACAACTCCAGTCGATGCAGCACGGGCGGCCACCGGGCGGCGACGAGGCGACGAGGCGGCGACGACGGCACTCTCCCCCAACCTACTCTACTCTACTCTAACCCTACTCTGCCGTTTTTTTTTTTTTTTTTTACTTTACTCTGCCGTACTCCACTCTACTCCTACTCTGCCCTACCGTGCCCTCCCATAACATAGTATGCTCTATGCTGCTCCTGCCCTACTCTGCTCTACTCCTACTCTACTCCACTCAGCTCTGCTCTCTTTTATCTGTCCTGCTCTACTCTGCCCTGTCACGCTTCTCTACTCGACTCGACCTGCCCGACTCGACTGTATCCTACTCCACTGTACCCTACCGTACCCTCATATACTCTGGTCTACTGAACTTTGCAAATATTCTACTTTACTCTACCCCTTCTCTACTCAAGTTTACTATCCCCTACTCTACTCTACCCCGCCCAAATCTGCTCTACCCTACTCTACTATACCGTACTCCAACGTACTTGCCTCTGCTATACGTTGGTCCTACTCTATTTTACTTTGTGTAATTCCTACTCTACTCTACTCTACTCTACTCAATTCTGCTCTACTCTACAGTATTGCTGCTCCACTCTGCCCATCTACTTTCTCTACTCGACTCTTTCCCTACTCTACTAAGATCTTCATCTCCCTGCGCTACTCTCTACCCTACTCTGAACTGCTCCTCTCTACTCAACCCTCTACTCTAATCCGATTATATTCAACTCTCCGCCTACTCGAAACTGCTCGTCGTCGTCGTCGTTGTCTTCGTCTTCTTCGTCGTCGTCGTCGTCGGCACCGGCGTTGGCGGATTCGTCGTCGTCGTGGTCGACGTCGTCATCGTCGTCGTGGTCGTCATCTCCTTCAGCGTCATCGCCGTCGTCATCTTCGTCATCGTCGTCGTGAGCGGCGGCGTTGGCGGCGGCGGAGTCATCGTTGTCTTTGTCGTCGTCGTTGTCGTCGTCGTCGCCGTCGCCGTCGTCGGCGTCGGCGCCGGCGTCGGCGCCATGGTCGACGTCGTCGTTGTGCGTCGTGCGTCGTCGTCTTCGTCGTCGGTGGCGTCGTCGTCGTCGGGGTCATCGTCGTCGTCGTCGTCGTCGCCGTCGTCGGCGTCGTGGTCGTCGTGGTCGTCGTCTGCGGCGGCGTCGTCGTCGTGATCTCATCATCGTCGTCGTCGTGGTCGTCATCGTCTTCGTGGTCGTCGGCGTCGTCGGCGTCGTTCTCGTCGTCATCGTCGTCGGCGGCGGCGTCGGAGGCGTCGTCGTCATCGTTGTCGTCGTACGTCGTCGTTGACGTTGTTGCCGCCGTCGTCGTCGGCGTCGGCGTCGGCACCAGCATCGTCGTCGTCGTGCGTCGTCGTCGTCCACGTCGGCGCTGGCGTCGGCGTCGGCACCAGCACCGGCACCGGCGTCGTGGCAGTCGTGCGTCGTCGTCGCCCGTCGTCGTCGGGAAATTGTGGACCCCCCCACTAATGATTTTCGGGGGGGGGGGTCCTGGACTTGGAATGCCCGACGAATTACTTTTGTCCGGGGAGAGAGGGGGATTCCGGACCCCTCCGCTTCTTTTCCCTGGCAGGGGGGGGGGGGGTTCTGGAACACCCCCCCCCCCGCCTCCTGGTTTCGGAGCACCCCCTCCCCAGCTCCTGGTTTTTGTTGGGGGGTTGGGAAGCCCCCCGCCAGCCGCGGCAGAAAAGCGCTGCGTTGGCCTTCTCGAGGATTCGAGGGGGTGGGTTCTGGAACACCCCCCCCGCCTCCTGGCTTCGGAGCACCCCCCCCAGCTCCTGGTTTTTGTTGGGGGGTTGGGAAGCCCCCCGCCAGCCGCGGCAGAAAAGCGCTGCGTTGGACTTCTCGAGGATCCGAGGGGGTGGGTCCTGGAACACCCCCCCTGCCTCCTGGCTTCGGAGCACCCCCCCAGCTCCTGGTTCTCTGGGGGGTTGGGAAGCCCCCCGCCAGCCGCGGCAGAAAAGCGCTGCGTCGGACTGCTCGAGGATTCGAGGGGGTGGGTTCTGGAACACCTCCCCCGCCTCCTGGTTTCGGAGCGCCCCCCCAGCTCCTGGTTCTTTGGGGGGTTGGGAAGCCCCCCTGCCAGCCGCGGCAGAAAAGCGCTGCGTCGGACTGCTCGAGGACTCGAGGGGGTGGGCTCTGGAACACCCCTCCCCCCGCCTCCTGGCTTCGGAGCGCCCCCTCCCCAGCTCCTGGTTTTTGTTGGGGGGTTGGGAGGCCCCCCGCCAGCCGCGGCAGAAAAGCGCCGCGTCGGACTCCTCGAGGCTTCGGGGCCGTCGGCGCTCGTGCCCGCTCGTGGGCGCGCCTCGCGGGCCTCCCCCCCGTCCTGGGTGGCCCGAGGGGGCGCCGCGGTGGCGCCCGCGCCCGCGCGTGGGCGCCCCCTTGGGCCCCCCCGTGCGCGGTGTGTGTGTGTGTGTGTGTGTGTGTGTGTGTGTGTGTGTGTGTGTGTGTGTGTGTGTGTGTGTGTGTGTGTGTGTGTGTGTGTGTGTGTGTGTGTGTGTGTGTGTGTGTGTGTGTGTGTGTGTGTGTGTGTGTGTGTGTGTGTGTGTGTGTGTGTGTGTGTGTGTGTGTGTGTGTGTGTGTGTGTGTGTGTGTGTGTGTGTGTGTGTGTGTGTGTGTGTGTGTGTGTGTGTGTGTGTGTGTGTGTGTGTGTGTGTGTGTGTGTGTGTGTGTGTGTGTGTGTGTGTGTGTGTGTGTGTGTGTGTGTGTGTGTGTGTGTGTGTGTGTGTGTGTGTGTGTCACGAGGTTTCGCCTCGCTGGCGAACGCGTGCCCGCACGCGAGCGCCGCGTGGGCGCCCCGCGCGCCTACACCGCACAGCTTACACAACTTAGCGCCTGCAGCACGTAGCTTGCAACGCCTAGCGCATGCCACGGTCCTCACGCCACGTAGTGTGCGCAGCGTAGCTTACGCAGCACAGCTTGCGATGCTTAGACGTAACAGCATAGCTCACAACACATGAACACAGGCCACACTGTACAGTTTACACATCATAGCTTGCACCGCTAACCTTACACAACATGGCTTACACCGAAGCTCGCACCACATAGCTCACACAACATTGTGTATACCACATAGGGTATACGATACACTATAGCTTGCACCATATAGCTGACGCTGCAAAGCTTACACAACATAGCGTGCACCACAACATAGTGTGTTTAAGCGTAGCTTAAACACACTATGCCAGTCAGCGTGGACCTCAAACAGTCAGTATTAGTCTAGCAA
Organism: Prorocentrum cordatum; assembly: GCA_963575745.1. Lineage (NCBI taxonomy): Eukaryota > Dinophyceae > Prorocentrales > Prorocentraceae > Prorocentrum > Prorocentrum cordatum. Next base: position 225,238 of record CAUYUJ010002581.1, on the reverse strand, counting down.
TATGTGTGGTGCAAGCTTTGTGGAGCAAACAGTGTGGTGCAATCTATGTGGTGCAAGATATGCGGTACACTTTATGCAGTGCCATATGTGTGACGCGATCGATCTCGTACAGTTCATGTTGTACAATATTAATTGTGCGATCTATGGTGTGCGATACATGCGGTGCAAGCTACGTGGTGCACTCGATGTGGTGCAATGTGGTTGGTGCAATATGTGTATATATATATATAGATATATATTCATATGTGTGGTGCAACTCATCGTGTGCAATCTATGTGGTGCGAATTTTGTGGTGAAGCCTACGTGATGGAATCGATGTGGTGGAATCTACACGGTGCAATAGACATGGTGCAATATACCCCGTGCCATCTGTGGAATTGTGTGGTTGGTGCAAAATATGCGGTGCAATCTGTGCGGTGCGATCTATGCGATGCCATATACATGGTGCTATCCACGCTGTGCAATCGATGTTGGGCGATCCAGTGCGGGCAAGATACGTCGTGCACATTATGCGGTGCAATCTATGTGGTGCAAACTATGTGGGACAATCTGTGTGGTGCAATCTCTGCGGTGCAATCAAAGCGTTGCAATGTCTGTGTCGCGAGGCATGCAAGGCGGCGACGGAGCGGCGACGGCGACAACATGGCCGCCGGAGCAGCAGCCAGGCCCCCACGACGGGCGGCGACGAAGCGGCGGCGGCGACGACGCAGGCGCCAGAGCGGCAGACAGGCCCAGCTCCTGAGTCACAACTGGGGGCTCCCACGCGCAAGCACCGTCAGGGGCTCGTGCCGCCTCCACGCTGTGATCACTCACTGTGTGGGCTCCGCGCGGGCTGACACATCTGGTGCACCATGTGTGAGCACCTCCCGGGCAGTGCTGCACTCCGGGGCTCTGGCCTCCCGTTCCCTCGGCACTTGGACAAGTACACCACGCGAAATGGTTAAGAAATCATGGGTTAAGAAATTCATGGTCTCAGAACTTGAATAAGAACCCAAAATTTCTATCAAAATCTTAAGATTTACATTGAAACGTTAAGAATAATCGAGACTCTGGCCGAACATTTAAGTTTTCTTAGAAGCATCGCCTAAGGTGTACGTCGCCCGGGGATGGTCCACGTTGCCGCCCGTGCCGCCTCGGAGGCGCTCGTGGGCGCCCCTGCCTACACCACAGTTGTCGCGCCATGGCTTACTTCCACGACATCGCTTGCACCCCCATATCTTCCACCTCCAGCTCAAATCACACCGATTGCAGTAGACGACACAGCGTACACCACATATCTTACACCACCTCCAAAGCTCACACAACATAGCTTAGACGACACGGCTCACTCCACATAGCTTACACCGCTCGCTTTCACCTACGCGGTGCAACAGCCCACTGCTCCAGGCCCTCGCTGGCCAGCAGGGCTGGCGCAACGGCTACGCTTCAGGACAGAAGCCTGGGCCGCCAACAGCTCCCTTGCCCTGATCTTCCCCGCGCGCCGCCAAAGCCCGCCTCGCCCGCCCACACCCTCCCGCGAGGCTGGGCCGCGCGGCCTGGGCCAGGCCGCCTCATCACCTCCACCAGGTGAGCGGTGAAAAGAACCGGCTCTTACGCGAGGTGGCCTCGCGACCTCACGCGGTGGCTCACGCGGGGCGCCAGCGCGGCACGCCACCTGGAAGACGAGGGCGCTCACGCGCGACCTCACGCGGGACGCTCGCGCGCCAGTGTCGGTGACGACGACATGGCTGTCCTGCGTCGCTCAGGTGGGGCCGCCGCTTGGCGCCCTGGCGCTCGGAGACGAGGGGCCTGGGTAGAAAGCAGCGCCCTCGCCCTGCCCTTCGCCGCGCGTCGCCGACGGCCGCCTCGCCCGCCCACCCTGCGGGGCAACGACAAGGGGGGGGGGACTGCCCCGACCTTCCAGGAGGGCCAAAAAATAGCACCCGACGTAAAAACCTATCCCAGAGCTATTTTACGTCTTGGTTTTAGGCTGTTTCGTCTCGTTTTTTAGGTTTTTAGGTTTCCAGTGCTAAAAAATAGCTCTCTGAAGGTCAGGGTGGCGCAGGGGGGGGGGAGCAGCGACCTGGAAGGGGCGATGCATCGCCGCTAGATCGGCGAGAGGCCCCCGACAGCGAGCCCGCACACGACCCTCGGCGGGGCCGGGGGGCAGTTGGGCCCCCCCCGGTCGTCGGGCGATTGGGGGGGCGATGCCCCCCCCGCCCTGAGCCTCTCCTCCCCTGCCGCGGCCCCTGACGCCCCGCCCCGCGCGAGGCCGGGCCGCGCGAGCTTTGGCCGGGCGCCTCATCAGCTCCACCAGGTGGAGCCACCACTTGGCGCCCTGGCGCTCCCAGTGCTTCTCGCGGATCTGGGCCCGCGGGGGGCGGCGACGAATCCAGCATCGAACTGGGACACACAAATAGATAGACACAAACTCCCCACAATTTCCCATATGTTATGGGTTCCTGTCTCCCCCCCCCCACTTCCCAGATTTCCCATCTCTTCTGGGGAAGCGACGATTCATTGTGTCTGTGTGTTTTTGTTTTCCCCTCCTGGCGAACGGCGAACTCGGAGCGCATCGGCGGAATGGCTTCGTGACGCCCCGATCCGTCCGCTGCCCGAGCGCCTGGACCCGCGCGGGCGGCCCCTCCTCGCCGCCACACCGCGGGCGCCGCCCCCCCCCGGTGCGGACGGTGGCGGGCCCCGCGCCGCGCCGCGCGGGCGCGGACGCGGGGGCGCCGATCCCGCTCTTTTGTTGGAGGCCTGGGAATGGGCACCAACACCAACACAGGGGGTTGCCTCCAAAGGGGGAAGAGGATCCTAGACTTCGGTGTTGGTGGTAATATCTCGGCCACCTTGGAAGCCAGAATAGTACCACCATCGCCGAGATCGGGATCGTCTTCCCTCGGGGGAGGCACACCGCCGAAATTGGAGTTGGTGTCAACCTCTAGGCCTGCGAAATTTTGGGAAGCCGGGCGGCGCCGGCGGGTCGGTCACGGCGGGGCGCGCCAGCCACCGGCAGAGGAGGAGAAGAGGAGGAGGAATCGACGATTCATTGTGTCTGTGTGGCGGAATGGCTTTGTGGACGGCGGCGCCGGCGGGTCGGTGACGGCGGGGCGCAGCGGGCGCAGTGGGCGCCAGCCACGGGCAGAAGGAGGAGGAGAGGGGGCGGCCGCGGAGGCGGGGGGCGCGGGGAGAGAGGCGCGCCCGCCGAGGGGCCGGCGGGGCGGGGGGGCGCGCGGGCGGCCTCGGGCCCCTCCTCCTCCTCTCCTCCTCCTCCTCCTCCTCTTCTCCTCCTCCTCTTCTCCTCCTCCTCCTCCTCCTCTCCTCCTCCTCCTCCTCCTCCCTCCTCCCTCCTCCTCCTCCTCCTCCCTCCTCCTCCTCCTCCTCCCCTCCTCCTCCCTCCTCCTCCCTCCTCCTCCCTCCTCCTCCCTCCTCCTCCTCCTCCTCCTCCTCCCTCCTCCTCCCTCTCCCTCCTCCTCCTCCCCGGGGGCCCCGTGAGACGGAGACGCGCAGGACGTACGGGTGCGGGCGCGGCCGCGAGGAAGCCTCGCTAGAAGCCCAACCCTGAGAACCCGTGCGCGGGGTGCACCTGAGGGAATACCCGGAGCATCCTGAGCGAGGCAGCTCCTTCAACGGCTGCGGGAAGTCGCCGCGCAGCGCGAGGAGCGAAGAGACCCAGGATACCCTGGCGAAGAGCATGTGGTTTCTTGATGCGCGCCCCTTTTGTAGAGGACGAGCCCACCAACTAAGCAGCAGCTGGCCAGGCGAAATGCAAGTGGCAGTCAGCAGGCGGAACGGGAAGTGGCACCCAAACATGTACCCAAACATGACAAGCAGCGTCCTGAAACATCAGGACGGCAATGTGTCTCAATCTTCGGCCCCTGGGGTCGCTCACAAGGCCCTGGGGCCGTCAAACAACTATCCAGGGACCGCGCGCTGAACAAAAACAGGGCATTGCAAGTACGGGGCCGCATCGGGGATCGAAACGAGTCGGCCGCTCCAGGATGCACAACAACGCCATGCAGACATCGGGCTGCACCACATCGTCTCAGTATAGTCGGACTGTCGAAATAAGAAACGCTAAATAAGGAAACGAACCCCTTATTTTGGCACCAGAAGAGACTGGGTGCACGAGGTGGGTGATCCGAAACGCTCTGATCGATCTGGAGCATCTGGAGTCGCTCTGGAAACATGTATCCTCATCATAAGTCTACCTGACACGGCCCAAGGGGGCAGGGCGGGGTCATGGATAATCGGGCCGCGCAAACATGGATTAGCGATCCATGAATTTGGTGCGCGGCATGGATCGGGGGAGGTGCCCTTCCCGAAATGCGACTGGTGCCGCCACGTTCGGCGGCGGAAATCCGCGATTTCCCATGGAAACGGGACCCGTCGCTATCCACGCCCCCTCGATCCATGTTTGCGATCGCCTGAGATAAGAATGCCGATTGGCAGAAACATGGGGACTTAGGATTCGGTCGGGCATGTCCCTCTACAGGCGGGTTGTGGACGAAAAACAAGAATACTCAAACCATGCTCCGAAATATCCAAAAAATGCCCAAAACATAGCCCCCAGACTATGGACGATGTTTGAAATATTCCTCCTGTAGAGGGACAGGCCCGACTTAACCTCAGGAGGCCCGCGCGGACTTCTTGGATCGGCACTGGACTCCCTCGCCCCGGCGCGCGCAGCACGCGAGGGGCGGCGCCAGAGGCGCAGCCGGGCGGGCTCGACGCCGCCCGGCGAAGTCCACGGGGACCTCTCGAGGCAGAGGCGGTGGCGCGGCGTCGCGGCCTCGCGCGAGCCGAGGGCCGTCTGTGAAAACGCCCGCGTGCCTGTCTCGGCGGCGAGCCCGGGGGGAAGGCGAGAGAGGGCGGGCCTTCTCGGAGGGCGGCGGGGCTTCTCGGAAGCCCTCGCGCCTTCCGAGAAGTGCCCGGGCCCTCTCCGATGCCAGGACGCCCGGAGGGCCTCCGAGAGGCCCCGCCGCCTGCTTCGAAGGCCTGCGCCCTCTCCTCTCCCGTCCCCCCCCGAGGCTCGTCGCCGGCCTGGGTCATAAGCCCCCTCCTCTGCCTGCACCACAGGCTTGGCTGGCGGAGGTCTACAAAAAATGCCCCACACTGGGAGGACGAGGAAGAGGAGGAGGGGGAGGAGGAGGAGGCGGAGGAGGATGAGGAGGAGGAGGAGGAGGAGGAGGAGGAGGAGACGGAGGAGGAGGAGGAGGGGGAGGAGGAGGAGGAGGAGGAGGAGGAGGAGGGAGGAGGAGGAGGAGGAGGAGGAGGAGGGGAGGAGGGAGGAGGAGGAGGAGGAGAGGGAGGAGGAGGAGGAGGAGGAGTAGGAAGAGGAGGAGGACGAGGAGGAGGAGGAGGAGGACGAGGAGGAGGAGGAGGCAGAGGAGGAGGAGGAGAAGGAGGAGGCGGAGGAGCTGTCCCGCGTTGCGCAGATCCTGCGAGCGCTTCGGCGGCCCCCGCGTCGAGGCACCTCCCATGCCCGGCTTTGGGGCGGGGGGTGCAGCGAGGCCTCCGGGCCGCCAGCCGCCCGGCTCTGCCCGTGCGGGGGAACCCTGGAGACCTCGACCTCCTCCCAAGGAGCAGCTCCAGCTGGGCATCGCTCGGACGTCCATTCCCTTTGCTTTTTTCGGTTTCGTGCGTGGTTTTTTCCCCAAATGATCAAGCATGCTCCTCGATGGTCCTCGCCGGAGGAAAAAATGCACACGTCCGAGCGATGCCAAGTTGATGGCCCCAGGGCCCGCGAACGGCGTCCCGACTCCCGTGGTCGGCGGAAAACCTGCGGCGCGACCTCCTCGAGTCGCCAGGGACGTCTGGGTCCTCCGTCGCGGGGGACGTCCGGCCGCGGCGGGGAGGGCCAGCGGGAAGCACGTCCGCGTGTGCATGCCCCACTCTTTGCGCTACCCCCTGGCCCGCGGCCACACAGCTGGACTGAAGCACGCCCGCCACCAGTGCGGGTGCAACTGATGGTGCACGCGTTTGTGACCTCCAGAACGCCCGAGGAAAGACAACTGAGCGCCGAAGTCTTATTCGAGATGGCATAGCGACATCATGCGGTGGCTTACGCGGGCCGCTGCCGCGGCAGGCCACATTTGAAACGAGGGCGCTTAGGCGGGACGCTTACGCGCCAATGTCGATGAAGACGGCCCCGTTTTTCTGCGTGGCTCACATGGACCGTTCATGCTGGACACCTCTGGGCCACCAATACTGTGAGTGCCCCCTTGCGGCACCGCCGCTCTGCAGGCGCAACCAGCTCGGCGGCTGCATTCCCATCGACACGTGTCCTGGGTGGTCACTCCTTGGCGCGTCCCGCCCACTATTCCCCTCGGCGTGAGTTGCACCAGCCGGCCCCGGAATAAAGATTGCCCACAACTCCTCCACCTCCTCCTCCTCCTCCTCCGCCTCCTCCTCCTCCTCCTCCTTCTCCTCCTCCTCCTCCTCCCCTCGCCTGAGATGCATCGGCCGGCCTTGGAATGACATTTGCCCACGCGGCAAGCCACGGTTTTTGGCGCGTCGCGCCCGTGGCGCCGCCGCGCCCCAGGAGGCAAGAACTGCCCCCCACGGCTCTGGTGCACTGCCCCACGTCTGACCGCCCCAGCTGCGGGCCCGCCGCCACGCTCCCAGCGTTAGCAGTTTGCTGCACGTCCCTATCCTTGGGTCGGGCGTGTCCCCCCACAGGGGGGTCTTGGACGAAGAATCAAGAGTGCTCCAAAACGATCCAAGAGTGCCCGCACCTCGGACGCCCCACCGTTCTGGGCCTCGTCGAGATGCCATCCTCCTCGGCATCCTCCCCGACCGCCTCCTCGATCCGTCCGCCTCCGGCCCAAGAACCGACGCCTGCCCCCCTCTCTCTCCTCGGCCTGCTCGGCGTCCTGCGCCCCCCCTCCTTCTCCACCTCTTCCACCTCGGCTCGGCATCCACCTCCTCTGGAGGCCTCCCAGATGGGGTCGGAGCAGGTGGGGTCGGAGGATCGCGCCGCATCGCCGATGCATCGGCGATGCATCGCCGATGCATTGGCGATGCACTGGCGACGTCGGCGATGCATAGGAGCCGTCGGCACGGAGGAACTCAGAATCATCTGGCCGCATCCGCGATGCATCAGCGATGCGGCACGATCCTCCGACCCCATATACTCAGACCCCTTCTGGGAGGCCTAGATCCTCCCCATCCTCCTCCTCCAACTGAACTTCCTCCAAGCTTCCTCGCCGTCCTCTTCCTCCTCTTCCCCCGACATGCCAGGCCGCAGCCGACCCCGGCCTGGCGCAACCCCTGCCACTCGATCAGCTGCCTCTCCCGCAGCCGGACGACCAGGGCCTGGAGGAGGGGGGCGCGGCCGAAGCGACCCCTGGCAAACCATCCCCTTCTGTGACGTTCCCCTCGCCTCTCAAACTTCCCTCCGGCCGCACACATACATCTTGGGGCGAAGCGAGGGGGGCGTCACGGGAGGGGAGGGTTTGCTAGGGGGCGGTTAGGCCGCCCCTGAAGGGGGGGGAGGGATCGATGCCTCCAACATGTTGGAAAACAATGCGGAAGCGTTTCGCTAATCTATGTTTCAAGGCTTCGGGGCAGTCGAAACGATATCCAAAACGACGGACCCTGGAGGACCTTGACTATTGCTTCTGTTTGCGGCTGTGCGTTGTGCCCGTCGTGGGGGCCAAGGCGAAGGACAACGAGCTGAACGCGGACCAACAGCAACAACGACAGGGAGTCAGGAGCGGGCGAAAGAGAGAGTAGCTCAGGCTGGCAGATTCGATGTTCTGACTGCGGCGCACACCATGCGATGCAAATAATTGACCGCGGCACACGTGGCGCTCGAGAGCGGAGCCTTCGCGGCAGCCCCCACAGGGAGCCGCGAGGTCTGGTCCGGGGCCGCGTGCGCCCCCCCTGCGCTGGGCCTCCCAGGAGCCCGCACCAGTGGCGCCAGATGCGCACTCCGCAGCCCCCACGGGGAGCCGCGAGGACTGGTCTGGGTCTGCGTATGTCCCCACTGCGCTGGGCCTCCCAGGAGCCCGCAAAAGTGGCGCCAGTTGCGCACTTCGCAGCCCCCACACGGAGCTGCGAGGTCCAGTCTGGGTCCGCGTATGTTCCCACTGTCCCAGGAGGTCCGCAGAAGAGGCGACGGTTGTGCACTTCGAAGCCCCGCGTGGTAGGAAAGACGCTGGTAGGAAGAAAGGCTGGCGGAGGTTGCGCAAACTGTGCTCGATCAAGGACGAGACTGATGCACTGACAAAGACGGACGAAACGGACGAAGACGACGACGACGAAGACGACGACGGACGGGCGAAGCCCCACGCCGACGACGACGCCGCCGCCGCCAACGATGACGGCGCCCACGCCGACGACGCCGACGACTTCCGCGGCGCGGCCCAGGCAGGAGAGCCCAGAATCGAATCGACAAGTCGAATCGGCGATCAGAGTGAATCGCATCGGCGGAGATCGGCGGCCAAGCCGGGAGGAGTCGAATCGGCGGACATCGGCAGAGCAGCAGGGCCTCACCGAGAACGCTGCGTCCTGATCGGAATCAGCCGGAGTCGGGGATGGACAGACCCCCCTTTAGTAAAACGTGGTTTAGTGAAAACGACCTGAGGCCCAAACCTGGCGGGCGCAAGCCTGGAAAATAACGGCCACGGCGCCCTCTCGAGAGCCGAAAACGGACAACTCACTAATCGACGTGTCACTGTTGGGGGTTCTGTCCACCCCCGAAATCGGCATGCCTCGGAGTCGAACCGAATCGACTCGGAGGCCTCGAAACGAGCCCTGCCCGGGCGGCCCAAGCCCGCCGAGGAGCCGCCGAGAGGGGCGCCCCCAGGCGGCCATCGCCGGCCTCCGCTGGCCGCCGCCAGCCTTCTGTCGGGCGTGTCCCCCTACAAGGGAATTTTCGACGATTCCTGTTCTTACCCAAAAATGCCCCAAAGTTGTTCAAAATACTAGAAAATAGTCCCCATACTAGGTTTGGACTATTTTGGGGGGTACTTGCTGTTTTTCGTCGAAAAGCCCCCTGCAGGGGGACAGGCCCGACCCAACGCCAGCCCCCAGTGCCCCTCGGCGGCCTGCGGCGGCCTGCAGGCGGCCGTCGACGGCGGTCCTCGGCCGCCGCCGGCGGCCGTCCTCGGTCGACAGCGGCGGCCGTCGGCGGCCGTCGGCGGCGGCGCGGACGCCGTCGGCCGGCGGCGGCCGTCGGTCGTGGGCGGCCGTCGTGCGCGGCAGCGTCGCCGTGGGCCCTCGTCGGCGGCAGCCCGCGCAGCGGGGCCTCCAGCGGCCGCAGCTGCGCTGCCAACGAGGCGGCGCGGCACGCGGCCTGCGGGTGGGGGAAACAACCCCCGGCAGGGTCGGGGTCGCCGTCGGCGTCGTCGGCGTCGTCGGCGTCGTCGGCGTCGCCGTCGTCGGCGACGTCGGCGTCCGCCGCCCGTCGTCGTCGTCCTCCTCCTCCTCCTCCGCCTCCTCATCTTCATCCTCCTGCTCCGCCTCCTCTTCTGCCTCCTCCTCTGCCTCCTCCTCATCCTTCATCCTTCTCCTCGTCCCATGTCATTATCCTCCCCTCCTCCTTCTCCCTTCCTCGTCCCCTTGTCCTCCCTACTCCATCTCCGCGCACGCTCCTGGGCTCGCCCTCATCGGCTGCCTCTGGGAGGAAGAGGAGGGTAATCCGCCGGCCCCCTTGTGAGGCCACCAGGCTGTAGGGCGAAGCTGCTGCTCCCTGCACCAGTTTCAGGTTCAAGTCTCCAATGTTACAGTCCTGCTTTCTGCTTTCTACTGTAAACTGTTTCAGTCCGCGCGAGAGGGGGAGCCCCGAAGAACCCCGTTACCACGCCCAGATCGCGTTGTCTGCAATCCGGGGGGGGGGGCGTGGAATACCAAAAATTAAACAGATTCAATTACGCGATTGTCGCGTCCCGAGGCCACAAACCCTCGTAAGTTACGTAAGTATTGCGTCTCCGAGGCGACAAGCCCTAGTGAATTGTGCAATATTCGCGTCCCCGAAACCATAAACCTTGGCAAATCACGACAAATTCGCACTGCCGAATCCAAGAGCGCTCCAAGGCGCCCGAATATGGTTCGAAGACGGCCCAAAAGGGCCCACAGAGGCCCCAAGAGCGCTCCAAGAGGCCTCCCGAAAGGGTCCCAAGAGGCCAACATCGTATATGTTACAAACATGTGTTTGAAGAATGTTGGCCTTCTCGCATGTTCGACTTTCCAACGCTCCAAAGCGGCTTCAGAGGCTCCCAAGACGGTCCCAAGGCAGCAGAAGACGCCTCGAAGCCAAGACGGCCCAAGAAGCATTCAAAACGGCTCGAAGACGGCCCCAAAAGGGGCCCAAGCAGGGGTCCACGAACCGAACATTCGATATTTGTGTCCCGAGAAATCCCCAGGAGGCCCCAAGAGGCCGCCAAGAGGCCTCAAGAGGCTCCAAGAGGCGCCCGAATCGCCCAAGAGATACCCCACGAGGCCCCAAGATGCCCCCAAGAGACGCTCAAATCGCCTCCTGCCAAGAGGCCCCCGAGAGGCTCCCCACGACACCCCAACACATATACAAGTGGCCTCAGACCCACAACCCAGGCACGGCGGCCGGATGGGCCGAAGGCCAGCCACTAGGACAACGACAACGTCTCAATATGCGGTGATGATTCCTATCCGCCCCCGCGCGATGTTCCCAGATGCGCCAAGGCAGCGCCGAAACGCACCGACGCGACTCTGATAGATCCCGGTATGATAGAGAGGGCGCCGGCGGCAGGGGGCTCAACCCTGACGGAGATTGCGTGTTCCCGCGATCGACCACGAACGTCGAGCTCGGGCCGACTGACGGCCGCCAGATGGCTGGGCTACCCTCGGAGAGTCCCGCGCACTCGGGCAAGGGGACCAGACTCAATGCCTCGCGCCTCGAGGAGGAGAAGCACTGCACAGGTCTTTGGCGCTTTGGGGCACTCGGAGTGCCATGAGGAGTCCTCCCCTGGGCCTCGGGAGGACTCCGGGGGACCTTCGGGGGCCTCTATGGACACCTCCCAGGCAGATATGGAGGCGCCAATGAGGAGAAGATGGGCCTGGTGCTCGTGGGGGAGCAGCTCCAGAAGGACAAAAACGCACAAGCATAAACTTCTGGCGCTCCGCGCGGATTTCTTGGATCTGCGCTGGACCCCCCTCCCTGGCGCGCCAAGGGCGGCGCCAGAGGCGCCGCTGGGGGGGGGATCAACGCGGATCCAAGAAATCCGCGCGGAGCGCCAAACATTTATGTTTATACGTTTTTCTTCTTCGGGAACTCCTCGGACGTCTTCGCGGGCGCGGTAAGAGCGACTCGGCTGGAGCAAGCCAAAACGCAGATGAGGCTCCATCGGAAATCGGGTGAAGCCAGATAGTGCGGGATGGAGCGGGATCTCTGGACAGGCCAGATGAGAACGCAAGGAATACCCGGGCCGGGGCTCAATAAGAAGGAGGGAGGAGGAGGAGGAGGAGGAGGAGGAGGAGGAGGAGGAGGAGGAGGAGGAGGAGGAGGAGGAGTAGGAGGAGGGAGGAGGAGGAGGAGGAGGAGGAGGAGGGCGAGGAGGAGGAGGAGGAAAGGAGGAGGAGGAGGAGGAGGAGGAGGAGGAGAGAAAGAGAGAGAGAGAGAGAGAAAGAAGAAGGAGGAGGAGGAGAGAAGGAGGAGGAGGAGCCCACTCCTCGAGGAACAGCGAGTGGCATAAACATGACTGTCGGAGGCCCGCGCGGACTTCTTGGATTGGCGCTGGAGCGGCGCCTGGGGGGGGGGCTCCCTGCGCCGATCCGACAGATCCGCGCAGACCTCCGAGAGGTTATGCTCGTGCTATCATTTTCAGGTCGGGCATGTCCTCCTGCAGGCAGATCTTGGACGAAGAACCAAGAGCTCCAGAACAGATCCGCAAAAGGTTCACGAATGCTCGGAAGCCGTCCCCAGACTGGTCCTTGGCTACTTGTGAAGATTCCTCCAGCAGGGGGGGACGCCCGACTTAAGATGATTTGCTCCCCGAACTCTCCCGAGCTGAGCTGACAGCTGTGGGGGGGGGGGGGTCACGCGCCACCGCGGGGCCCTGCAGAGGCTGGCGCCAATGCAGCCGCCACGAGGCCCCGCGCGGGAGGGGCACCGAGGGGGAGCGGGCCAGGAGCGGGTCGGGCGAAAGGGGGGGATAGCCAAGGGGGGGTTTGAGAATCAGCTCACGTAGCTGATTTTCCCGGCGCCTCCTGGCGCAGGACGGCGCCTATGTATCGAGGAATGGGCCTGGCGGCGGGGGCGGAACCAGCTGCATGCAGCAGATTTCGTAACCCCCCCTTTCCCTATCCCCCCCTTTCGCCCGGCCCGACAGGAGCAGGTCGGGCATGTCCCCATACAGGCGGATTGTTGGGGGAAAGCTGAAACATCATCAGCCCATGTTCAGCAGATGCCAAGGCATACCCGCCGAAAATCGTGCCAAAACTGTGCTTTGAACTATGTTCGGATACCCCTCCTGCAGAGGGACGTGCCAGCTTACGGCCAGGAGCGGGAGCTGCAGGGTGCTGGGCCGTGGCCACCGCCCGGGGAGCCGACCGATGCCCCAAGACCCCTAGGGGGTGGTGGGTCAATGCGCAGATGTACACACACACATGCTGTGCAGCTAGATGCACAGATGCATGCACGTCTGCGTCTCTCTGTCTCTCGCTCTCTCGTTCTCTATTTCCTTTTTCTTCGTTTTTTTTGTTCTCTGTCTCTCTCTCTCTCTCTCTCTCTTTGTCAATTTCACTCTCTCTCTCTCTCGCTCTATCTGGCTCTCTCTCCCTCTCTCTTTCTCTCTCTCCGTGCCCCTCTCTCGCTCTCTCTGTCTCTCGCTGTATATATATATACGTATATATATACATATATATATATATATATATATATATATTGCCAGCCGCCTCCCGACGCCCATGAAGGTCCGTTCCCCAAGCGGTGGATCTGCACGTATACATATATATATACACAAATATCTCTCTCTATATATATACACATACAAGCCTGGAGCAGGAGGAGCAGGAGGGGGGGCAGCTGAGTTGTTCAACTCAGCTGCGAAATGGCGATGGAACGCAGTGTCGTAAGGAAGGTGAGACAGGGGGCCCAACGACGACCCCCTTCCCCTGGTGACGCGGTCTGCAGCAACCCACTTGGCATGGAACCAACATTTCTCCTTGACATCGGTCCCTCGGCTTGTGCGCAGAGCAAAAACCAAGACTGGGCTTCCACACGACACATGCGCATCCCACCTGGCCCCGCGCGCTCCTTCCGCGTGGCCGCGATGTCCCTTGCCCCAAGAGCACTCTCCGCGTCGTGGATCCACGGCAAGGGGACGGTTAGAGCCGGGCTGAGGGGTCCATCCCGATGGGGTCCGCAAACGTAGATTAAATAGATTGTTGCACGAACAGCTGCACGCGACATCTGCGCGCAACTGTCCAACAAGTACACCGACCTATTCCAGTATTGCATGGTCAGACGCAACTATTGCCTCTAGGTCCGCAAACTATTGCGAAATACTGTTCGCGTAAGGCGAAATATCGAACTAAGGTATCGCAGAAATAACATGTTGCATTCGAGCGCAAGGCTTACTGCATCTCATCTCATGCTTAGGGCACTGTATCGTGCAATTCGGTGTACAATATAAACGATTGAATGCACTAAGTTGGCGGCGCGCGCAAGGGGGTAGGGGGAGGAGGGAAGGCGTATTAGAAGGAGGCTGCTTCTCAGAAGGCGCCGGTCCTACATCTACAGATAAGGCCCGCGCCTTCTGAGAAGCGGGGCACTTCTGAGAAGCCTTCCCCCCTCCCCCAACTCCCATCTCCGCGTGGCTAACACCTGTCGACGTCACCTGAGATCCTGGCGTTGCACTGTTTTTCACAGCGGGCTCTTTCGCCTGGTTTCGGGCCCCAGGACCCTCACAGATTCGGGGGGTCCGGGCCCAGAAAGATGGTGTCCATGGGACCAGTGGTGATTTGTGCGAAGTTGACATTGCTGCGCAACCTCACACCTAAGGGTCTAGACTCCTTAAACGCATCAACATCCCGAGCGTCTGGTCCGACCAGGCGGCTTGGTGTATACTTGAGCGACGAAGGGAGGCGGGTCTCACGCACGTTGATCTGGCGACTTTACGCGGTGGCCTGCGCGGGCCATCAGCGCGGCACGCCACACTGGAAACGAGGCCTCTTAATTAGTTACTCGCGAGCGTACATGGGACGCTTACGCGCCAATGAGGGCCTAGCCGACCCGTTGTTCTGCGTCGCTCACGTGTGTTAGCGCCAACGTGCGCTCGTCCCCCGGAGCCCTCCATTACAACGGAGGTGATGAGGGACGACACAGGCTGCATGCTGTCGGTCTAGAGCTGAGAGGGGTAAGGAGGAGGAGGAGGAGGAGGGGGAGGAGGAGGAGGAGGAGGAGGAGGAGGAGGAGGAGGAGGAGGAGGAGGAGGAGCAGGAGGAGGAGGAGGACACACCCATTGGGCTAGCACACGTCCTGAGGATCAGCGACCCTCGGCCAGACGCTGCGAGGGCCGAAGGCCGGCCGATCGAGACGGGATTGAGGACGGAGGCTCTCGGACGCATCTGGCCCCTCTGGGCAGTGGGCCGCAAGACCAGACATCGACGATGTGATATCTTCCATGCGAGGCCCCAACACTCCAGACCGGACACTCCGCCCCTCCTCCTAATTCGGCGGTGGACAAGCCTCCCTTTAGCAAACCTCCCCTTCGTGAAAACGGCTTGGGACCGAAACCGGCGGACCTGGACCCGCCAAAATGACGGCCGCGACGCCCTCTCGCGAACCGAAAACGGCCAATTCCTCAATCGACGTGTCAGGGTAGGAGGTCTGTCCACCCCCGACTATAGGGAGCCCACAAAGGACGTACGCGCCTAGCTATGTACATGAACACGGTCCCTTGAAACGCGAGACCGGCCGCGCCATACGCACATTCGCGCCATGCGAACTCTCGAAACCAACGTGGATTCATGTACGTGTACGTCCTTTTTTCGCTCCTGAGACTAGTATGGACTACAATCGGAACTAGGCCAGAAGAACATCCCTCAAGAACACGAGACCCTCCGTCGGCCAAAACGCACAGAACATTCACGGGCACCCTCCTCAGGATGCACAAAGACATCCAACAGACACGAAGAACATTAGGGTATACCCTCCCCGAGCCGACCTCGATCTTATACCTCGGTCCGGCTGTACTCGCGAGCGTACACCCCGCGAAATGCTTAAGAAATCATGGGTTAAGAAATTGAGAGTCTCAGAATTCAAATAAAAACCCAGAATGTCCATTCAAATCTTAGGATTTACATTGAAACATTAAGAATAATCGAGACTCTGGCCGAAAACTTAGGTTTTCTTAAGCATCGCCTAAGGTGTACACGCGTGCGCGTCAGTGAGGGCCCTGGCGCGCCTCGTGCGCGGCGCGTGCCTGCGGCCCCCCCTTCTGCACACGACGAGGGGCCCCGCGGCCCGACCTATGGTGGCGCGCGGGGGGGGGGCCTCCGGGGGGGCAGGGCAGGGCGAGAGCCCGGGGGGGGGGGAAGGCTGGGCACGCGTCGGGGAAGCCGTAAAACAGGGCTAGGATCGGGATAAATCGCATGGGCTTCACCTGCCTTACACATGAACACATGGGCTTCACCTGCCCTCGCTGACCCCCCGGAACTATAAAATAGGGCTAAGATCGGGATAAATCGCCCCAGAGCGTTCCGGAGCGCTCTCAGAGCGTTCCGGAACGCTCTGGAGCGGCCGCGGCGCCCCAGACATCCTCCAGACCTGCCGATTCTCAGAGATTTCGAGTTCTCCCGATCCGATTTTGTCCCGATCTTCGCGTCGTTTTAAGCCGGCTGCGGGGGAGGCACCCGGTGGGGACGGCCCGTGCGCGCGGCGGGAGGGTCGGGGGTCGCTACAGGTGCGCCTGGCACGAGGTGCCCCCAGCTTCGGGCTCCACCAGCGAGGCCCCTGGGGCCCCCCCTGAGCGGCGATCAGAAAGAGGTGTCAGGCGAGATGGTACAGCGACCTTGCGCGGCGGCTTGCGCGGGCCGCCAGCGAGGCACGCTACTGGAGACGAGGGCGCTCACGCGCGACCCCACGCAGGCAGTTTACGCGCCAATGTCGGCGCAGACGACCCCGTTTTTTTGCGTCGCCCCACTGGGCATCGTGAGGGGTGCTCTGGAGGCGGTGGGGGCCTCCTTGGAGACCTGGCAACACCCGACAGGGGGCAAGGGCCTGAACCCCGGGAGGCCCCCGTTTGGAGGCCTCGACCCTCGTTCCCCGCTCGCCCGACCCGAGTGGTCCCCGTCGGCTGCTTTGCGGATCACAGCTCAGACCTCTGGCGCCCATTCGTGAGAATCCGGGTACGGCAGGTTCGCGTCGTGTCGAACCCGGCGCAGGTTCCTGACACCGCGGGGATCCTTCAAGCTTGAACGATCCGCCCTTTCAAAAAGGCGGGATCGTTCAAGGATGGGCCGACTCTGGGCCACGGGCGGCCTTCAACCTGAAACGCCCGCGCCAGTCCACGCGACGCGAACCTGCCGTACCCAAGGAACGCTATCGGCGACGCGCGGCTGCCAGAGAGTACCACGATGTTGGGCCTGCTTTCCACCACCACCACCACCACCACCACCACCACCACCATCAGGTGGAGGGGGGGAGGAGGTGGAGGGGGGAAGGAGGTGGAGGAGGAGGAGGAGGAGGAGGAGGAGGAGGAGGAGGAGGGGGAGGAGGAGGGGGAGGGGGAGGAGGAGGGGAGGGGGAGGGGAGGGGAGGAGGGGGGGAGGAGGAGGAGGGAGGAGGAGGAGGAGGAGGAGGAGGGGAGGAGGAGGAGGAGGAGGGAGGAGGAGGAGGAGGGAGGAGGGGGAGGGGAGGGGAGGAGGGGTGAGGGGGAGGAGGAGGAGGGGGAGGGGGAGGGGGGAGGAAGGAGGAGGAGGAGGAGGAGGAGGAGGAGAGGAGGAGGAGGAGGAGGAGGAGGAGGAGGAGGAGGAGGAGGAGGAGGAAGGAGGAGGAGGAGGAGGAGGAGGAGGACCCCCTCCCCCTCCTGCTTGTGGTGGTGGTGGGAGGCAGGCCCACCACACGAGACTGGAAGACCGCGCGGAAAAAGCCAGCGAAGACGCCTGGAGGCCCCGGCGGAGTCGGCGTGCGGAAGGCCGGCTCCTCTGGGCAGCTCCGCCCCAGCAGGGGCAGGACCCTGGCAGGACCCTGTAAAACGACGCGAAGATCGGGACAAAATCGGATCGGGAGAACTCGAAATCTCTGAGAATCGGCGGGTTTGGAGGATGTATTGGGCGCCGCGGCCGCTCCAGAGCGTTCCGGAACGCTCTGAGAGCGCTCCGGTACGCTCTGGAGCGATTTATCCCGATCCTAGCCCTGTTTTACCCTGGCAGGACCCTTTGCCGGACCCTTTGCCGGACCCTTTGCAGGACCCTTTGCCGGACCCTTTGCAGGACCCTTTGCAGGACCCTTGGCAGGACCCTTTGCAGGACCCTTTGCAGGACCCTTTGCAAGAAGCCCAGCCCTGAGAAACCGCGCGCGAGATGCGCGCGGGGCGGGGGGCACCCAGAGCGCCCTCGACGCAGCAGCTCCCTCCACGGCCGCGCGAAGCCACTGCGCAGCTCGCGGAGCGAGGAAGCCCGGGATTAGAGGAACAACATAACTGCACAAACATACACTTTTGGCGGTCCGCGCGATTTTTTCTTGGATCTGAGCTGGAGCCCCCTCCCTGGGGCGCGGAGCGCGCCAGGGGCGGCGCCGGAGGCGCTGCCAGTGGGGGCCCAGCGCGGATCCAAGAAATCCGAGGGATACACTGACGAAAAATACAATGGGGGACGGACCAGAAGAAACCTTCCAGAAGAAACCAAGCTCTGAGACCCCTGGGCGTCCATTTCTTGGTGTGGGAACGTCACGCTTTCCACAGCAAAACCATCGAAACCCAAGAAACCCAGGGCACCCCGGAGACGAGCAGGGTGTCTTGGCATGGGCCTCCACTGTACACTGACAGAAAACCTGGCTTCTGGATGCGCGTCCCCACTGCAGGCCACGCACGAAGCAAGTCCACCTGCAGGGCCGCCAGAGCTCCCCGCAGGGGCGGCGCTGGAGGCGCCGCCGGGGGGGCCCAGCGCGGATCCAAGAAATCCGCGCGGACCGGCAAAAGCCTCTGTGTATAGCGCTATCTCTGATTTCGAACGTCCCGAAACGTGTTACAGTCTTGATTTAACGAACGCACCGAAATCGATTGCCTGCTCCTACTTCTCTTTACGCTGGCATGTTTTTGCACACCTATGTGCGTAGCGTCTTAGTGACACGCGCGTGAAGATCAACATTGAAGGGGCCCTGAGACACACAAATCAATACACACAAATAACAAAATTCCCCATCTTTTCCCATATTCTCTGGGCTTCCGTCTGCCCCCCCACTGCCCATATTTTCCCATATTTTTTCTGGGGAATCGACGATTCTCATTGTGTCCGTGTGTTTTGTTCTCCTCCCGAGAAACATAGCGTTGTGCCTTCTCCGAGGGAGGCGCTGAGGAAAAGCATGGCTTCTGGGGGGGGGGAGGAGGAGGAGGAGGAGGAGGAGGAGGAGGAGGAGGAGGAGGAGGAGGAGGAGGAGGAGGAGGAGGAGGAGGAGGAGGAGGAGGAGGAGGAGCATGGCTTCTGCGGCGTCCAGCGGCAGGGCCCGCGCGCGAAGAAGTCCGCGGGCCGCGCGGAGGCTCCCCCGTGGGGCGACGGCCCCGCCCCCCCGCACACCCTTGACGGCCTTCATTCACCCCCCTCCCCCTCCTCCTCCTCCTCTCCTCCTCCTCCTCCTCTCCTCCTCTCCTCCCTCCTCCTCCTCCTCCTCCTCCTCCTCTCCTCCTCCTCTCCTCCTCCTCCTCCCTCCTCCCTCCTCCTCCTCCTCCTGCCTCCTCCTCCTCCTCCTCCTCCTCCTCCTCCTCCTCCTCCTCCTCCTCCTCCTCCTCCTCCTCTTGTTCTCCTCCTCCTCCTCCTTCTCCTTGATCCTCCCCCCCCGCGCCGCCTCCTCCCACACGGCGGCGCGGCCCAGGAGTACCTCCAGCATCGTCACGATGGACATGGGGGTGGTCTGGAGCACCTGTGCCGGCGGCGCGCACGTGGGGGGCGGGGGGCCGACATCGAGGAGGGGGAGGAGGGAGGAGGGGCCCATCCTGAGGGGAGGAGGGAGGAGGAGGAGCGTGGGGGTGGGGGGGAGGTTCAGGAACGAGGGGAGGAGGAGGAGAGAGTCAAACAGCATGGAGGACAGGGATCTGAGATAGAGGAGCACTGGAACAACTTCGGCGCGTTCGGGCCCCGAGGGCCCTGCCGTCCAGAAGCGGCTCAGGATGACGAGCTGGTTCTGGGGAGCGCCCCGGGGGCCTAAGACCCGTTCCGATACATCTTCCGATCTGATGTCTGAGGACAGAATTTCATACCCCCCACGCCGGTCCTGGCACCCCCTGGCGCCCCCAGGTGGTCGACGACACTCTGATATCAGGGGTGATGGAGGGAGGGAGGAGGGAAGGAGGGAAGAGGGGATGAGGGGAGGAGGGGGTGGAGGGGATGAGGGGAGGAGGAGGGAGGAGGGAGTGGCGAGAGCGAGAAGGGAAAGAACTGGAATCAGGGGGGGAGAGAAGGAGGGAAGGAGGGATGCAGGAGGGGGCGGAGGAGGACACAGGAGAGGAGGGGAGGAGAAGAAGATGAGGGAAGGAGGGAATGAGGAGGGACGAGGGAAGGGAGGGAACGAGGAGGGAGGGTGGGCGCGGGAGGAGAGGAAGCGAGGGAAATATCGCGAGGTAGTGGGGTGCGAGAGGAGGAGCGGGGGAAGGAGTGAGGGGAGGAGTGAGAAAGGGGTGAGGGGAAGAACGGATGGGAGAGAGGTGCGAGGGTACGGGCAATATAGGAGGAAATGAGCGTGGGGGCGAGGTGAATGGGGGACGGGACGGGAGGAGCGGGGAGTGCGGAGCGAGGATGGATGGGGCAAGCGAATGGAGGAATGAGGGCGGGGAGGAGGTGAGCGGGTAAGGTGACGAGGGATAGGAGGAGGAGGAGGAGCGACAGGTGATGCTGGGGGAGGGACCCCCACCCCGTGTCCCCGCAGCGCCCCCGAAGGAGCGCCACAAGCGCACCTAAATGCGCTATTTCGGTGACCCAAAACGATCGAGGGTATCTTGGGGGGAGGCCCGCCGCGCTCGAGACATCCCCCCAACACGCTCGGATTTCTTACCCCCCATCCCGGTCCCGGCAGCACCCTCCAGGGCCTCCGAAAGAGCTCCCGCGGGGAGTCCCCAGGAGCGCCGCGGGGAGGGGCGCCGCGCTCGAGACGTTCCCCCTAAACCCTGGTCCCGGCAGCACCCCCCATCCCAGTCCCGGCAGCACCCCCCAACCCCCACCCCAGTCCCGGCAGCAACCCCCACCCCAATCCCCGGGGGCCTCTTGGAGGTCTCCTGGGAGCCTCTTGGAAGCCCCCAGGAGGCCCTGGGAGCCTCGGAAGGCCTCGGAAGCCCTCCGAAGCCATGGCAGGCCCTGGGAGGCCCTCGGAACCCAGGACCCCCCAAGGATCCCCAAGGCGTTCCAGGGAAACGACTAACTAACGAGTGACCAGCACTTCCCCACCGTCAGCATCCGATTCTCGGATCCCTCCATTTACCTCACCTCCTTATCCCAACCTCGGATCACTCTACTTACCTCGCCCTCCTCAAAACTTCCATATCCCCCACCAGGATGAGATGAAAGGATGAAGAGGGGGAGGACGAGGAAGAGGAAAGATGAGAGGGAAGGGCGAGGAAGAGGAAGAGCGGAGAAGAAATGAGAAGTGAGTGTGGAGCTGGGCAACGCGCGCGCAAGCCAATGCAATGCAACGCAACGCAACGCCACGCAATACAACCCAATGCAATGAACGCAATGAGCACACATACTCTGTTTTTGGCCCTGGAGGTTTTTTTGGAACCCGGCACCGTTACCACGGAGGGTGGTATGTTATCCTGTAGTGAATTGAAGCAAGAATCATGAGGCTGTGGTTCGTGGTACCCAGTGGCCCTGTGCTGTGGCCTCCTGCTTATTAGAAGTGAATGTTGCTCCAGGCTCTGAGTTTGACCGTTTGCTCACATGTACTCTCCCTGTTCATCAGAATCATCATCAGCAGCAGCATCAGCATCAGCATCAGCATCAGCATCAGCATCAGCAGCACCATCATCACCATCATCGTAATCATCGTAATCATCGTCATCACCATCATCAAAATTATCATCAGCAGCATCACCATCATCATGGTCCTCTTGCTCTTGCTGGCTGCCGTTCGTCCATCTCCTTCCCGTTTCCATTATTCTATCACTCATATCCCTCCCTCCCTCCCTCTCTCTCTCTCCCTCTTCCTCTCCCCCGCCTCCCCCGTCCTCCATCCACCACCCCGCGAGGCGTGGCGAGGAGAGGCGAGGGGAGGAAAGGAACGGGAGGGCAGGACGGGGGACAAGGGAAGGCAGGGGAGGCGAGGCGAGGAGGGGAGTCGGACGCGAGAGTGGGGTGGAATGGAAGGGAGTGGGAGGGGCGGAGCGGGACGGCAAGGGGAACGGAGGGAGGGGAGGGAGAGAGGCAGGAAGCATTGGGGAGGTTGCCTGTCCGCGCCCGCGCGCATGCCTGCTCGCCTGTCTGCCCCGAGAGGGCCCTAAGATAGCCCGCAGCTCCACGATGGGTTTCCGGGGCCTCCTGGGAGTAGGACTCCAGACTCTAACCCTCGGACCCGGGTTTGCTTAAATATGCCGTCTGAGCGGACGTCGCCGCCGCCGCCGATCAAACGTCGAGGTGGTCGAACATTGTCGACGATTCTGGCCTCTTCTGGGCCTCCGGAGGCGGCCTCCAGGGGCGACTTCCAGAGACCTTCGGATGGGGGTCGAGGATCGAGGCTCGAGGATCGAAGCTTCGGGGAGCTGCAAATCCTTTCTGGGCCTCGGCGGGGGCGCCCGCGGCTGGATCCGCCTCGAGATTCTGGCCAGAAAGCGCCCCGGGACAGGGCCCAGGGGTCGTCGTCGTCGTCGTCGTCGACGTCGACCGTCGTCGTCGGTCGTCGGTCGTCGATCGTCGGTCGTCGGTCGTCCGTGTCGTCGGTCATCCATCGTCGTCGGTCGTCGTCATCGTCTATCGTCGGTCGTCCTCGTCGGTCGTCGGTCGTCGCCGTCGGTCGCCGCCGGTCGCCGTCGGTCGTCGTCGTTTCGGTCGTCGTCGTCGTCGGCGTCGTCGTCGTCGTCCTTGTCCTGGTCCTCGTACTCGTCCTCGTTCCCTCGTCCTGTCCACCGTCGTGCGTTGTCCGTTGTCGTCGCGTCGTCCGTCGTCGTCGTCGTCGTATGTCGTTGTTCGTCGTCGTCACGTCGCGCGTCGTCGTCGCGTCGTCCGTCATCGTCGTCGTCGTCCATCGTCGTCGTCGTCGCGTCGTCGTCGTCGTCGTCGTCGTCCGTCGTCGTGTTCGTCATCGTCCTCCGTCGTCGTCGTCGTCGTGTCCAGCCGAGGTGACGGAGGGAAAAACGAAAACCGACCACTTTCGAACGAAAGTGGTCGGTTTTCCCGGCGGCGAGAACTGGCCACCGCGACAGAGGATGTGAAGGCGGGCCGGCGACCGGGGCCGACCCCCCCCACATGTCCTGCTCGGATATCCGAGCAGAGGATGTGAAGGTGGGCCAGCGGCCGGGGCCGACCCCCATTCACATGTCCTGCTTGGATATCCGAGCAGAGGATGTGAAGGCGGGCCGGCGGCCGGGGCCGACCCCCTTCACATGTCCTGCTCGGATATCCGAGCAGAGGATGTGCAGGCGGGCCGGCGGCCGGGGCCGACCCCCTTCACATGTCCTGCTCGGATATCCGAGCAGAGGATGTGCAGGCGGGCCGGCGGCCGGGGCCGACCCCCTTCACATGTCCTGCTCGGATATCCGAGCAGAGGATGTGCAGGCGGGCCGGCGGCCGGGGCCGACCCCCTTCACATGTCCTGCTCGGATATCCGAGCAGAGGATGTGCAGGCGGGCCGGCGGCCGGGGCCGACCCCCTTCACATGTCGTGCTCGGATATCCGAGCAGAGGATGTGAAGTCGGCAACCCCTGCCGCCTGCCCCCTTTGGCCATCGCAAGAGCGCGCGCGCAGAGTGGCTCGGGCTGGCGGCCGAGGCCGCTTCCCTCCACATGTCCTGCTCGGATATCCGAGCAGAGGAGAGAATGCGCGAAGTTGCTGAAGGCGCCGTGCCACAGCAGCGCCGAGCAAGATCCGCAGCATTCGCAAGCAATTCAAGACATGACTGGAGGGGCCCCGACGACCCACTTCACATCCACTGCTCGGATGTCCGAGCAGAGGATGTGAAGGTGGTCTGATCCAGCATTCGGCCTCCATGACCATGCAGAAAACGTCCCGGGGCATCGGCGGCAATGGTCATGGAGGCCGAATGCTGGATCGGCCATCCGAGCAGGACATGTGACTGGGGTCGGCCCCGGCCGCCGGCCCGCCTTCACATCCTCTGCTCGGATATCCGAGCAGGACATGTGAAGGGGGTCGGCCCCGGCCGCCGGCCCGCCTTCACATCCTCTGCTCGGATATCCGAGCAGGACATGTGAAGGGGGGCGGCCCCGACCGCCGGCCCGCCTGCACATCCTCTGCTCGGATATCCGAGCAGGACATGTGAAGGGGGTCGGCCCCGGCCGCCGGCCCGCCTGCACATCCTCTGCTCGGATATCCGAGCAGGACATGTGAAGGGGGTCGGCCCCGGCCGCCGGCCCGCCTTCACATCCTCTGCTCGGATATCCGAGCAGGACATGTGAATGGGGGTCGGCCCCGGCCGCTGGCCCGCCTTCACATCCTCTGCTCGGATACCCGAGCAGGACATGTGAGGGGGGTCTGCCCCGGTCGCCGGCCCGCCTTCACATCCTCTGTCGCGGTGGCCAGTTCTCGCCGCCGGGAAAACCGACCACTTTCGTTCGAAAGTGGTCGGTTTTCGTTTTTCCCTCCGTCACCTCGGCTGGACACGACGACGACGACGACGGAGGGCGATGACGAACACGACGACGGACGACGCGACGACGACGACGACGATGGACGACGACGACGATGACGGACGACGCGACGACGACGCGCGACGTGACGACGACGAACGACGACGGACGACGACGACGACGACGACGACGACGACGACGACGACGACGGACGACGCGACGACAACGGACAACGCACGACGGTGGACAGGACGAGGGAACGAGGACGAGTACGAGGACCAGGACAAGGACGACGACGACGCCGACGACGACGACGACCGAAACGACGACGACCGACGGCGACCGGCGGCGACCGACGGCGACGACCGACGACCGACGAGGACGACCGACGATAGACGATGACGACGACCGACGACGATGGATGACCGACGACACGGACGACCGACGACCGACGACCGACGATCGACGACCGACGACCGACGACGGTCGACGTCGACGACGACGACGACGACGACGACGACGACGACCCCTGGGCCCTGTCCTGGGGCGCTTCCTGGCCAGAATCTCGAGGCGTATCCAGCCGCGGGCGCCCCCGCCGAGGCCCAGAACGGATTTGCAG
This sequence comes from Prorocentrum cordatum, assembly GCA_963575745.1. Taxonomy (NCBI): domain Eukaryota; class Dinophyceae; order Prorocentrales; family Prorocentraceae; genus Prorocentrum; species Prorocentrum cordatum. The sequence goes on along the minus strand of CAUYUJ010002581.1, from coordinate 200,707 downwards.
TTCCCCGAAGCTTCTATCCTCGAGCCTCGATCCTCGACCCCCATCCGAAGGTCTCTGGAAGTCGCCCCTGGAGGCCGCCTCCGGAGGCCCAGAAGAGGCCAGAATCGTCGACAGTGTTCGACCACCTCGACGTTTGATCGACGGCGGCGGCGACGTCCGCTCAGACGGCATATTTAGGCAAACCCGGGTCCGAGGGTAGTAGAGTCTGGAGTCCTACTCCCAGGAGGCCCCGGAAACCCATCGTGGAGCTACGGGCTATCTTAGGGCCCTCTCGGGGCAGGCAGGCGAGCAGGCATGCGCGCGGGCGCGGACAGGCAACCTCCCCAATGCTTCCTGCCTCTCTCCCTCCCCTCCCTCCGTTCCCCTTGCCGTCCCGCTCCACCCCTCCCACTCCCTTCCATTCCACCCCACTCTCGCGTCCGACTCCCCTCCTCGCCTCGCCTCCCCTGCCTTCCCTTGTCCCCCGTCCTGCCCTCCCGTTCCTTTCCTCCCCTCGCCTCTCCTCGCCACGCCTCGCGGGGTGGTGGATGGAGGACGGGGGAGGCGGGGGAGAGGAAGAGGGAGAGGGAGAGAGGGAGGGAGGGAGGGATATGAGTGATAGAATAATGGAAACGGGAAGGAGATGGACGAACGGCAGCCAGCAAGAGCAAGAGGACCATGATGATGGTGATGCTGCTGATGATAATTTTGATGATGGTGATGACGATGATTACGATGATGGTGATGATGGTGCTGCTGATGCTGATGCTGATGCTGATGCTGCTGCTGCTGCTGCTGCTGCTGCTGCTGCTGATGATGATGATGATGATGATGATGATGATGATGATGATGATGATGATGATGATGAACAGGGGGAGTACATGTGAGCAAACGGTCAAACTCAGAGCCTGGAGCAACATTCACTTCTAATAAGCAGGAGGCCACAGCACAGGGCCACTGGGAACCACAACCTCAAGATTGCGAACCACAGCCTCATGATTCTTGCTTATTTCTTCAATCCGAGACCTCCCTATCCACTCACCAGGGACAGTTTTGCGCCCCGAATCCGATTTTGGTGACCTGCGCTCTCCTCACATACCCTCCCCTCCACGGCAAGGGGACGGTCAGAGCCCAGCTGAAGGGTCCGTCCAGCTGGGGTCCGCAAACGCAGATGAAATAAATTGTTGCGCGAACAGCTGCGCGCGACATCTGCGCGCAACTAATGCGCCAGCGGATTCAACACCGACATAAACCCTTTATTCATGGTCCGACGCAACTATTGCCCTTTGACCCGCTTACTATTGCGAACTACTGTTCGCGTAAAGCGTCGAGACTACGTCATCGCAGAAATAACATATGGCATTCGAGCGCACGACTTACTGCGTCTCATCTCATGCTCGGGGCACTGTGTGATGCAGGTCGGTGTCCACTATGAACGATTTCATGCACAAAGTTGGCGGCGCGCACAAAGGGGGTAGGAGGGGGGCAGGCGTCTGAGAAGGAGGCTGCTTCTTAGAAGGCGCCAGCCCTACATCTGCAGATAAGGCCCGCACCCTCTAAGAAGAAGGGCACTTCTGAGAAGCCTTCCCCCCTCCCCCGACTCCCATCTCCGCGTGGCTGACACCTGTCGACGTCCCCCGAGATCCTGGCGTTGCACTGTTCTCACAGCGGGCTCTTTCGCCTGGTTTCGGGCCCCGGGACCCTCACGGGACGGTCCGGCCCGAACAATGACGCAGGAAGATGTTGTCACATCCCGAGGCCTGGGCCGACTAGGCTGAAGGGGAATTGGAACACACAAATAAATACACACAAATAAAAATATTCCCCATATTTTCCTATATTTTCTGAGTTTTTGTATTCCCCCCCACTGCCCATATTTTCCCATATTTTCTGGGAATCGCCGATTAATTGTGTCTGTGTGTTTTTCCCCCTCCTGATAGGCAGCTTGGTGTATAATTGAGCGACGAAGAGAAGCGGGTCCCACGCACGTTGATGTGGCGACTTTACGGGGTGGCCTGCGCGGGCCGTCAGCGCGGCACGCCACGCTGGAAACGAGGCCTCTTAAGTTACTCGCGAACGTACACGGGACGCTTACGCGCCAATGAGGGTCTAGCCGACCCGTTGTTCTGCGTCGCTCACGTGTGTTGGCGCCAACGTGCGCTTGTCGCCCGAAGCCCTCCATTAGTCACAAAATGCAGAACATCGTCCCCCAGCAATTGTTTGGACTGTCTTTGAATGTTCCTCCTGTACTGGGACACCCCCGACTTAAGTCTGTCTCCGGATCCGTTTGTGGTGACCCTGTAGGCCGCAGGCTGGCTAGAAGCGCTCGGATGGAGAACACACACGTTCGGCGCCGAGCCCAGAGCGCCCTGAACGCAGCAGCTTCTCCAACGGCCGCGGGAAGCCACTGCGCAGCCCGCGTACGTAGCGAGGAAACCCTGGATTAGACGAACAGAGCACGGCTTAAACAGACACTTTGGGCGGTCCGCGCGGATTTCTTGGATCTGAGCTGCAGCCCGCTCCCTGGCGCGCGGGCGCAGGCCAGGGGGCGGCGCTGGAGGCGCCCCCGGGGGGGCCCCAGCGCGGAGCGCCGAGTTGCAGGGAGGAAGGAGGTGGAGGACGAGGAGGAGGACGAGGAGGAGGACGAGGAGGAGGAGGAGGAGGAGGAGGAGGAGGAGGAGGAGGAGGAGAAGCAGGACCCCCTCCCCCTCCAGCATATGGTGGTGGTGGTTGAAGACAGGCCCATCGTTGACGCTCCCGGAAGCCGCGCCGAGAAGCAGGTGGCTTCTTGTCGGCGGCGAGCCCCCGGGGAGAGGTGACAGAGGGCGGGCCGTCTCCGAGGTCCCCCGGCCTCCTGAGGCGTCTGCTTCTGAGCATGCCCCCCGAGGGCGCAGGAGACTCCTCGGGAGGCGCGAGGGCTTCTCGAGGAGCCCCGCCGCCCTCTGGGCAGGCCTTCCCCTTCCCCTCCCCCCCCCCCCCTGGCTCGCCGCCAGGCTAAACTCATTGCACCGGCCTTGCAGACGTGCTGCAGCGGACTTCTGCGTGGATGGTTGCCCAGAGCGGCGAGCGAAGAGCGACGTGGACTTCGCGCGGGCTCCTGGGTGTCTTCACTCCTGGCCGCAGGACGACATGCCGCGCGACATCCACCTCGAAATCCGGCACGAAATTCTCCAGGCCACCCCAGGCCACACCGGAGCGAGGAAACCCTGGATTAGAGGAGGAGGAGGAGGAGGAGGAGGAGGAGGAGGAGGGGAGGAGGAGGAGGAGGGAGGGAGGGAGGAGGAGGAGGAGGAGAGGAGGGAGGAGGAGGGAGGAGGAGGAGGAGGAGGTCCGCGCGGATCTCTTGGATCTGAGCTGCAGCCCAGGCCACCCCACCCTGCCGTTTCCCGAGCGACGTCCGCCCTGCGATGTCGGCGCCACGACAGCCGTGGGAGCCCGGAGGGCCTCCAGCGAGCCCGCCCCTCGAGGCCTCCGGAGGCTCCCCGGGGGGCCTCCCCGCTCCCCAAGGGTGCCCGGGGGGGGCGCCACGGGGATAGGGGCACACACGGGTCTCCTGCGGGGCCCTGCAGGCGGCGACGAGGGGAGACGACGACGACGACGACGACGACGACGACGACGACGACGACGACGACGACGACGACGACGACGACGACGACGACGACGGCGACGGCGACGGCGACGGCGACGGCGACGGCGGCGACGGCGACGACGACGACGACGACGGCGGCGCGGACGACGACGACGGCGGCGGCGGCGGAGACGACGTCAACAGCGGCGACGACGACGGCGGCGTGGCGGCGACGACGCTGGTAGAAGACCACGCCACCGGCTTCGGGATGCCGAGGGGGGGCCGTCCCCCGCGGGAGGAAGCGAGGAGGAGCGGGACGGGAGGGGGGAGAGAGGAAGCGCGGGGGGGGGCAGGGATCGTGGGGGGACGACAAGGTAGGATAGCAAAGGGCAGGGTCGAGAATCAGCTTTGGCTTTCCTGGGGCCTCCTGGCGCCGGGAGGCGCCCATGCATCGGGGAATGGCCCGCGGCGGGGCGGTAACCCCCTTTCCCTATGCTGCACTTGAATCGGGCCCGAAGCACGGGGAGGGCGACGATGGTTGTGGCGGACGGAGAAAGGCGGGCGGGGGGTTAATCAGGGGGAGGGGAGGAGAAGAAGCTCGAGGTCAAAGCATCATCGCACGAGCCGTGCAGGCAGAGGAAACTGCAGAAATGCCAAGGCTAGATATCCGCCCGCGTGGCCTCTGCAGCCAAGGGCGAAACAGATAATTACGCGCATGACTGCTGCATCCATGCTGCAAGGCGGGCGGGGAGGGGACGAGGATGAAAAGGAGGAGGAGGAGGAGGAGGAGGAGGAGGAGGAGGAGGAGACGAAAGCGCCAGTCGATTCGATTGACCCGTTCGCAGCAGTGAGCACCGAGGAGGGGGGGAGGAGGCGGGGGCGGAGGTCGGGGATGGGGATGAGGCGGAGGAAGCAGAGGGCGTTGGAGGGCAAGCGGAGGAAGCCGGAGGAGTCCAGCCGGAAGGCACCCGAAGCTTAGGTCGGGCATGTCAGCCTACAGGCGGATTTTAAACGAAAAATGGAAAATGCCCCAAACGTGCAAAACAAACTTCTCAAAATAGTAGAAAAATCGCCCCCAGACAATATTTGCTACTACTTCTGAGTATTCCTCGAGGGACACGCCCGGCTTCACCCGAAGCCCTGCAGACACCTCCAGGGGGACCCCCCCGCGGGCCTCGGGGGCCCCGCCTTGAAGACCTCCAGATGGGGGGGGGGGGGGGCGACAGGGGGGCGCTGGCTCGGGGAGGGCAGCGTCTCGACCTGCGGCCGGCGACGCATCGCGGACAGATCGGCTACAAACACAATCTTAGGTCGGGCGTGTCCCCCTACATCGGGGGCAGCCAGGGGCGGGGGGCGTCCAAGAAGGGGGGGGGCGCAGATCATGGGGGGGCCGGGGAGGCGCCATGAAATCTGGAGAGCTATCATGGCCCCCGCCATGATATCCCCCCCTGGTCATCACACCCCTTTGCCGCCCCCGACTACAGGCGGATTTTAGACGAAACATAAAACATAGTCACACACGCCACAGCCGCGTCAAGCAATGATCAGCAAAAACCTCAGGAAGCCATTAAGGAACCCCCGGGGTTCTCGCCGAACGGTATAATTAGCACCGCGCAAAAGGAAGGAACATGAATGATTCCCGCGCCCCAGCTCCGGTGGTATCCCAAGTGGAATTGGAAAAGTAATACTAAGAATGAAAATAAGCAGACGCGTCTGCGTTCATGGCAGTTCCTGACGATGTCTCAGGCGAGGCGCTTGTTTCAGAACCACACGGAGACCAGATTTGCGAGAATGCCTCAGGCGGTTTGCTTGTTTCGGCGGGCAGACTCGTCAGCGTTCATAACAGGTTGCCAGGTGCCAGGGTAACGCTTCCAGGGTGCCGAATGCGTTGTACTTTCGCTGGAGAGGGGGTGGGGTTCTTAATTGCTTGCTCGGGTTATTCAAAGATAGTAAAAACATCGTCCCTGGACCATTCTTGGATCAATTTTGCAATCTTCCTCCTGCACAGGGACACGCCCGACCTCACGCGAATCCACGCGCTCCTGGGCGGGGTGGGCCATCGGGCCCCTATCGGCGATCAATGGCCGATTGGGGGGTCGATGTATCCGAGCCTGTCCCCCCTTGTTGGCTTCGGGTCGTACACCTTTAAGAAGGGACCGACCTTCCTGGCAATCCTGTTGACTACCACGACATGCTCTTAGAACCCAAGCATGCTCCAATAACAAAACCAACGTTCTCAGAACAGAAGCCCGATGTGATACTGCAAGGCAGTCCCGGCCAGAAATGGTCCAAGAACATCCCGTGGAAACCACAACAGGTTCTTAGAACATTGTGTGGTAGGCCTATAGGTGACGAACCAACAACACACACCCATACCCATAGGGGGGTCGGAAAGGGCTATGGGTGCGTGTTGTCGGATGGGGGTCCCCGCTCGAACGGGAGCGCTCCCCAGGGTCCGACAAACCGCACCCATACCCATAGCCAGTCCTCCTCCCAACGACCCCCTTATGGGTATGGGTGTGTGTTGTTCGTTCGTCAATAGGCACGCCAGGACGCTTCGCCACTGCTCGACACCCGGGTCCTCGGGCGGCCGCCTCGGGACAGCCCGGGCAGCTCCCCGCAGCGCCCTCGGCGAGGCGCCGCTGCCAGGGAGCAGCCCGAGTCCGGGCCGAATTCAGCCTGGCCTTAGGTCAGGCATGTCCTCCTACAGGCGGACGAAAAAATACGTACAAAAAACTATACAAAAAACACAAGCGTTTTACTTTAAAAACAATGCGTGAAAAACAATATTAACAAAACACAATACTTTAAAACCTAATAGTCAAACCATACTTAAAACAAAGAACAATACATGCTAGAAAGATAGTCTTCGAATATTCCCCCTGTAGAGGGACCTGCCCGACGTGACGCTGGCTGAGTTCCGACCGGCCGGGCTGTTGTTCCAGGCCGAGCTTGGTTGCTGCCTGCGGAGCGGCCTCCAGACGCATCCAGGCGAGGGCCGCCGAGAAAGCCCCGTCCGGCACACGCGGCGGACGGGCCAGGCGCCCGCAGCTGCCGCATCTTCTCCACGAGGCCCTCGATCGCCAGCAGCGACGGGTGGGCCTCCCGCGCAAGTGGGAGGCGTCGGCGGCGGCGGCGACGTCCGACTGCAACCCCCCTTTAAATCTGTCCCCCTCCTGGGGTTCGTCCTGGCTGGTCCTTCGAGCTGCGTCCAGCCGTGGCGGCGACAACCTCGCGAAAAGCGTCAAACTCGGCGCGCATTGACAATAAGGTCGGGCATGTCCTCCCCACAGGCGGATTGTGGACGAAAAATAGAGAATAGTCAAAACATAGTAACAAAACATACTCGAGCCAACGTCGCCAGACTATTGCTGAATTATTTCTGAAGATTCCTCTTGTAGAGGGGCGTGCCCGACTTAAACTCATAGGGGGATGCTCATGGGAGGGGGGCGGATCGGCTGCTGCAGCCTGTTTTTCCGTCGCCTCCCAGCGCCAGAGGCACCTGTGCATCCAGGAAGGTTTCGGCGGCAGGGCCGAAAGCAGCTGCATGCAGCAGCGTTCGAACCCACCCTTCGCCCAGTCCCCGCCCCCCCTTCGCCTGGCGGGCGACACGAAGACCACGACGAAACGCAGACGAAGACGACGGTGACGACGGCGCAAAGGCCTCGAACTCCCCGAGCAGCTCGCGCACACGTGCGAGCAGCGCCGCCAGGGGGGTGGCCAGCTGCAGCAAGATGCCTGGGTTGCTTCGGCCGTAGAAGTCGCAGACCGCCTCCTTGTGCACCTTGTGCCTCGCCCGGGGCCGCATGGGGGCGCCGGCGGGCGGTCGTCTCACGGGCGGTGGGCAGATCGAGCAAAACTCACAGGGTCCAGTTTGCTTTGACCCCAGAGCTCCTGGGTGGGTTGGCCTTTCGTTCTGGGCGGTGCAGTGGTGCTACTTCCTCCTCCTCCTCCTCTTCCTCCTCCTTCTCCTCCTGCTCCTCCCGCTCCTCCTGGCCGCTCCCTCCTCCTGTCTCCTACCTCCTTCTTCATTATACCTCCCGCTTGACTCCTACCCTGCTTTCTTGGGTGCTGCCCACTGCAGATTTGTGTGGGTGCCAATTCCTGAGAGGCCTGCCGAGTGGTGCCTCACGTACGTGAAAACGAAGCCTCGCCCTTCCTGGTAGCTGCCAAGTGCGCAACCGTAGCCGTTTTCGCTGGCTCCTGAGTGGTCCGCCGAGCGATGTGTTACACATGTTCCAAGCAAGACTTCGCCCCGAATGGGTCACATTTGTCTTGGCCGCGCGCAGAAAAGGGGTAAAAGGGGAGGGTGGAAGGCCTCTTAAAAAGGAGGCTGCTTCTTGGAAGGCGCCGGCCTTCCATATGCAGAGCAGGCCCGCACCTCCCAAGAAGCAGGGGTGCGTCTAGGAAGCCTCCCCCCCCGCCCCCTGCCCCTCCGCGCGTGGCTGACTCTTGCCACGCGCGTGAGCTCCTGGATGGCCCAGCGGAGCTGCAGGAGAGCCCAGAATCGGATCGACAAGTCGGATCGGCAGTCGAAATGAATCGGATCGGCGGAAATCGGCAGCCGAATCGGGAAAAGTCGAATCGGCTGAAATTGGCAGGCTAGTATGCCTCCAATAAGAAATCGGAACCCAAATCGGAATCCCAAGTCGAATCGAATCGGAATCGGAAGCCATCGAAGTCGAATCGAATCGAATCGGAGGAATCGAAACGAGCCCTGGCTCTGAGCCTTACGAAGATCCAAACGAGACACCGCAGTCGCTGGAGGCCGCCGAAAACGCGCCCCTGTCGCCGTGCGCATTGGCGCTGGGCGGGCCTGCGGAGGGCGCTCCCATGCAGGAGCCCACGCGTTTTTCTGCCCCTCCGAGGGCGCGTTCGCCGTGTGCTCCTTTCCTCTGCTCGTCGTCGTTCTGCTCTCCGCCCCCGTCTACACCCTGCGAAATGCTTAAGAAATCATGGGTTAAGAAATTCATAGTCTCAGAACTTGAATGAAAACCCAGCATTTCTATCAAACTCTTGGGATTTACATTGAAACATTAAGAATAATCGAGACTCTGGCCGAAAACTTAGGTTTTCTTAAGCATCGCCTGAGGTGTATCTCCAGATCGGTCCATGACCCATGGGGCGCGCAACACCACGTCACCCGTATATGTACGCACGGACCAGATGTATACACGTGTGTATATTCATGTGTGTGGACGTGCCGAATATCATATCGTTCCCTCCTCTGTCGCTCCTTTGAAGTGTTATGAGTGTTGGTAGTCCTCTTCGTATTATTCTTACTCCCGTTCTGCTTCGTCGTCGTCTTCAAAAGACTCTCCCTCTCTCTCTCTCTAAATTATTATCATCCTCTCCTCCTCTCCTGGCCCTCTCGATCCTGCGGCGCCCTCTCGATCCCCCCGAGACCTCCTCCTCCTCCTCCTCCTCCTCCTCCTCCTCGTCTCGCCTCCTCTGTCCTCTTCCTCCTCCTCCTCCTCCTCCCTGGGAGCCCGAAATGTGTTTCTGTTTGTCTGTTCTTTCGTTCCCGCGGCGCCCACCTCTCGCCCCAGAACGAGGCCACGGAAAAGCATGGCAAGCACTGAAAGTTCGAGAAACCTGCCCCGCACAGGAACGAGTAGGAACCAATCTCAGCCTCCAAGGGCGGGGGGAGGATACAACGAAAAAGTTGCACCTCCCCCTCCAGACTGCACGGGACTGCTTGTCGCGGCGGCTCCCCAAAGGCCAGATGCGCTCCCCCACCATGGGCCTGTGGAGCAAAGACGAAGCCAAGGCGAGGGTCAAATCGGGTGAGGAGGTCTCTGGGAACAACGAAAGGCGACACCAACACAAGCAGGGCGAGAAGATGCGAGGAGGCAAGGGGGGTCTCCCTGGTGGTGTGGTCCCCCTCCTCTCGCTCGAGACATCCCCAGCCTCCAGCTCGGGGAGGCGTCGTGGACCTCATCGCTGGAGGTGGCCCCCCTGGTGGTGTTGGTGTCGCTTCTCCGACCTCCGAATCTCGGCGCCGGAGGCTGTCTTTCGGGAGCGGCCAAGAGGGGGCTGTCCAAGAGGGGGGGGGGGTGCAAATCATGACCGGCGGCACGTGCGCGGCCCAGCGGGAGGGCCAGGGACGTAACGAAATAAGACCTACAGGCGCCAGAAAATCGGGGGAGACATCACGGCCCTCGCCATGATCTATCCCCCCCCCTACCCTGACCTTCCAGAGAGCTATTTTTTAGCACTGGAGGCCTAAAAACTTAAAAAAACTGAGCGAAACAGCCTAAAACCAAGACGTAAAATAGCTCTGGGATAGGTTTTTACGTCGGGTGCTATTTTTTAGCCCTCCTGGAAGGTCAGGGTAGTCATCACCCCCCTCTTTGCCGCCCCCGAGCCTCGGGCGCCCAGGCCTTCCCGGAGCGCTCCAGAGCGCCCCAGGACCGGCCCCGCCCGAGCTCCCCCCCGCCCTGGGCCCCTGGGAGGCCCGCCTCCGGCCCCGGAGCCACCCGCGCGGCCGGGGAGGTGGACGGCCTCGGGGGCGCGTGCCACGGGCGAGGCGCGACGAGGGAGGGCCGGGGAGCCCCAGGGAGCCACTCTCAGTCCGGGCATGTCCCCCATGCCAGGCAGATCCTGCAGGAGAATAGTAACAGAGGACCAGCTAATCCTAATCGAACACGGCTTGAGGGGACACAACAAAAAACAACAAAAAAACGTCCCCAGACTATTGCTTGACAGTGTTTGAAGTCTCCTCCTACAGAAGGACACGCCCGATTTAGAGCTACCTGGGCGTTGTGCGCCTGGGAGGGCCCCCGAGGCAGGGCCCGGCCGCCACGGCCGGACTCCCCCCCGGCATCCTGGCCCGAGTGCGCCATGGGAGAAGTCCAGGTAATGCGCCAGTTTTCCACCACCACTACCATACGTAGGACGGGGAGGATGGGGAGGTCCTCCTCCTCCTCCTCCTCCTCCTCCTCCTCCTCCTCCTCCTCCTCCTCCCCCTTCTCCCTCTCCTACCTGCGGTAGTGGTGGTGGAAAACAGGCCCGTCCCCAGGGAATCGGTCCTGAGGGAGGACGACCCCGAGACCTCGGCCTTCTGCACGCCAAGAGGCTTGCCTGGGAAGCCCCAGGAGGCAGGAGAGAACATAATCGAATCGATAAGTCAGATCTGAAATCGAAGTGAAGCGGATCGGCGAACAAAATCGGCAGCCGAGTCGAGAAAAGGCGAACCGGCGGAAATCCGCAGGCGAGTAAGGCCTCAGGTGAGCGGAGCCCAGGCCAGACCCGAAATCGAATCGAGTCAGAATCGGACACCACCGAAATGGAATCCGAGCGAGCTAGGGAAATCCGAGCCACGACCCGAACGCCACTGAGCAGAAGGAGGAGGAGGAGGAGGAGGAGGAGGAGGAGGAGAAGGAGAAGGGGGAGGAGGAGGAGGAAGCCCAGGAGGAGGAGGAGGAGGAGGAGGAGGAGGAGGAGGAGGAGGAGGAGGAGGAGGAGGAGGAGGAGGAGAGGAGGAGGAGGAGGAGGAGGAGGAGGAGGAGCTCTCTGGTGGAGGGGCGGCACGCCTGCCCCCCGCGTGCGCGTAGTGCTTGCGGCCGCTCGTGGCCACCTCCAGCAGCGGCTTCGCCTGCCGCAGCCGCCGCGCGCCGCGGCCGCGGCCGCGGCGGGCACTCTCTCGGAGGCAGCGGACTCTCTCCTCCTCCTCCTCCTCCTCCTCCTCCTCCTCCTCCTCCTCCTCCTCCTCTCCTCCTCCTCCCTCCTCCTCCTCCTCCTCCTCCTCTTCCGCGGCGAGGGGGCTCCCGGCGGCACCGGCTGGGCGACGGCGGCGGCGGCGTCGGTGGCGACACCGCCCACGAGGCGCACGACGATGGCGGCGACGAGGGGCCACGGCGGCGCCACAGGACGACGACGGCGACGACGAGGGCGCCGACGAGGGCGACGACGAGGAAGACGATGACTGGCGCCAGCGGATGACGACAGTGAATGACGACGACGGGCGACGACGACGACGACGACGACGACGGCGACGAATGACGACAACGGACGACGATTGACGACAACGGACGACGATCGACGACGACGAATGACGACGACTGACGACGACGACGACGACCACGACGACGACGACGACGACATGCGGGAGGATCAGCAGCAGAAGGGGGAGGACGAGGGATGCAGGTACTTGTTTTTTTTTCAAGAGGGGGAGGTAGGCGGGGAGGGGAATGAAGGAGCCTGATGGAAGAGGTGGCAGGTGCAAGGAGGGAGGAGGTACGAGGGAGGCGGGCGATTGGGGGAAATGAAAGGGGGGAAAGCGGAAAGGAAGGGAGAAGGACGCAGTGAGCGAGGAGGGAGAGAGGGAGGGCAAGCTACGTGCGAACGCGCTCCATTCCTGACATCCTACCCCTCCCATCCGTCCCTTCCAAGTGCGTTGCTGTATCCGCCGTCGCGTGTCGTAGCGGACCTGGAACTCCAGAAGACCCCGTGGTGGCATGCGCAAGCGGAAAATCAGCTAAGTACATTGGAGGGGGGGTGGAAAATGAGTCGAATGAAGAGTAGGGGAAAGGGGGATGATGAGGAAAAGGGAAGACGAGGACGAACAGCAGCAGCTGGAGCTGGAATCGAAGGAGCGGGAGGAGCAGAAGAACCAGGGGAAGGCGGAGAGGGGAAATTTGGGGGGGACCATGATGAAAAAATACTCGGATCCAGAAAATCGCCACGGTAGCCGGTCACCATAAGTTCGGCTGGTGCCCTCGCGCGAGACGAAAGGCAAAACGGCAGACGCACTGCCAGGTGGGCATCCTGGGACGGCCCCACACACCCCCCAATACCACCTGGGCAGAGCACCAGCCGAACCAGGAAATGGGGCTGGGAGTCTGGGAGGGCGGGCGAAAAACCAATCGTTTTTCCACTGTCGCCGCGCTTGCCTTGTCCAGGCAATCCGCGGCGACCTGTGGACGTCGTCTCGCCGTCTGGCTTGCTGGCGACCGACCCCCGTCGAACGTCTGCGCCGAGTCGTGCGGGTCTGCCCCGTCCAGGAAGGGCCCCGCCCGTTGTCCAGGGACTGCGGCTGCCGAGTGCGTTTGCCTTATCCAGGCAGGGACCTCTTCCTTATCCAAGAACTGCGGCTGACCTTGGGCTCGCTTTGTCCAGGCAGGAGCCCGTCCCTTTCGGGAACTGAGCGTTTGCCGCGCGTGGGTTAACCTTGTCCAGGAAGGGATCCGTTCCTTGTCCAAGAACTGTGGTTGAGTTTGTGGGTTTGCCTTGTCCAGGCAGGGACCCGCTCCCTATCGGGGAGCCGAGCATTACCTCGTGGATTTGCCTTGCCGAGGCTGGGAGGCGAGCATAGGTAACCACACGTGAACCCCACCCCTGCACGTCGGCTAGGGCCCAGATTCCTGAGGATGTCTGCAGCCAAGCGAACCCCAGCAGGGGTGTCCGGAAGCCCAGCGTCGACTGGACCCACAGGTAAGGAGTTCGCACGTGGTCGCAGAGAGCATGGACGGACCTCCCATGCCTCCAACTCTGTCTCTTTCGCTGCGCCATCCTGGGCATCGCCTGTCGACAACAAACTGTCGCTGTCAAAAGGCTGTCGACAACAGGTGAAACGGGTACAGTTGGATGTGAGCCTACTGAACACTGCAGGAAAAATTGAACAACTTCGAAGACTACGGGAGCGCCCCTCAAATCCAGTGTCGCCCAGTTCGCGGCCCTCGTCATACCAAACACTGCCTGGCAAACGCGGCCGCTACTAGGGGGAACACAAACCTAAACCTACCTCGCTTTTGACCACCCTCGCTTCCAAGAGATACCAAACGATGCCAAACTGCAGCCTGTACTGGTCAGGCCGCTTGACGAGGAGGCGCGTGGTATGGCTTGGTTTTGCCTGGAAGCGAAATCGGGGTAGGTAATGCACGCTCTGAGCTACACTTCGCGAGTCTAATAGGTTCTAGTCTCACAGCCACCGTAACTCGGCGCTAGCTGACCCAACAAGCCCTGGCCTGCGCCTTGTTCCATATCCGCAGCGGGTCTGTCCGTGATGTCGAATGTCAGTTTGTGTTGTTTCCGGTGGCCAGCGCAACACCGCTGCTGCAGAGGGAAATTATGCAGCTCCTCGCCGTGGCTATCGCCAGCCACACAATCGTCTGATCTTCCGTCGCCTGCCATGCCATCGTCTTGTCTCAGAAGCGCGACGGCAGCGATGCCGGACATGGCGAAGATGGCGAAGTATATGCCGAGCATTGCATAGTAGGTGAACCTGGACTGTATAAGCACCCCAAACATCGTCGCAATGACGACCTTCAGGGGTCTACCAAAATGTTTATAAAATGGCGGCGTGCATACTGAACCCACACACAGAAGCTGTAAGCGCAGCCAGTGAATAACATTATCATAACAAGGCAATTCTGCGAACACTATTGGACGCATTACCAAAATCCATCGGAAACGCCCCACCAAAAACTTGGCTCCGGTTTCGGTGAATGTCGTGCGTGCGAAGCGAAATAGCGCAATCTCCTGCACCATCTAAGCCCAAATCACGCCCAAATGAGTCGGGCCCGGATGCATCTGGGCTTGTCCGGGGGGGAGCTGTGGTTGTCCCGATGGTTGTCCTGCTCTTTATCCCAATGATTGTCTCGATAGTTGTCCCAATGGTTGATCCGATGGTCCAGATAGTTCACCGGATGTTGGTCCCGATGGTTGCGAGGACGTTTGCCAGGATATTTATCCAGTCAGATGGCCGTCCCGATGGTCGCCCCGATGGTTGCCCCGACGGTCGCCCCGATGGTCGTCCTGATTCTTGCCCCGAAATGTATCCCGAGGGGTTGTCCCGATGGTTGACCCGCGGTTGATCCGCTGTTGTCCCGCTGTTCCCCCTTGGGTGTCTCGTAATTGTGACACGGTTGTCCCGTTGCTGTCTCGTGGTTGTCCCGCGGTTGTCCCGCGGTTGTCCCGTGGTTGCCCCGTGGTTGTCTCGCGGTTGTTCCTCGGTTGTCGCGTCGCTGTCCCGCGTTTGTCCCGCTTTTTCACTTGGTTGTTCCATGGGTGTGTTTTGCGGTTGTTACTATTGTCCCGCGGTTGTCCTGTGGCTGTCCCGCCGTTGTCCTGTACTTGCTCCGCGGGTTGTCCGACGGTTGTCGCGACATTATTCTGTGTTCGTCCGGTGGTTATCCCACGGATGTCACGTGGTTGTCCCGCGGTTGATTCGTGGTTCTGCCGTAAATGCACCGTGGTTCTCCCATGGTTGTGGTTCGCGGCCCGCGGTTGTCCCGCGGTTGTCCCGCGGCTGCGCCGACGTTGTTCTGTGGTTGTCATGTGGTTGTCCTACTACCCCCCCGCACGCCGCTTGTTACTTCTCCCGACTCACGGATCGCGACGCTACGGGTGCTTTCTTGGGCGCCCGAGTTATCCGGGGTAACTCGGGTCCGGGGTAACTCGGGTTTGGATTCCCGAAAAAGGAACCCGAGTTATCCCTGACCCGAGTTACCCCTGATGATTCGGGGCTCTGGACGCCCGAATTATCCGGGGTAACTCGGGTCCGGGGTAACTCGGGTCTGGATTCCCGAAAAACGAACCCGAGTTATCCCTGACCCGAGTTACCCCTGATGATTCGGGGCTCTGACTTTCCGTCATCCGCCGCCCCCATGTGGTCTTGCCACAGGGGTGCCTTGCGTGCTGAACCCTGCTGGCTTCGTTCTGGCCCTTCTCTTGGAGCACGGGCTGCGCCCCGGCGCGCCACCAGCGTCTCCAGAAACGGCCGTAGGGATATCCTGAACCGATCGGGATCTTGGGGATCCTAGCCCAAGACGCCGTATGGTAAGAATGAGCGGTTTGCACGAGACGTCCCCGACAAAAATGGCGATGTTGAAATATCGATGGCCTCATCGTCGGACCTTCCAAAATGACCACCTCGCAGCAGACATCTTCAACTAAAATGCAATGCTGCAAAATAATGGATCGAAGATAGACCGGAGCGCTCTCGGATGACCTCCAAGATTGCCCATAAAACAACAATGTTGAAAAACCCAACGGTTTTCTTCACGTCTGTTCAAATGCAAGCGTTTTGGAGTCATCGTCGAGCCATCTTAGGCCTCTTGGGCCGTTCTGGGGCCATCTTGAAGGCATCTTGGGCGATCCTGGGCGATCTTTGGCTCTTGGGCCGTCTCGGGCCGTCGGGAGACCGAACATAAGCAAATGCCAAAATCTTTTAAACACCTAAGGAAAATCAATGATGTTTGCCTCTTCGGGCCTTCCTCGAAGACCTCTGGGAGGTCTCATGGGCCGTCTTGGAGGCCTCTTGGCCCTTCGTGGAGGCTCCGCCTCCTCCTCCTCCTCCTCCTCCTCCTCCTCCTCCTCCGCCTCCGCCTCCGCCTCCTCCTCCATTTTCCTTCTTCTCCCCATGATCCTCTTCCTCACGTGTTCCCCGCAGAGTTTCAAGGACGGCTGGGGGAACACACGGTCCGATAGCTTGGCCAACCTCCAGCTCAACTTTCGACCCCGGAGGCGTTTCTAGAAAGGCAGGGGGCGGCGGTGATTCGCCGCAGGCGTCTTCGATATAGACACGTAGATCGAAACCAATTGCCCTAGCCAGCCCAACCAGCCAGCCCAACCAACCAGCCACCTAAACAACTCAACCGGCTCAACCAGCCCAACCAGCCACCCCGCAACCCCAGCCAACCCGCCAACCCGCCAACCCGCCTCCCCCCGCCGCCTGCCCTCCGTCACCGTCGAGAGGGGGGGGAAGTGTTTCTTACAAGCGAAAACCACAAAAATCACCCCCCCGGGGTACGGCGGGTCAGCGGGGGGAGGGGAAATCGCACCGTACTATGGGTGAGCGGGATTCGCGCCCGAGGTGCCCAAAGACGACTTGGGGCCTCAAGTGCGACACTGTCGTCATTTTATTACCTTCACCGCGCTCCCCTTCTTAACGGAAAGGCTCCCATCCGTGAAACTGTCGTCATTTTTCAGCTCCCGCGAGAGGCTTCTTAGAGGCCCCCAAAGGCTCCAGGAGGGCCCGTGGCGGCCTCGGGAGTGCCTAGGAGATCTCCGGAGGGCCCCAGGAGGACCCACTCTGCACCTCGCCCCCCTTCTCAACGGAAAGGCCCCCATGCGTGAAATTGTTTTCATCATTCCGCCCCCGCGAGAGGGTTCTGAGAGGGCCCACGGAGGCTCCAGGAGGGCCCATGGCGGCCCCGGGAGGGCCCACGAAATCTCAAGAGCCCCCCGGAGGACCCATTCTGAATTACACTCAGGGAGCTCCAGAGGGCCCAGGAGGCTCCAAGAGGCCCCAAGAGGCACCGAAGAGCCCAAACAGGCCACAGGACCCCCAGCACGCTCTAGGAGAGCCAAGGCGACACCAAGAGGCTCCAGGACGGGCGTCATGCCCTCTCCTCCTCCTGCTCGTCGTCGTCATCCTTCTCCTCATCCGTCCTGCTTTCAATCATTCCTCCCCCTCTTCCTCCTCCTTCTCCTCCTCTTTCTCCTCCTCCTCCTCCTCCGCCTCCTCCTCTTCCTCCTCCTCTTCCGCCTCCTCCTCCTCCTCCTCCTCCTCCTCCTCCTCCTCCTACCTCATCCGTAGTCTCGAAGGCTCCGATAGCGCCGTGCGCGAGATCCGCCTCCTCCCCATCCGTCCTCCTCCCTCCTCCCTCCTCCTTCCCTCCTCCCTCCTCCCCTCTCTCGGGAGCGTCACAAAGAGGCCCTCCGAGGAGAATTTCACGACAACAAGGGCGCCGACACGATGAACAGACACCACGTCGGGGCTCTGGGGAGTCGAAGAGGAAACCTCTAATAACGTAATCTTCGATGTTCGGGGCATTTTTCTGACCACCTGCGAGCCTGGCGCAAGCACACGAGTGGAGGAGGAGACACCACGACGCTCCACGGAGTAAACTGCACCCTGTTGGTTTCTACCCCCGTGAGGGGCGTTACAGGGTACATAGATGAATGTGTATGGATGGGTATTGCGAATCCGACCCAGGGACAATCACATACCAAAATCCGCAACATTCCCCTTCAAACGCCATACCCCCCGAAGGGTGTTCCTGTAATGATAGGTTTGTCTGACCCCAGCCTGAAACTCAATCCAACTACTCGCCGCAATGATGTAGGGTGACGATACAGCGGCTGTCTTGACGGCCATCTGGAACACGAGGGATACGGGCTCTGCGCGCTCTTCGTTCAGGAGCACCGCGGGACTCGTGAAGAGAACATGCCCGCCAGCAGTCGTGAGGGCTCGCAGAACACCATAGAGGATAACACCGCCGACCATCACCTCGGAAGCGAGCCTGGGGGGGAAGTGAGAAGGGGCGGGCCCTCTCAGAAGGCTCGGTCCCCCGGCCTTCCGATAAATTTCGTGGGCCTTCCTCGGAGACACCAAAAACTTCTCAGAAGTCGCGAGGGCGTCTGAGAAGTCCCGCCACCTTCTGAGAAGGCCTTCTCCTTCTCACTTCCCCCCTTCGCTCGCCGCCGATCACCTTCACAAAAATGCTCTTCTCGAGGACGAGATCAGGAGAATGCAACCCTCCAACGAAATCGAACCACACTTTCAAAGTCTCCAAGAACTGACCCGCCATGAACGGGAATAATTCCGTCTGGTAGAACGTTTCTGCCTTTTCGAAGCGATCTTTTCCCCCGAACATAAGAATGTCGCCCACACTGAGCATCTTGCCCATTGCTGATCCAGAAACCATCGAAGCAAATAGCTGCATGGTTTCCTTCTCGGACGTCATCACGCGGTCCTGCCCAGGCATTATGGCGAAGAGGATGACAAAACAACCGATTGTCAGAAGCGCGTCGAGAAAGATGTGGACACAGACCACGGCGGTAGCCATGAACGAGATCCTCCTCTGCTTGCGAATGTGGTTGCCAAGTCCACTAACAGCGACAAGCAATTGCACCGCAGCATGTAAAAAGAGCCACGCCGAATGCGGGTTGGAATACGTAACAATAAAGGCCCGGTCACCGCCTGCGTCGTTCCATTCATCCCCCCATTTCTTGATCTGTAAATCGCGAATTCGCTGGCCCAGGGGGCCGGGCCACACGCGTGAGAGACCTGGGCCGGTATGGAAACGGGAAGAGCGCTTCAGGAACTTGCCCGAGATGGCTCATGCCACCCTTCGCTCTGGAGAGCCTCGGTGTTAGGACCTTGTCACATCAACGCTGTCTGTTGGGAGCCCTGGTGTTCAGAGACCTTTACGCTGCAACTCGTTATTGGGAGCCTTGCTGCTAAGAACTTTCTACGTCACCGCGCTCTGGGGAACCTTGGTGCTAAGAGCTTGTTACGTCACCGCTCGCTGTTGGGAGCCATGGTGTTACTTGGCGTCTCTGGGGCTTCCGGGGTTTCTTCTTGGGGGCCCCCTGGCCGTCTTTGGGCCATCTGGGGCCGTCCTGGGGGCCTCTTGGGCCGTCTTTGGGCGTCTTCGAAGCATTCGGCAACCATGGGGCTCTCTTGGTGACCTCTTGGGAGCCTCGCGGGGCCGACTTGGGGCCCTCTGGGGCCCAATTTGGTGCCCTTTCTGGGCCGTCTGGGGGCCCTCGTGGGCCGTTTTCGGATCCGTTTCTGGGCAGCTGGGGCCGTCTTGGGACGATCTTGGGGGCCTCTGGGGCCGTCTTGGGTCGCTCTTGGCCCGAAAAGGCGAGAACATGAGAAACCCGCACTAACCATTGAAAAACATATGAATTGTGCATGTCCAGGCCCTCTTGGGAAGCCTTTTGGAGGCGTCCTGGGGCGTCTCGGGGCTCTCGTGGCCCGTCTTCAAGCGCCAGGAGGCCATCTGGGGCGGACTTGGGCTCTGTTGGAGCACCCTGGGGCCGTCCTGGAGTCTTCTTGGGCCCCCAGCCCTATGGGCTCTGTTCTTGGGACCCCGACCCCACGATAGCTTGCCCAAAATCGACCGATACCCCCCAGACTCCCCCCACCTGGCCACGGCATTCCCAAGGCTCTGGGCTCTGTTCTTGAGACCCCCGACCCCGCGACGTCTCGCCCAAAATCGATCGCTACTCCGCTCCATGCCCCCCCTCGCCCCCTCCATGCCTGGCCACGGCATCCTCCGGCCTCTGGGCGCTGTTTATGGAGACCCCCCACCCTGCGATTTCTCGCTCAAAATGGACTGGTACCCCCCTCCATGCCCCCACCTGGCCACGGCACCCCCAGGCTCCTGGGCTCTGTTCTTGGGACCTCCGACCCCGCGAACTCTCGCCCAAAATCGGCCGATGCTCTCCTCCATGCCCCCCCACCTGGCCACCGTCGTCGATGCTCTCTTCGGATTCGAAGACAGCTATCCAGCCTTCTGTATTTTCGCTACCGACGCATGGCTCCGCGCAGCGACTTCCCTCCGTTTGCGCTCTTGGCTAGCACAGCGCACGTTGCACCTCTGCTTCCCATCCGCCTTCTGCGTCGATCGCCCAGCCAACCAGTTGCTGTAGTGCTCCTTCCCGAAAGCGCCCTGACATTCTACACAATTCCACTTCCCGCATTGCAGCTTTGCGCCATCGATGCAGCACTTGCACTTGCGGTGCCGAGCGGCCACGCTTTCCCACATCCTAATCGAAAAACATTCACGTCGCTGCGCCACCTCGCACACAACGCAGGCCCTCACGTCCTCCCTCGCAGCTGCGTTGCGCTGCGCAGCGATGCAGCGCTTGCACTTGCGGTGCCGAGCGGCCACGCTTTCCCACATCCTAGTCGAAAAACATTCACGTCGCTGCGCCACCTCGCACACAACGCAGGCCCTCGCGTCCTCCCTCGCAGCTGCGTTGCGCTGTGCAGCGATGCAGCGCTTGCACTTGAGGTGCCGAGCGGCCACGCTTTCCCACATCCTAATCGAAAAACATTCACGTCGCTGCGCCACCTCGCACACAACGCAGGCCCTCACGCCCCCCCTCGCAGCTGCGTTGCGCTGCGCAGCCCCAGCGTTGACGCAGCGCTTGCAGTTGCGGTCACGATCGGCCGCTCCTTCCCGCATAAATTGCAAGAAAAACTCACGCCGCTGCTCCGCCTCGCGCACAGCACAGGCCTTGCATTCCTTCCTCGCCGCAGCGTCCCGTTGTGCAGCCGCTGCGTCTACGCACTGGGTGCAAGCAAGCGACGCTTTGGAGGCGTGCCCCAACATGTAGGCGGAAAACTCGGCCTTACTCTTCGACTCCCCACATTCTGGGCATAAAACCCGCTTTGCTGCTTCTGCGCGCGCCTTCTCCTCCTCTCTCTGCAACTTCTTACAAGATTTGCATGTGGGCTCGTCGTTCATCTGTTCCGCTTTGGCATATTCCACCGGTATCTTGTGCTCGCCGCAGCGCGAACACTTAAGGTGCTTCTCCAGCTCCTCGCAATCCAGGCACATTCCCCCTTGGCACCGGGCGTTCCCTGCCTTGCCCCACTGATGCGCCACGAAAGCTTGCTCGCACTTGCGCTCCTCGCACACATAACACTTTCGCCTCTCGGGACAGCCCACGCAGCGCCGTGACGTCAGCTTCGCGCAGTGGTGTTGGGAGGAGGGGAAAGCACCCTGGCTCTTCCAGAGTCCGCACTCCATGCACTGCCACGGCGTTCCCACGCTCTTCTTGTCTTCCAGGCACAGGTTACACACGCGCAGGCCGTCATCCCGACTCCACTGGCTCAGGCCGAACTGGTTCTTGTACTTCACTGAGGAGCAGAGTGCGCATCTCCCCGAGGGCATAAACTCCTTCTCGATGGCGTCCCAGTCCAGGGCGTCTCCGCGCAACGATTGCAAGAGTAAGGCGGGCCCCTTCCGTTCACCTTGGGTGCACGGCGCGCGGTCAAAGGCTCGGAATATCAACATGTCCGCGCGCCGTCGCACGCGCGTCAGTGCCACGTAGCTCGAGAGCGGCGACGTTCCCCCGCCGATGCTCAAATCCACGATCACACCTTCCTTGAACGTATGCCCCTGCGCCGCGTGGGCCGTCGCGCCGAAAGCTGGCGCCAGAGGGAACTGCCGTCTTTTGACTTTGAGTCGTGGATACGGGCGACCCTTGTCCACGAACCATTCCTTCTTCTGCGGCGTCACGGGGTGCAAACCGGGCGTGCTCAATCCCTCCATCGTCCACGTGCGCGGCTTCCGGCCGCCATTCCCGTCCTCGCCTTCGTCAAACAACACGAAAATTGCTTTCGGCGTCTTCTTCAATATGGTCTCTCCGCCGCGCGTGACCTGGTCATCTTCGCCGACTCCGTCGCAAATCCAAGAGTGCACTCCCCCCACGCGACCGCGCAGGAGGTTCTTGTCCTCGCCTCGATCAATGTGGTCGGCGAAGGCGACCGGCATGCCCTCTGCGATCGGCAAAAAACCATACAAGTCCCCACTCTCCTTGTCATGCCGCTGGAGCCACGCCAGCTTCTGGCGCGGCAAATCTGGCCGCTCACGCAGCGCCTCTGGCGTCGGAGTGTCCCGTGCAAGAACGTGCACCATCGGCTTTCTGTGTCTGCGCGCGTATTGCGACGCTCGAAGCTTGTTTGCCTCGCATTTGACGTCGTTGTTGGGAAACACACCCGGCGCGACAAGGAACTTCTCCGACAACAATCGTGGGTCGTCAGGGCCATCCACCACGAGCCGTCGCCGCGCCCGCTCCTCTCTGCGCACGCTGCACTCCTCCTGGCGGATCTCTTTCGGCGTCGCTGGACGTCTTCGTCGCTGCCCCGACCCCATCCGCGTTGCATCCCTCCTGGCGTCGCACAGCTCCCGACAGGCCCGACTTCCACAACCAACGTCCCCGTTCAGCCAGCTGCCAGTCACGGTTGTATCGCGACCATACAAAAATGCGTGCGAATCCGCTGACAGCGCCCCTCTACGGAACTCTTCTTGCACTTCCTTCAGCCAGGCGTCGTCGCACCTTTCGCACTCCTCCAACTCTGTCACGCCCTGAACGCCGCACTCGGCGCCGCCCCACAGGAGCGCTTGCCCGTCCAGCACGGGTGGCAGCGACGTGTACTTGCGGGCCGCCGAGATGCGCTCCGTTGGGATATCCGCAAGGAAGCCGCCGTCCGGGGGTGCCAGCTGCCAAATTCACCACTCAGCACGACGTTCGAACCGCCGAACGAGCGCGGCACGCCATCTTCGCTACGCTTCGTCGTCCCCACGTCACGGATGACCCCGCGCAGTTTCGCGTCTTCTTCTGCCAGTAGTCTGGCGCTCACCATGCTGATCTCGTCGATGAACAACCACCTCCACTGCAGCACGCGTTTCGCCGTCTCGTACTGCAACTTGACGTCCTCCCCCTTCACTTCACCCCGTTTGATGGCCGGAATACCACACGCATGGTGGATGGTATCGCCTCCCAGCAGCTGAGCCATGACGGCCTGCAGAGCCGTGATTTGGAAATGCACACCAAACCCCAGAGAACCCCACATGGAATCCTCAGGAATCCTCAGGAATCAATGACCTCATCGGAGTCATCAGGACTTCAAAAAGAATCCCGGGGGGTTCTCGGGATCCCCTGGATATCCCAGGACTACCCAGGAATGACCGAAAACCTTTAAGACTCCATCGTAATCCATAGAAATCCATGGGAACCTTCAGGAGCCATAGGGATCCTGAGGACCCCCCAGGAATCCCCAGGAACATTGAGAAATCCGCAGGAATCCACAAGAACCTACGGGAATCCGTAGGAATCCACAAGAAGTCGATGCAATCCGTAGAAATTCTTAAACGGACAGTGAATACAAACCAAAGAAAATCTGCGGAGAAGGACGACGAGGACTAGCGCAACGCGAACCTCCAGCATGGCCGTCCGACTGATCGGAAACACGTATACGGAAAAGCAAAACACGGTCAATCAAGCGCACTAAGCAACTGAGCTTCCCTGAGTTTCTCTGGGGTCGGCGGCAGAGGCGGCAGCCTTTAGATGAATTGTGCATGTCCAGGCCCTCTTGGGAAGCCTTTTGGAGGCGTCCTGGGGCGTCTCGGGGCTCTCGTGGCCCGTCTTCAAGCGCCAGGAGGCCATCTGGGGCGGACTTGGGCTCTGTTGGAGCACCCTGGGGCCGTCCTGGAGTCTTATTGGGCCCCTCTTGGGGATTATTTGGGCCATCTTGCGAGTGTATGGTGCCGTCTTGGGCGCCTCTGGGGCCGTCCTGGGGGGGAGCGCGCGTGTTAACGCCCAGTTGCGCACCCTTCCCTCCCTCCTCTGCGCTCCTCCCTGGAAGGCTTCGCCCTTCTGAACGTCATCACTCGTACCTCGCGCTTTCCGTCACCTGGGCTGGCACGAGAACGGAAAGAGCGTTTCAGGAACTTGCCCGAGATGGCGCATGGCACCCTTCGCTGTTGGGATCTCTGGTGATGTGTATAGTGGCGGGTTCCCCTTGAAGGCGAAGCCAACACGATCTCAACATTTTGGTATAGTGACGTTGTGAATTATGCGTGAGCATAAATATATAATGTTAAACATAAGTCTATATCGCGGACGGCTCAACAATGCATCAAGATAATCACGTGCAGTGTACATAGCACCAGTCTTCCACTGGAGGGTACAGAAACAGCGCCTCAGAAACTTGCCAAACATGGCTCATGGAACTGTTCGCTCTGGGGAGCCTCGGTGTTCAGAATGTGTTGCATCACCGCTCGCTGTTGGGAGCCTGGGTGTTAAGAGCTTGTTACATTACTGCTCGATCTTGGGAGCCTTGGTGTTAGGAGCTTGTCACGTCACTATGGACCCTTGGGAGCCTTGGTGTTCAGAGCTTGTTACGTCACCGTTCACTCTTGGGGGCCTTGGCGTGAAAACCTGTTTCACGCTACAAAAAGCTCTTGGGAGCCTTGGTGCGAAGAATCATGTACGCAATCGTTCGCTATTGGGAGCCGTTGTGTTTGGGGTTTGTCACGTCAACGGTCGCTCTTGGGAGCCTTGTTGTTAAGAGCTCGTCACGTCACTCTTAGCTATTGAGAGACTTGGTTGTCAGAATGTGTCACGTCATCACTCACTCTTGGAAGCCTTGGAAATGAGAGCGACATCCCTCGCTCTTGGGAGCATTGGCGTTAAGAGCTTGTCACGTCCGAGCTGACCCTTAGAAGCCTTGGTGTTAAGAACTTGTCACGTCACTGTGAGCTACTGGGGATATTGATGTTCTGAGCGTGTTACGTCACCGCTGGCTCTCAGAAGCCGTGGTGTTCACAACGTTTCACGTCACTTGGGGCTCTTGGCAGCCTTGGTGTTCAGAGCGTGTTACGTCACCGCTCGCTCTTGGGAGCCTTGGTGTTAAGAGCTTTCATGTCACTGCTCGCTATTGGGAGCACTGGTGTTACGAACTTGTCACGTCGTATCCGGGCCCGCTTGGGGGTCCTGTTGGGGCCGTTGGGATCCTTTTTGGGCCCTCTTGGGCAGTTTTGGTGCCCTTTTGGGCCGTCTTGGGGCGTCTTGGAGGGCGTTGGCCGTCTTGGGCTTTCTACGGGGCCTGTTAAGGCCCTCATGGGACCGTCTTGGAAACCACTTGGAGCTTTCTCGGGAGCCATTGAGGGCCCTCGTGGTCCGTCTGGGCGCCGTCTCGGGCCGTCTGTGGGCCCGTTTGGGGCGCCTTCGGGCCCTACTCGAGACCTCTTAGGCCGTCGTGGGGTGATATTTGGCGCCTCTTGGGCCGTCTTGGGCAGTCGGAAGCCCGCAAAGAGCATAACCAAAAGAGCCTTCAAAACACTTAGGACAACTCTTTGTGTTTTGGTGCTCTCGTGTACCGCGCTTGGGCCGTCTTGAAGCCTTCTGGGACCTCTCTTGGGAATATCTTGGGCCGTCTTGGGCGCCTCTGGAGCCGTCTTGGGGGGGGGGGGGGCGCGTGCTACGGCGGGGCGTGCCCCCTACGCCCGTCCCCTGGACCCCTTCCTAAAGGCTTCGCCCCACCATAACGTCATCACTCGTACCTCGCTCTTTCCGTCACCTGGGCCGACAGGGAACGGGAAGAGCGACGTCAGCAACTTGCCCGAGATGGCTCATGGCACCGTTCGCTCTTGGGAGCCTTGGTGTTCAGAATGCGTTGCAACAACGCTCGCTATTGGAAGCCTTGGTGTTAAGAGCTTTTCTGTCACCGCTCGCTATTGGGAGCCTTGGTGTGAAGATCTTGTTACGTCACTGTGAGCTCTTCGGAGCCTTTGTCATTCCGGCGTCCCCGAGCCTTCTTGGGGATCCTTTTGGTGCTCTCTATGGCCGTCCTGGGGCCCTCTGGGGCCGTCTTGGGGCAGTCGCCCCCGCCCCTGCCGCCCTGCGCAGATAGGCAACCAACTGTCCAAACTGCCAGCCACACCCACACCCTGCGAAATGCTTAAGAAATCATGGGTTAAGAAATTCATAGTCTCAGAACTTGAATAAAAACCCAACAGTTCCATCAACATCTTAAGAATTACATGGAAACGTTAAGAATAATCGAGACTCTGGACGAAAACTTAGGTTTTCTTAAGCATCGCCTAGGGTGCACTCTGCCAGTCACCCGACAGCCGACAGACCAATGCAAAAAATTCAGCCAATCATCCAGCAAGCCAACGAACCAACCAGCCAACCAGCCAGCTGGCGAGCCAACGAACAAACCACCCAACCAACAAACCAGCGAAATAGAACAATGAGCCCAAGATGATCCAGGCAGCACCCAAGAGGCTCCGAAGAGGTCCACGAACCCACCAGAGGCCCTCAAGTGTTCCCCAAGATGCTCCTGACAAGCGTCGATGTGCTCAAATGGTGGCAAACACCCAAATGTTTGCGTTGATTGCGACCCTCTCGAGTTTGGGGTTCCGGAAGTGGAAGCTCGGTTGGGACGCGTTCCTGTGAGTTGTGCATTCCTTCTGTGCAGTGTCTGTTTCTCCTCCACGCGACCTTCATACGACAACTTGTTGAACATACCGCCATCCAACAATGTCAGAGTGCTCGCGAGCGTCCGTGCAAATGACAACGTTGATGCAAGATGAGCTGGCGGAATGCGCGAAGCGGCTGGATCAATGAATCTATAGTTTCGGGGTTTGTCAACCCGAAGGGGCCGAGAGCCGGCAAACTCTCTTTTATTGCCCGCGCATGTATGTCTGCAGAAAGTCGCCGAATGCTGACCTGCATCGCAGACAGATCCTGGAATTGTCGTACATCTTGCACCTTTGTGGCAGCGAAAGAACTCGTGGCCAAAAAATCCTTGAGTGTGGTCACTTTCTGAATACGCCTCTGGGCAGCGGGGCATCTGTCATCTCCGAGTCTCTTTTTCAGTAACGCGGCGGATTTCTTCTGGAAACAGCGGACCTCATCAGTTCTTGCCTCTTCCACCTTGGGGTACAGAAGATGCACAGAGTGCAATTCGGGATGTTCCTGCATGACTCTGCTGTGTAGGTCGCGATCAAAACGCATTTGCATTTGAACAGTGTATTGGCAGATGGATGTCTGCGCGACGCCACGGAGCGCGACAAAAACAGATACTGCTGCACACGGCAAGCCTCGCCATAACGCATTGCGGCGACGGAGTTCTCGAACGTCGGGAGCTCCCCCCTTGACGTAGTCCTGTGCTTGTGTAGCGACCAGGACTGGAGTGTCCAAATCGCATGCGGCCAACGCACTGAGGACGAGCCGGTTGTCACGGTAATAATACATTACGCCCAACACGTTAGTAACCAAGATGCCACAAAGACCAACGATGACCGTAATGAACCAGAAGCTGGATGTCGAGGCCACAACCGCGGGGCCCTCGACGTGGGCCTGGACCTGCAAATAGATTTCACGCAGGATTGAAAACCACTGGTATAGCCAAGCCCACATCAAGCAGAAGAGGTCGGCATAACTCAATACATATGGAAACATAACGCCACCGTGACACCTGTCACGTTGAGGCGTGGTTGACTGCCAAGTGCTGTCAGGCAAAGCCTCCGAAATCTTCTCGGGGACACCGCACCTCCCGTCCGCAATCCTCTGCGTGCATCGTCCCCTTCCCTCCCGAGGATTCCTGGGCTGATTCACGCCTTCCCGAAGCTCTCCAAGGCGTCCACAATGCGCAAGATGGCTTCGGATGCGGCCCAGGCAAGTCACCGAAATCGCAAAGACGTTCCACGATGCCTCCACGACGGCCCAGGATGACTCCCAGACGGCACGAGGTGACCCCAGGACTGCCCAAGAGGCTCCGACGCCGGCCCAACAGGGCCTCAAGAGAACCTCCAGGAGGGCCCGAACAGGCAAAAACAATTATTGCCTATACACCCTGCGAAATGCTTAAGAAATCATGGGTTAAGAAATTCATAGTCTCAGAACTTGAATAAAAACCTAAAGTTTCCATTCAAATCTTAGGATTTACATTGAAACATTAAGAATAATCGAGACTCTGGCCGAAAATTTAAGTTTTCTTAAGCATCGCCTAAGGTGTAGGTTGGGGCTGAATTTCGAATGCTCGCCTTGTCACGCTTCCGTGAGCTCGAGACGGCCAGGAAGACCTCACACGGCGGCCCAAGGGAGCTTCTTAGAAGCCCAAGAAGCCACCAAGACGGTCTCAGGATTACCCCAACGGGCTCTAGAACGGTCCAAAGACGGCCCCAAGTTGGCCCCAAGACGGCCCTTGAAACCCAAGATGGTCCCAAGACGGCTCAGAGAGGCCCCCAAAACGAATTCCGGAAGCACCAGGCAGACCAATAGCGCCCCCAGACGGCCAAACCCCAAAAACCTTCAAGGCGCCCACAAAAGAACCCAAGAGGCCCAAAGGGACAACTCCTCCTCCTCCTCCTCCTCCTCATCATCATCATCATCATCAGCATCATCATCATCATCATCATCATCATCATCATCATCATCATCATCATCATCATCATCGTCATCATCATCATCATCACCATCAGCATCATCATCACCATCATCATCAGCATCATCATCATCATGATCATCATCATCATCATCAACAGCAGCAGCATCATCATCATCAGCAGCATCATCATCATCATCATCAGCATCATCATCATCAACATCATCATCATCATCATCATCAGCATCATCATGATCATCAGCATCAGCATCAGCATCAGCATCATCATCATCATGATCATCATCAGCATCATCATCATCAGCATCAGCATCAGCATTATCATCATCAGCATCAGCATTATCATCATCATCATCATTATCATCATCATCATCATCATCGTCGTCGTCGTCGTCGTCATCATCATCATCGTCATCATCATCATCATCATCATCATGATCATGATCATCATCATCATCATCATCATCATCATCATTACCATCAGCAGCAGGAGCAACAGCAGCAGCAGCATCTCACCGTTCCAGCGTAGCTACCTTCAAAATTATGGTCATAGTCGCCAGCATTACCAACATCAACGCGACCGTCGCCATCAGCCTGATCATCATCGTGCTCATCATCAGCATAAGCATCAACATCAACATCTTCATAATCATCATCACCATCAGCATCAGCATCAACATCATCAGCATCATCATCAACATCATCAGCATTATGGTCAACATCATCGTCGTCACGATCAGACTCATCAGCATCGTCATCATCAACATCTCCAATACCAAATGTTAGAGAACATTACATGATACGGTTCCCCCAAGCCTCGGAACAAGAGGCATCACGCATCATGGCCTCCCGCGCTCCCTTGCACAACCGCCACCGAAAAAACTGAACTTGCACGGTGACGGATATTGCCGCAGGCTGCCAGATATGTATAAGTAACTCGGCGAGAGAGAACCGGAGATTAACCACCGGACGTATATCCTGAATAAGTAAAAACTTCTTTCGAACCAAACCGGCTGCGGAAGAAGCAGGAGGGGCAGGACCATGGTAAACCAAAGATGCATCAACGTTGCTGCAAGACACCCCCTTGTCCTAACTCCCCCCCCTCCATCAGCCCCTGCAAACATTTGTTCAGCAGGCCCTGTCGGCATGACCCGACGACTTTTTCTGACAAACATGAGTCGCCAGCCCGACGAGCCAACGGCGTGTTAGACAGAGGTCCACGAACCAGCCTCCAAAGAGGAGCCTCCGCCAAGATAACACTGACGAAGACGGGAAAACGGTTCGCAGGGAAAGCCAAGGACGACGAAGAGGAGAAGCAAAATGAGAGAAGGGAAAGGAATACAACAACGACGAGAACGAACATGCTGAAAAGAACATTGCATGCGATGTCCTAATAATTCGATAGACATATATATATATATATAGAGAGAGAGAGAGAGACACATATCTATGTGTGTTATAACCTTAAAATACAAAGACATGTGAACTACGTTTGAGGGTTCGCGAAGTTTCGCCTCAAGTCTTGGTCCTGCGTCCACATTTGGGGGATTGCCGAAAGTCTCATGACCAGTAGGGGGATGCTGGCCATGGGCTGGATGGACCCCACAGGCAACTTCATGTCATGGAGGGAAGGGCCTGGTTGCCACGGGGGCGCAGGTGTAAACGCCATGACAACAAGCACGGCGCACGTCGTGGAAGCGGGGCCTGGGCGGTGGCCGCGATGCCGATGACATGGAACGCACCGATGAGGTGAACGCTAGGTGGGTAAAAGGTCTGTGTGAGAAAGGCATGGCCGTGGTCAGGGGCTGACATCATGACCGGGAAAGTGTTCTCGGCGATGCGGAGGTCATGGAAATGATCATGCGGGGGCGGTGGTAACCGTGGATTATTGGCAAAAACACCGTGGGCTCCCAGATATACACCGTTAGGACGGCGAACCCCATGACCGCGAGGGGGGTCGAGGTCACGTCGGACTCGCTGTACACAAAATGTCGAAGAAACGTTGACCTGGCAAACGGGACGACTTCCACGCATATGGAGAACATGTGTACGCCCCCGACGATTTGCGCACGTCGGGTCGCTGGCCCCCATCCCTTCGACGTCTCTCCAGGGACTTTATATTTTTTCGGGGGCGGCCAAGAGGGGGGTGTCCAAGAGGGGGGGGTGCAAATCATGACCGGCGGCATGTGCGCGGCCCAGCGGGGGGGCCAGGGACGTAATGAAATAAGAAGAGGCGCCATGAAATCTGCGGAAATTTCATGGCCCCCGCCATGATATCCCCCCCCCCCGTAGTCATCACCCCCCTCTTTGCCGCCCCCGAACTGCAGTTTTATCCCACTCTCGAGCTCCCCGGGATCGGCTTGCCATCCATAACCACTGTCAGGCGGCCCCGGGCCCGGAGGCGGCCCTCGGACACCGAAACTCTCAGAGGGCCGTCGCCGGGGCGGCGGTCGTCACCAAGGGGGCGGGTAGCAAGGAGGAGTGGCGAGATGACCGCGAGGTGGGTCCAGGCCGCGGTGCAAAGGCCAATCCCACAGATGGAAGTGAAAGCCGACGCGGGCCGGGTGAGCTGTGAGGGGGCGACGCTGATGGCCACCCAAAAGGGGTGAAGGTCATCGCCTTGAGAAACGGTGACGCCACCGACCGTCAAGGGGGGCAGCGGGCAGTGGGAGCGCGAACGGGCCTGTTGTTTACTCTTCTGCATTTGGGCTCTCGTTTTGGAAGAGAACACGGTGGTCGCGACCGTCTGTCGTCTTCCTTCCCGCCGAGCTACCTCCTTCCTACCTCTCTTTGTTGTTTGTCGTATGTTCTCTATTACTTTATCTCTTTTTTTTTTTTTTTGTTTTCTCTCTCTCTCTCTCTCTTTCTCCATCTATCTCTCTCTCTCCTCTTCTCTCTCTGTCTCTCGGTTGTTTTGTCTTCCTCGCTCTCTCTCTCTCTCTCTCTTTCTCTTCCTCTCTCCTTCTATCTCTCCTCCTGACTCGTACCTCTTTCGCACCTGCCTCCAGGCTCGCCAGTCCTGCGGGGCTGTGGCATGCGAAAGCGTCGCCTCGTTCGAGGGCTGCTTGGGGGGGGCAGCGGAGTCACGTCATACGCGGACTCGGACTAGACCTCGCCATCCCCGGGGGGGGGGGCGATCTGCGAAACAGGCGTCACGTTCGAGGGCTGGTGGGGGGGGGGGGGCGAATGCAGTAACGCCGACTAGACCTCGCCATCCACAGCGGGGCTGCGATCTGATCAGCTGCCGCCACTATGTAGGGCTGCGGGTGGTGCCAGCACACTCACATCATACACACTTTCAGATTCGGCCTCGCCATCCTTGGGGGACTGCAACTTGCGAAGCTGTCGCCGGCGTCGAAGCTTGCTGGGGGGACAACACAACGTCGCCATACGCGAACTCATACTAGACCTCGCGATCCCTTGGGGGCTGCGATTTGCGAAACTGCCGCCACGTTCGAGCGGGCACTTGCTCTATGCAGTGTCAGCCATGGCCGCAGGGAGGGAAACAAGGCCAAGATGATGCTTCAGCAACGACAGCGAGGTGGCCAGCCCCTGGGCCCCGCTGCGCACCTCATCGAGCGGCCCACCTGACACCGACGCGACCCGCCGAAGTCTGGCCCCAGGGAGGCGCACTTCAGCTCCGGCCGGAATCGGGCGCGCGGGCGGCCCCCGCAGCTCGGCGGCCCCCGGCCAAGTCACCACCAAGCCGCACGAGTCGCCCCCCATCGGTGTCCGGGCGCTGGCGCGGCGCACTCGCGCAGCTGAACTGCTGGAAAAAGAGGCCCCCCCGCAGCGCCCTATCGGAGGCCCCCGCCCGACCCGCTCCACCATGGGCCGTCCGCGCGCCGCTCCCGCAGGGCGGCGGCAGAGGGCACCCACGCAGGTCAAAGGGGGCCCTGTCTGGCCCGCCGGCGCCCGCGATTCCTCGGCAGGCCTCGGAGGCCACCTTTTCCGCGACGGCGGGGGGCCCCTCTCGGTGGAGGGCCGGGTCTTGCGTCGAACTCCACCGGCCCAACGCCGCAACAGGGGTGGCGCACAGGACTCCCGGCCCTGGGAGCCAGGTTGCGACGCAGGGGCGCCCCCTCCTGGATCCGGCGCCCCCTCCGCACCCGACCCCCCAGAGAACGGCGCAGGCGCGGGGCCCGCCGCTCGGGGGGCGGGCTGGGCAGCGTCTCCACCCGGCTTCGCGCGTCAACTTGGGCGGCCTCAGTGCCGCCGCGTGGGCCCGGTGGCTCTCCGCTTGGCCGGGGGGCCCTGCGGCGGTTGTCTATAGGGCTGCTCTCCCCGATGATTGGGGGGCCCGCCCCCGCCCCTCCCCTAGGCAACCCCGCCCCCCCTCGTTCGGGGGGGGGGGGGTCGGGGGCGCTCAGCGGGAGCGCCGACGCCGGGCCCGATGGCGGTGAAGTAAACGCGGGAACCCGCGGCCGCGGCGGGCGAGCCTCGCGGGCCCTCACCGCGCCTAGTTCTTTTTCTGTTCCCCGGGGCGCGCCGGAGGCGCCGCCTCTCCCTCCCCCCCCCC
Source organism: Prorocentrum cordatum (assembly GCA_963575745.1). Lineage (NCBI taxonomy): Eukaryota > Dinophyceae > Prorocentrales > Prorocentraceae > Prorocentrum > Prorocentrum cordatum. Next base: position 167,977 of record CAUYUJ010002581.1, on the reverse strand, counting down.
GCGGCGCCCCAAATGCCGGCGCTCAGGCGCGCTGCTGCGCAACTTATGCCGCGCCGATTGGCGCTCAGCTGACTCGAAACGATAGAAGGTGGCCAGCGGCGCCCCCCCTCGGTTCCGCGTCCAGCCCCGGGCGCCCGAGCTGGGGCGCCCTCGGGGAGCGCGCGCCCGCCCCGACAGTTTCCGCGGAACTGTAAGCAGCGTGGCTTTCCTTGGGGGCTGCGCCTCGCGACCCCGTCTGCAACGGATGGGCCCCGCGCCCCCTCGTCGCTTCCAGGGCTCAATCACCAGGCGGGGCCCGCAGGGCCCCGGCGCCGCCGCCCGCGCGGGCGCTCGCGGCCGCGGCATCCTGGGCAGAGGAGGCGCCGCAGACAGCGCGCTGACGCAGGAGCAAGCGAGCGCGGCGGGGGGCCACCCAAGAACAGCAGAGGGGGGGCCCCAAGCTTACGGCGGGGTTCGCGGGGCACGTCTGCCACGCTGGATCTTCGGCGCCGGGTGAAGTTGCGCCGATGTTCTAACAGCTTCTCCACGAAAGCCACCGCGCAAGCCGCGAGTGGTGGAATGATGCACTACACCTCGTTCTCCGCCGAACCGCCTAGGCCAAATCGCGCCTGGAAGCCCGTTTCGGCCGAGGCCGCTATGAAGGCTGCCGCGTCCGTGCCCGCGCTGGTCTGCGGGGCCACGGCGCGCGCCGCGGCGGCCAAAAACGACGCCGGGCCATCGGTGTTTTCAGCGCTTGCGCGGGCTCTGCCGCGCGGCTCTGGTTCGCGGATTCCGAAAACATCGCCCCAGGCCGAAAGTGGCTCTGGATGGCGCTTCTGGCGTGGCCCGACGCAGACAGAACCATGGCCGCCACATATATTGTTTGGCCCCTCAAGCACTCAAGGGCACGTCTCGCGGGAAAACCCATGGCACCTCGCGGAACCCATCTGCAATTATCGCATGTAGCTGCTCTGCCTTGGCTGGTGGCCGAGCGGGGGCATCGGCCAGGTTTGAACGCGATGGCACGCGCCAGATCTGCAACGCGAGGCCACGCTGCGCCACAGAAATCCACAGATCGCCGATTACATCATTCCAGCCAGCCCACCTGGAACACCCGCGAACGTGGGCCCCTAACCGGTGGCATTGTCTGTGAAGGCTACGAGTTCCGAGTCGCATCACGTGGGCTTCATCAGAAACTTGAGGGCGCAAGCCGCTGCCATGAATTCCCAGGTGCCAAATTGGTTCCCCCTGTAATGGGGCCGCACGATGGCACCTGCCGGCACGTCGGCGGCGGCCCAGGCCTTCCATGGGGGGGCGTGGACGACCCGCGCCATCTGCCCCTGGCTCGCGGCACCCTCGTGAATGATGCAGCGGGCTCGCTGTGAACGCCGCGCTGACGCGCTGTGGGGCGGTGGCTTCGGACGGAAACGCAGCCGCCGCCGCGTGCGCAGCTGCGCCCGCCAGGACAATCTTCGTCGACTACCTGCCCCGCGTAGAAGATTGCTGCCAGTGGCGCGCGCGCGCCGGCCAAAAACGGCCGCCGCGCCCCCGCTCAACTTTCCCGCCAATTTCTGGGCCTGCGAAGGCGAGAGCGACCGACGCCGCAGCTCCTCCCGAACTTCAAACCATTTATCTCATCTCTCTGCTTCGAGAGTGAATATGATGATTGTCTGGCACCGTCGAAATCCGACGCCCAAAATGACTGCGCTAGCGCCCGCGATAACTGCTTTGTCGGCGTCAAGTTTTAGGCGGGGCGAACAGGGCCATCCAGAAGGTGGGCCGTCGAAAGGGTGCATGGAACGGCTTTCGGGGAGGCGTTCCAAGATTTCTGGAACGCCTTTCCGCCCAGCGTTCGGAGCAGTTCGGTCGCCTCGGCCCACGGCCCGCTACCGCGTCGACATGGAGACACCTCGAAGCGGGATCAGGCCGCACGAGTGAAGCCAAATTGTCTGCGAGGGGCAGCCTTGGAATTGCTGTTCTGCCACCCTCTCTCCTTCTCGTCCTAGGTGTGCCCGTCGACCGCCGCGCCCTTTCTGTGGCGCCGAAGTGGCCACTTCGCCTGGTCTGCCCCGTGCACGCTCCCGTGCTGGCCCTCCCCCTGCCTCCGCCCACCGCGCAGCCCCTTGCCCCCTCCGCCGCCACCTCCCCTTTTCTCCCTTCACTCCCCTTTTCGCCCCGCGTCGTCGTCGTCGTCGTCGTCGTCGTCGTCGTCGCCCCGCGTCCCACACCAGTGTCGTTCAGCGCCTCACTGATGCTAGCCCGCTACTTACATCTGCCAACCGCGCCCATTTTCTCTCGCACTCTGCCTCCCTCATCCCTCCCCCCCCCCTCCCCCTCCCTTCCCCCAGCTCCCCTGTCCTATTTCGCCTTCCCCCGTCCCCTTCCCCTTCCCTCCCTCCATTTGCCCCTTTCTTCCAACCTCGTGCTCTCCCGCTCCCACCCCTCCCCATTCCCTCCGCCGCCAGCCCTTCCCGAACGCTGTTCCGGGAAGGCGCGCAGCCCTTCCCGAACGCTGTTCCGCGGAGGCCGAATGCAGGCCCCAAGTGGGCCATCCGTCCGGCTGATGCTCCGAGGCCCCAAGTGGGCCATCCACCCGGCTCCTGGAGGCCGCCCCCCCCGAGGCCCCAAGTGGGCCATCCATCCGGCTCATGCACGCCCCCGACCCTCGCACGCCCTGCGCGCAACCCCCTCGCCGCCCCCAGGCCCCAAGTGGGCCATCCACCCGGCTCATGGAACATCACACCGGGGCACCCAGTACCCCTGCACTGGTCCAGGGCCCCAAGTGGGCCATCCGTCCGGCTGATGCTCCGAGGCCCCAAGTGGGCCATCCACCCGGCTCATGGAACCCCTTCCCAGAGCTCCCTCGGAAAGGCGTTCCGCGCCTCGGGGGAAGGGTACTCGCGCGCCTGGCCGCCTTGGCTCCCGCGACCCAGGGCGCCCTTGCACCGATCCCAAACCACCCCGCCTCTCCCTCCCCTTCTCCTGCTCCCATGCCTCCCTCCATCCCTCCCTCCCGCCAGCATTCCTGCCCTCTCGCCCCGCACCTCGTCGTCCCTTTTCTCCCTTTTCGCCCCGCGTCGTCGTCGTCCTCCTCCTCCTCCTCCTCCTCCTCACATGTCCTCATCCTTCCGCCCCCCCTCCTTCCTCCTCCATCATCCTCCGCAATCCTGCTCCCGCCCTCCTCCCTCATCGTCCTCCATGCTCATCCTTATGAACCTCCTTTTCCTCCTCCTCCCTCATTCATCCCATTATCACCTCTCCCTCCTCCTCCTTCTCCTCCTTCTCCTCCTCCTCCCCTCCTCCTCCCCCTTTTTTTGACAACCCAACGTCGAGGCGAGTGCACCGCGTCTAGAAGGGCAGCAGTACAGGTGTGGAGGACACTGAGAAAACATGAAGGGAGAAGAGATCGAAAGCCAGTGGGACCATTAAATACGCAAGAGAAGTGGAGACAGTCGAGAGGGCCCAGGGCTGTCTAGCTGGCAGGAGCTGATTCCAGCAAAGATGGTTGAGGGACGAGGTGAAAGTGGACGGCCGAGCCATCCGCAATCCCAGCTGTGATTTCTCGCACCACCGCGCTTCCATCCACCCGATGAACGGCCCACTTGTTCATCCACCCCCTGGATGGCCCAGTTCGCCCCCTCCAAAAGTTCCCAGCCAAGCAAATCGGGCACCACGGCCCTTGACAGGCGCGCCCCGCCCGCGGGCCCTGCAAAATGATCGCCGCCCTGCGACGACGTCTCCACTGTCGGATCGCAGGCGAACGCGTCGTCGACAAAGCGCAAATAACAGGGAGAATAATGCTGCCCAAATGCCCTGCACTGCCGAGCCAGAGCGGGCCCGGCCAGAGACCGAGGCGGAGGCTTCGAAGGGCAAGCGCAGCAATTGCAGCGCCCAGTTGCCCCCTGCATTGCCCTGCGACGCTGCGACTGCGAATGGCGCCTGGCCGCTGCGGATTGGCGCAATGTTTAAAGCGCGTATAAAATCATACTTCCTCCATCGAATCGCGACGCTCTGCCCGCCCTGCGTCACCGGGCGCAATTTAGCCACCAGGCTGTCTGAAGTGTCGGGCGAGGCCTTCTCACCATACGGTTCACCAACAAGGCGGTGAAATCGTCATTGCGTCGAAATTGGGGCCCCCGGCCGTGGGGCGCGCGCTAAATGTCCCAGGCGACCAGAAACCGCGCAGTTTAATGCGCGAGTCAATGTTGAGCCTTCGGAAACAGAATTTTCCATCTTCGACTTCTTCGGCGCAGCTGCGGAAAAAGTGCGCGCGAACTTCGGCGTCGCTGCTGCGTTGCGCGGCGTTTCCGCCGCGGGTCGCTTGCCCCCGGCAACGCAGGCGAAGCGACGACAATCGCAACGTTTCGGCTGGTTCCAGAAACGCGCGCGCGACCTCGTGCGCGCCTCTAGCAAGCAGCGCCCCACGAATGAGAAACCGTCGCAGAGGTTGCGCAGCGAATCTTTGCCGGGCCAATCCACTGCATCAAGGATTTCCTTCGACGGCGGGAGACCCCCCCCGGCCCCGGCGCCGACTGACAATGCGAAGAGGCAGCATTTCGGGCGCAGCTCTGCAGCCGACGCGTTCGCCGCCCGCCCGAAGGGGCTGCCGAAAAACGCCGGCACGGATGGCGCGCCATCCACCGCTGGCAAGCGGGGGGCCCGCTGCAGGCGGCCCCATGGACTCGATCGAAGGGCCCCGATGGGGGAATCCCCAATAGAGCGCGGCGATGGTCTTGGGCCGGCACAGGACGCAGCAGACGCGCCGCGCGGACGTGAAACTGCAGACTATGATTTTGCAGAGGCGTCGGCGGAGGCCGACGTCCACCAGTGGCGCTGCCAATGTTTGGCCCCTGCGCGGCGGGCAGCGGGGCCGCGCCCCCTGCCGCTTGTCCGCCCGGACAGGCGCGGCGGGGCGCCGGCCATGCCCTTGCAGGCCTTGCCCCAATGCAAGTCGCCGCCCTCGGGGCGACGAGCCGGGCGGCGGCGCTGTCCGCGAAAGTGGTTTTCCGCGTCCCGTGGGCGCCTGTTTCGCCGAGGCCTTGCCCGCGTCTGAACGCCGACGCTTCTTCTCGACCGCGTTTTCGGCCGCCCCAGCCTCGCCGCGATCGATCTATGCCCGAAGAATCTCCGGGGGCGCCCGGCCATTCTCCCACCGGCGCCTTTGCCTTGGCAGCGCGATTCTGGACATCGCATCGGTCCGGGCCGCGGCGGCCAAAAACGACGCCGGGCCATCGGTGCTTGCAGCGCTTGCGCGGGCTCTGCCGCGCGGCTCTGGTTCGCGGATTCCGAAAACATCGCCCCAGGCCGAAAGCGGCTCTGGATGGCGCTTCTGGCGTGGCCCGACGCAGACAGAACCATGGCCGCCACATATATTGTTTGGCCCCTCAAGCACTCAAGGGCACGTCTCGCGAGAAAACCCATGGCACCTCGCGGAAGCCATTTGCAATTATCGCATGTAGCTGCTCTGCCTTGGCTGGTGGCCGAGCGGGAGCATCGGCCAGGTTTGAACGCGATGGCACGTGCCAGATCTGCAACGCGAGGCCACGCTGCGCAACATAAATCCACAGATCGCCGATTACATCATTCCAGCCAGCCCACCTGGAACACCCGCGAACGTGGGCCCCTAACAGGTGGCATTGTCTGTGAAGGCTACGATTTCCGAGTCGCATCACGCGGGCTTCATCAGAAACTTGAGGGCGCAAGCCGCTGCCATGAATTCCCAAGTGCCAAATTGGTTCCCCCTGTAATGGTCCCGCGCGATGGCACCTGCCGGCATGTCGGCGGCGGCCCAGGCCTTCCAAGGGGGGGCGTGGACGACCCGCGCCATCTGCCCCTGGCTCGCGGCACCCTCGTGAATGATGCAGCGGGCTCGCTGTGAACGCCGCGCTGACGCGCTGTGGGGCGGCGGCTTCGGACGGAAACGCAGCCGCCGCCGCGTGCGCAGCTGCGCCCGCCAAGACAATCTTCGTCGACTACCTGCCCCGCGTAGAAGATTGCTGCCAGTGGCGCGCGCGCGCCGGCCAAAAACGGCCGTCGCGCCCCCGCTCAACTTTCCCGCCGATTTCTGGGCCTGCGAAGGCGAGAGCGACCGACGCCGCAGCTCCTCCCGAACTTCAAACCAGAGTGAATATGATGATTGTCTGGCACCGTCGAAATCCGACGCCCAAAATGACTGCGCTAGCGCCCGCGATAACTGCTTTGTGGGCGCCAAGCTCCCAGCCAAGCAAATCGGGCACCACGGCCCTTGACAGGCGCGCCCCGTCCGCGGGCCCTGCAAAATTATCGCCGCCCTGCGACGACGTCTCCACTGTCGGATCGCCGGCGAACGCGTCGTCGACAAAGCGCAATTATAACAGGCAGAAAAATGCTGCCCAAATGCCCTGCACTGCCGAGCCAGAGCGGGCCCGGCCAGAGACCGAGGCGGAGGCTTCGAAGGGCAAGCGCAGCAATTGCAGCGCCCAGTTGTCCCCTGCATTGCCCTGCGACGCTGCGACTGCGAATGGCGCCTGGCCGCTGCGGATTGGCGCAGTGTTAAAAGCGCGTCTAAAATCGCACGTCCCCCATCGAATCGCAACGCTCTACCCGCCCTGCGTCACCGGGCGCAATTTAGCCACCAGACTGTCTGAAGTGTCGGGCGAGGCCTTCTCACCATACGGTTCACCAACAAGGCGGTGAAATCGTCATTGCGTCGAAATTGGGGCCCCCGGCCGTGGCGCGCGCGCTATATGTCCCGGGCGACCAGAAACCGCGCGATTTAACGCGCGAGTCAATGTTGAGCCTTCGAAAACAAAATTTTCCATCTTCGACTTCTTCGGTGCAACTGCGGAAAAAGTGCGCGCGAACTTCGGCGTCGCTGCTGCGTTGCGCGGCGTTTCCGCCGCGGGTCGCTTGGCCCCGGCAATGCAGGCAAAGCGACGACAATCGCAACGTTTCGGCTGGTTCCAGAAACGCGCGCGCGACCTCGTGCGCGCCTCTAGCAAGCAGCGCCCCACGAATGAGAAACCGTCGCAGAGGTTGCGCAGCGAAGCTGTGCCGGGCCAATCCACTGCATCAAGGGTTTCCCTCGACGGTGGGAGACCCCCCCCGGCCCCGGCGCCGACTGACAATGCGAAGGCCAACTTCAAACGCAATTTGCCATTGGGGGTCGGTCACCGGCCCCCGCGGTCGCCAAAACTTTAAGGAAGCATTTCGGGCGCAGCTCTGCAGCCGACGCGTTCGCCGCCCGCCCGAAGGGGCTGCCGAAAAACGCCGGCGCGGATGGCGCGCCATCCACCGCTGGCAAGCGGGGCGCCCACTGCCGGCGGCCCCATGGACTCTAAGGGCCCCGATGGGGGAATCCCCAATAGAGCGCGGCGATGGTCTTGGGCCGGCACAGGACGCAGCAGACGCGCCGCGCGGACGTGAAACTGCAGACTATGATTTTGCAGAGTCGTCGGCGGAGGCCGACGTTCACCAGTGGCGCAGCCAATATTTTTGGCCCCTGCGCGGCGGGCAGCGGGGCCGCGCCCCCTGCCGCTTGTCCGTCCGGACAGGCGCGGCGGGGCGCCGGCCATGCCCTTGCAGGCCTTGCCCCAATACAAGTCGCCGCCCTCAGGGCGACGAGCCGGGCGGCGGCGCTGTCCGCGAAAGTGGTTTTCCGTGTCCCGTGGGCGCCTGTTTCGCCGAGGCCTTGCCCGCGTCTGAACGCCGACGCTTCTTCTCGACCGCGTTTTCGGCCGCCCCAGCCTCGCCGCGATCGATCTATGCCCGAAGAATCTCTGGGGGCGCCCGGCCATTCTCCCACCGGCGCCTTTGCCTTTGCAGCGCGATTCTGGACATCGCATTGACCCGGGCAGCGAAAGTGCAACGAATCCGGCGCCCTGGAAGCGCTGCCCCGGCACCCGGCACCTCGTGACCTGCTGTGAGCGCGGGGGAGTCTGCCCGCCGAAACAAACAATCCGCCCGAGACATTCTCGCAAATCCGGTCTCCGCGTGGTTCTGAAACAAACGCATCGCCTGAGACATCCCCAGAAACTGCCCCGAACGCAGACGCGTCTGCCGCGGGGGGTCACGTGGGGGGGTCCTATGGGGGGGCCCCACCAATGGGGGGGGTCCTACAGGGGAGGCTTATGGAGAAGTCCACTGAGGGAGTCCCATGGGGGAAGCCTATATGTGGGAATACATCAAGGGGTCCATTGGCACGCGCCCAAGTGGGATACCGCCCGGGCCGGGGCGGTCAAAAATAATTTTGTCTCTTCCATTTGCGCGGCGCTCATGGTATCGTTCGGCGACGCCCCTAATAATTAACTAAATACGGTGCGGTTCCAATGATGACCCCGCGGTGGTTGCGCGACGGGCCCCCTGTGGCGCCCCGGGGTGAAACGCAGTGCGCGCGCCGCCCTTAGCTGCAGCGGGCCTTGGCCACGTTGCAGACGAGCCCGAAGGTAAACAAGGGCGCAGCCATTCAGGAGCATGACCTCCATGCCCCACTCAAGGAAGTGACCCGGGGAAAAAGCGCGCCGAGAAAAATCGATCTTCTCCGTCATCGCCCTCTTCGCCGCGGCCTCGAGAGCTAACTTGACGCGGTCGTCGCGCGACCCTTCGGAGCCAGCGACGGCGTCGACAACTGGCGCCCGACCCCACCTGGGTCAAAGGTGGGCGCGCGCGCCCCCCCCCCCCCTCCCCGGCGGAACCAATCCACAGCCGATCTCTGTCGCGGGCGATCTCTGCCTCGGCGCGCCCCAACACTTCCTCTGAAGGGAGAGCGCCCTTGGGTAGGCCCTGCAGACCGAGCGCGTTAACGCGGTCTCTCAGGTTGAACATCAGTCGTTTCGGCTGCCCCTTCTTCAAGGCCGCCGTCTGCGCCTCGGCGACCTCTTTGAGTGCTCCAGCAACGTTGCTGAGGCCGGGATCGGACCCCTGCGATCCTCCAGACCGACGCCGCTGATCTGCTCCCTACACGATGTCTGCACCGTGAATGCGAAGGTCACCAGGGCGGGGGACACCTTCCACGACTTCCGCGGCTCCTGCTGGACGCTGGCGCAAGGAACCTCGTTGGCCTTAATGTGCGATGTGATCATATCGCGCATGTGCACGTCATTCAGGTCTGAGGGGCGCGCAGTGCCAACGGTCTCCGCCAGGAGCCTAGCCATCGAAGTGGAATGGGAAACTGTGAATGTGTTCCTTTGCCTTGGGATCGGCTCCCAAATTGAAGTCGATCCAAGCACGCACGGCTTGCTTCTCGGCGCCGTTGATCATCCCCTGCGGGAGGGCGCCAATCGCCCCGGCGATCCCGGAGCCATTGAAAGACATCGCTTCGGACATAAATCGCTGGTACGGATACGGGCCTTCATTTGAGCCTGTACAACACTGCGCGGAGGACGAGGGAAGAAGACGAGGACCGCTTCTTCAGATTGGGGCCGCCACGGCTGGACTCGTGACCCGCTCTCGCTCCGCAAGGGAACGGGTTCCACCGAGGAGTGGCGAACCTCCTCTTTGGCAGAAGAGATCACGTGCTTTTCGGCCAAACGCGAGACCACTTTATCGGCAGACTGGAGCACCTCCTTATCGGCAGCGCAAAAGTCACCGCGGTTGCCTTGTCCACGCAATCCGAGGCGACCTGTGGACGTCAGCTCGCCTTTTGGCTTGCCGGCGACCCACCTCCGTCGATCGTCTGCGCCGAATCGCGCGGGTCTGCGCTGTCCAGGAAGGGCATCGTTCCTTTGTTCAGGGACTGCGGCTGCCGCGTATGTTTGCCTTATCCAGGCAGCGACCTCTTCCTTATCCAGGAACTGCGGCTGATTTGGGGCTCGCCATGTCCAAGCAGGGACCCGTCCCTTACGGGAACTGAACGTTCGCCGCGTGTGGGTTTACCTTGTCCAAGCAGGGGGCCGCTCCTTGTCCAAAAACAGCGGCTGACTGCGTGGGTCTGCGTCGTCCAGGCAGGGGCCCGCTCCCTATCGGGAAGCTGAGCATCACCTCGTGAGTTTGCCTTGTCCAGGCAGGGACCCGTTCCTCATCCAGGATATGCGGTTGCCTTGGGTCTACCGTGTCCCGGCAGGGACCCGCTCCCCATCGGGGAGCCGAGCGTAGTCGCGAGCGCCTAATACACAAGAGCCCTTTGCCCTTGGCTTCCCTGGGCTTTCCCCGTCGGGACAAGGAGTGCGCCTCTGGCTCTCCTGGGCGGTGGCAGAAAAGCGGCGGCGGCGGCAACAAAGCGGCGTCGGCACAGCGGAGGAAGGCGGAGAGGCCGCAAGCCCACGATCGCGGGCAGAAGGCGAAACAACAGAACAGGCGATGGTCCACGAGCCCGCTCCACGCGATTCTCCAGCCCCAAATACCAAATATTTAGGGGTAGTGAGAAGTTGCCCGCACTTGGGCGACAGCACCATTCTAAACGACGGGAGCGCAGCGCCGATCCGAAAATGAGACCCACGTTGCAGTGGGAACACCAATTGAAGCACCGAACACGATCGGATTGTACGTAACAACTTGTTAGCCGGAGTGGACCCCAAACAGTGATGTATTGCCATATATGCGGCGCCATCTGGGTGGTGCAACTCACGTGGTACAATCCAGTTGTGGACGCCACGACACTGGACACCCTGACAGTCCTATCATCGAACTAACTGCGTGCCTAACATATCGGAAACTGCCCTGGAAATGTTTGACATATGTCTTTTTCACTTGTCCCAAACAGCTTTAACACATTCTTTAACACCTGGACATGATTTGGCATTATGCTTCCCCTCCATGGATCGTCCTCCACAACAGAAGAGGTGGTGCAGTCCACGCTTTGTGGGCCCCGGAAACGGCAGGGCCTTTTTTTCACCGTTTCCAGAAAAATGCCCCTTGAAAATGCAAACGGCAAGAAAACGGCGACCGGAAACGGCAAAACAACGGCTCCAGGACTGGAGCCGGAGCCAGAAGCGGTCAAAGAACAGCGACGGAACCGGTAAGAAAACGGCGTCGGAACTGGCAACAAGACGGCAAAACGGAACAAAAACGGCCCTGTCGTTTCCAGGGCCCCCTGAGAGTCCACGCGGTGCACTCGCCGAGGAGGAGGAGGAGGAGGAGGAGGAGGAGGAGGAGGAGGAGGAGGAGGAGGAGGAGGAGGAGGAGGAGGGGGAGGAGGAGGAGGAGGAGGAGGAGGCCGCGCAGAGCAGCGCAGAGCAGCTCCCGGGGACGGCCGCGAGGGTGGGGGGGCGGCCACGGGCCGCCACCTGCCGCCCCTCGGGCTCCAGGTTGCCCGGGAGGCGGCAGGCACGCCCGAGTGCAAGGCGCTGCCCGGGTGGCAGAACACACCTGCTGAAACCCTGGCAGGACGAAGATCGGCGGTGTACAAACCTCCCTTTAGAAGAGCTCCCTTTAGCGAAAGCGGCCTGGGACCGAAACCGACGGACCTGAACCCGCAAACATGGCGGCCGCGACGCCCTCTCGCGAACCGAAAACGGCAAATTCCTGAATCGACGTGTCAGGGCAGGAGGTCTGTCCACTCCCGAGAAAATGCAACAACAAAAATTGGAAAGAGGAGGGTAGCACTCACACATTCGAATCGAGAGGAACAGGTCGAGAACGCCGACGAAGCACACGAAGCAGGATGGGGAGAAGGAAGGCAAGAGAGGAAAAAAGGAAGGAAAGAGATGGAAGGATGGAGAGGTAACACGATGATTCTAGGAAAACGACGACAGGGTTGCCGAGGAACAGGAAACACATGTATAACAAACAATTGGAGAGCTGAGGAGAGGTCGAAAAATCAGGGCAGAGGACGACTGATAGGGATCCGGAGGGGAAGCAGCGAGGAGGGAGAGAGGAGGGAGGAGTGAGAGAGCAGGCAGCTAGAAGGAAGGGAAAGAGCGAGGAGGGAAGAGGAGGGTTGACGCAAGGAGAAGAAGAGCGAGAATGGAGGGGAGGGCGTATGAGGGTGGAGGACGAAAGAAGAGAGAATGGAAAAATAATGAAGGGAGGGCAGGAGGCGGGGAGGGAAAGGAGGGAGGCATGCTGGAGAAGAGAGGAGGGAGGATTTGGAGTGGCACGGCTATTGGACGCCTTGTTCCCCCAAACTGCTCCAGATTCTTGTTGTCAACGCCCCAGAGAGATGGGAGGCCGGAGGAGGTAGTCAGGGGTAGGAGCGGAGGAGCCGAGAGGGCGAAGAGTGAAGATGGGGAGGCAGGGAAAGCGACAATGCAGGAGAGAATCGCGGAACATAACAAAACAGGATGAGGAGGAGAGAACAGGAGGAGGAGGAGGAGGAAGAAGAAGAGGAGGGTGTGGAACACTACGAGGGGTGCCGTGTGCAACGCGCTGGGGACGCGGGATAGGAGCAGGGGCCGCCCCTGTGAGAGGCTGCTCGCCCAGTGGACGGCCACCCGCGCCCGCGGGCATCGGAAGTTGGTGGAGGCCGCGAGGACGAGGGGGGTCGTCGTCGTCGTCGGTGGCCTTCATCCTTCGTCGTCGTCGTCGACGTCGTCGTCCTTCGTCGTCGTCGGCTGCTTCTCCCAGGTCTCGTGCCCCTCCACGGGCGCGCGTGAGGCCAGCACGGAACCCTGCCCCAGGAGGAGGGGCGAACGGCCGAACAAGCGTCGGACCCCGCCGATTCGTCTGCTGCCGAGCCCTCGATTCGCGATCCCACTCGCACTCGTCACCTGGCCCAGACTCTCCAGGCAATCAGATCGCTCCGCATCGAGGGCCTGCTGTCGCCATCGGAAGCGCTCCGTCCCAACCGCGTCGTGCCTCCACGCAGGAGGCAGGGAGCAAAAAGAAGCACACGAGGACGATGATGCTGCAGCCTCTCCCGGAGCGATCAGCGCGCGCTCCAACCAAGATTTCGAAGCAGATGCGGCCTGCAGGGGGGTCTTAGACCCCCCTGGAGGCCACGTAGTCCTTTAGCAATCTGCTTACTGGCAACTGCTTGCGCATCAACTGCTTCGGTGTAACCATAAGATCAATAAAACGAAGTACACAGACACACTTATCTGGATAGACATACACTTATATGAAACAAAAGACGCGTTTCGTGCTCGCTCGCTTGGGCAAAAATCCCTGGACGCGTCTGCACCAGGGGGGGGGAGAACCTAAACATACGAACCGCCCGAAGAACTGGCCCGCCCCCCTGGACACCCAGGAGGATTCGAACCCGGAACGGGGGGTGGGTGGCCTGTCCACGGGGGGCGGGTTCGAACCGCCCCCCCCCCCACAAAACTTTGAAGTTGAGGGGGAGAGGGGGGAACGGCCCGATCTCGGGCGGCGACAGCCGTGGCGACGATTTAGGACCACCACTCACAGACCTCTACGAGTTCGGGTTCAGGGTCAGGCGCAACGTGGTGCGTGGCATGCTGAGGGGCAAGGCTAAGGGCCGATCCGCGGAGAGCCAGAGCTCTAATGCAGCCCGCGGAAGGCCACATCCAGAGCCAGATCCGATACTGTTTGGGAAAACGTGGCAGTCAGCGTGAGTATGTATGCGCATGTGGTTTGCAATGCATGCGCATATGTATGTCATGTAATGTGCCGTGCAACGTACGTTTGCGTGCATGACAAGCAAACGACGCAACAACGAAAACAAACAACGACGCCCCCCCAGAAGCAACAAAAACGCCTCGAGGCGTCATTGTTAGGAAAACCACCCCCTCAAAAGCAAGATGGCGCGTTCGCGCTAAATATGGCGCGGGGCGCACGCGCTGCGCGTGCGTCACGCGTGCGGGCTCTGAGATGGCGCGCGTGCGAATAATATACTCGCGCGCGTGAAAATAATAGCGCAACGAGGGGCTGGAGAATTAGCATCCCAGCGAGGCTCGGTCCAACCCAAATCCCATCAGCCCTTAGGGCGTGAGTTGCTTAGAGCGATTCACTTTCCAACCAATTGTCTTGTCACTCAGGGGCGGGTTCACCCCTCCCTACCCCCTTGGGCCTGGAGGGGGTATGTCGCGAGGTGTTAGGTCTTTGCTTGGTCGGCGAGAAGGTCATAATCGTTGATTATACGACGGTGCTGGCCACATTTTGGCCTCTGAGGGGGGAGAGGAGAGCTCATTGGAACCTGCCCTTTCTTTGATCGGTCACATCCAATATGGTCCCAAGATGGCCCCCCCAGGTTCCCCAGCGCGCCCCTAGACGGCCCCAAGAGGTGCCCAGGCCACCCCGAGAGGCCCTCAAGGGGCTCGCCAGATGCCCTCAGGATGCCCCTAAGAGATCCCGAAGAAACACCCTAGAGACACACAGAACGTTTTTTGAGGGGGGCCTTTCCCCAAGGCGGGAGCGGGCGTAGTTGCCAGCAGAAAGCTGGGACACTGGCGGCGGGCGGCAAGACTAAGCCCGGGGGGCGGCGCGGGCGGCAGCTGTGAGCAGCTGGGCGGCGCCGTGGCGCCATGGCGGCGCCATGTCAGCGCCATTGCGTCTTATGTGTCTGGGCGGTGCCAGACACACAAGACGCCCAACGAGGCCCCCCAGGACTTCCAAGAAACCCCCAAGACAACCCAAGAGGCATCCAAGAAGCTCGCAAAAGGCATCCGAAGAGACTCAGAGAGACATCCATGATGCCTCAGGCCATTATGCTCGCCCTCCTCCTCCTCATCCTCCTCCTTCTCCTCCTCCTCCTCATCATGATCATGCTCATGATCATCATCATGATCAGCACCATCAGTATCATCATCAGCAGCAGCAGCATCAGCATCATCACCATCAGCATCATCATCACCACATCATCACATCATCATCATCATCATCATCATCATCATCATCATCATCATCATCATCATCATCATCATCATGATCATCATCATCATCATCATCCTCATCCTCATCCTCATCCTCATCCTCATCCTCATCCTCATCCTCATCATCATCATCATCATCATCATCATCATCATCATCATCATCATCATCACCATCACCATCACCATCACCATCACCATCATGATCATCATCAGCCTCTTCCTCCTCCTTCCTCGTCCCCCCCCTCTTCCCCCTTACCCTCCTCCATCGTCTCCTCCTCATCCTCCTTCTCCTCCTCCTCCTTCTCCTGCTCATCCTCTGATTCCTCCTCCATCTTCCCCCTCTTGCGGTATGACGTCTTACCCAAGACCTTTAGTCCCCTGCATGCCCCTCCACACCCCTGGTCGGGGCACCTCGTCTGGGTATCGTTTCTGGATGAGCTGGTGGGGTCACGCGAAGCGTCTATAAGAGAATCCCACAGGTGGATCTTGCTTGACCTGAGTCCTACTAAGGCTCGCTACAACTCTAATGAAACATCCCGTTCTAGCTGGATCCACGTTTAATAGCATCGTAGTCGGGCTCGATCCAGCTCTAATAGAACCCAAGGAATCCTGACAGAGCTCGATCGACCACTGATCGAGTTGTACAAAGGCGCTCCAGCCTTCATAGCATTCTACGGAGGCTCGATCGGCGCCGTCGTTCTCGCTGCCCGACGGCGCTGGCGCTGGCGCCGACGCTCGCTGTCATCGGTTGCCACTAGGGGGGAATGGGGGGGAGGGGGGGCCCAGTTCGAACGCCCCCCCCTTCCAAACGTCAATTGAACTCACTCTGTTGCCGTGTATATATATATATATATATACGCGTGTGCATAGATATGGCATGCGGCATGATCCAACCTGGTCCTGAGAGAAACGGTCCTGGACCCCCAGGCCTTCCCCAAACACAAGAGACAAATTGCTCGTCGTGAGCCGGTTTCAAGAAATCTGGGGCCCCTCTGGAGGTCCCAGTGAGGCCCAGAGAGAGATGCACCAACATCAGGACCCGCCTCCCTCAGGACCGTCCAGAGCCCCTTGCCTTCCATGCGTTCGAGGGTGGACAGAATCCCCTCTGGCAAAACGCCCTTTAGTGAAAGCTGCCAGGGGAACTCCAAGTGCGCACGGCACCGCACTCCAAAGTGCACCCCAGCGGGGCAGCTGGTCGGCGCCCAAAAAAAGACCGAACGTGCCCGGCGTAGCGCACTTCGACCAGCCAAACCGACTGGGGACTGCACCAGCACGCTCGAATGCCACTGTCGAGTGAACCGGTTGCTGTTGAGACAGCATCGGCCGCTACACCTCCGCCTACACCACCTCTCACCAACTCAAAACAGACGCCCAATCCCGAAAATGCGAGGGCCAGAACAGAACGCAGGCTCCTCGAGACTTCGGGGAGGGAGATTTCGGGGTAGGGTTTTGCCACGGGGGCAACGACGAACGTAGACCATACCCCGAAATCTTTTGCCGATTTTCGAGTCCTCGGTGAATCCGCGATTTTGAGATCGGGCATTTGTTTTTTCCTGGCCATCCTCTCTCAAAGTCCGACAGGTCTGCGAACATGTCGGTATCGCAGGAGCTAGCTGCACTACTGTTTCCTCAATCGACTTGTCGGGGTAGGCGTCCCCCCCAAGTGACCCATTCGGGAGCGGCGGGGCCTTGCAGATGCTCTGCGGGTGCCCCGCGGGAGGCTTGCAGGGAAATTTCCGAGGGCCTGTTTTACCTCCTGCGGAAGCCTGGCGGGGAAAAAAACAAAGGGTACTTGATTTGGCCCTGTAAGTCGATCCTCCGACACAAAGCTAGCTGCATTACTGCTTCCTCGACCGACTTATTGTCTCGGTAGGCGTCCCCCCCGACCCATGGCGGCAGGCGGGTGTCCTCCGAGTGCCGGGCGGGGGGCGCGGCCCAGGGAGCGGCGGGGTCGCCGGCTGGAGCTGCAGGGAGACACGGCGCACCCGCAGCATCACGGACGGCAGGATGCGCGCGGCGACGTCGCTGGGCAGCATCTGCACCCTGTGGGGCGCCGAAAGACTTACTATAAGAAGATGCGAGGACGAGGATAAAATCGGGTGATGATAAATCGAGAATCCCTGAGATCCAGGGGCTCTGGAGAATATATCGGGCGCCGCGGCCTTCTCGGAGCGTTCCGAAGAGCGTTGCAGAACGTTCTGGAACGGATTTATCCTCGTCCCAGCCCCGCCCGATACTACTACGTTCAATCGAAGAAGAATCCAATCAAAAAAAAGTCCCAAACAACCCCTGGGACAACACGGGCAACCCATGCTGATTGATAACGCCAAGATGACCTTCCGACCTACCCCGGACAGCCCCTTGGACAACACAACGAAGATCCAGACACCCCCCCTTGGACAAGCCTCCCACTTGTACACTGTGCAAGATCACCCGGCATCGAATCGCAAAACCGCATCGAATCGGAACGTGCGTCGAATCGGCGCGCACCGGCACGGAGTCATGATCGAGTCGGACCCGTGGCACCAAAACGACCAACAGCTCCATGCAGACGTCAGGTCGCATCGCATCGGCGGGACATCGAAATCGAAGCGAATCGGACCTGCCAGAGTCGACACCGCATCTGGCCATCGCTCGGACGTCCATTCCCTGTTTTTTTTTCGGTCTCGTGCGTGGCTTTATCTTCGCCAGATGATCAAGGATGCTCCTCGATGGTCCTCGCCGAAGGAAAAATGCACACGTCCGAGCGATGGCAATGCCAAGGCATCGGATGGAGGGTATCGAAGTGGACCCTGCTGTGGGGCGCACGAGGACATGCTGGTGCCGCGTGCCCCCCCCCCCCTGGGAGGCGCATGCCCGGGCGCAGCGCGTGGTAACCTCTTGCAGCACATGCCCCAAGCGGTGCCTGCAGCCTGTGGAAGAACACGCGCTGGGAAAAAAACACAAAAAAACGCAGTGGAAAAACGACACGCTGCGGAAGAAACAAGCACACACACACAGCCTGTGGAAAAACACACAGACAGTGTGTTTCTCAGCCCTCCTTGGTTGGGCATTCGTCTTGAATAGTGCACTGAGGTATCCGTCCTTACTTCTCTCCTTCCCGCCTCTCTCCTGCCTCCTCCTGTCTTGCCTGCAGGGGGCTGCCAGCTGTGAAACTGTCGCCGCTTTCGAGGCCTGCTGGGGGGTCCAGCACAGCGACGTCCTACGCAGATTCAAATTCGACCTTGCCATCCCTGGGGGGCTGCGATCTGTGAAACTGTCGCCGCTTTCGAGGCCTGCTGGGGGGTCCAGCACAGTGATGTCCTACGCAGATTCAAATTAGACCTCTCCATCCCTGGGCGGCTGCGATCTGTGAAACTGTCGCCACTTTCGAGGCCTGCTGGGGGGTCCAGCTTAGAGACGTGCTACGCAGATTCTAATTCGACCTCGCCATCCCTGGGGGGCTGCGATCTGTGAAACAGTCGGCACTTTCGAGGCCTGCTGGGGGGTCCACCACAATGACGTCCCACGCAGGTTCGAATTCGACCTCGCCATCCCTGGGGGGCTGCGATCTGTGAAACAGTCGCCACTTTCGAGGCTTGCTGGGGAGTCCAGCACAATGACGTCCTACGCATGTTCAAATTCGACCTTGACATCCCTTGGGGGCTGCGATCTGTGAAACTGCCGCCACTTTCGAAGCCTGCGGGGGGGTCCAACATAGTGACGTCCGGCGCAGATTCAAACTAAACCTCGCTATCCCTGGGGGGGCTGCGATCTGTGAAACGGTCGGCACGTTCGATGCCTGCTGGGGGGTCCAGCACAGTGACGTCCTACGCCGATTCTAATTCGACCTCGCCATCCCTGGCGGGCTGCGATCTGTGAAACTGTCGCCACGTTCGAGGGCTTCTGGGGGGTCCAGCATAGTGACGTCCTACGCAGATTCAAATTCGACCTTGCCATCCCTGGGCGGCTGCGATCTGTGAAACTGTCGCCACTTTCGAGGCCTGCTGGGGGGTCCAGCACTGTGACGTGCTACGCTAATTCAAATTCGACCTTGCCATCTCTGGGGGGCTGCGATCTGTGAAGCTGTCGCCATTTTCGAGGCCTGCTGGGGGGTCCAGCTTAGTGACGTGCTACGCAGATTCAAATTAGACCTCGCCATCCCTGGGGGACTGCGATCTGTGAAACTGTCGCCACTTTCGAGGCCTGCTAGGGGGGCCAGCCTAGTGGGGCCCCGCGTCGGACTCAAACGGACCTCCCGAATGCTGGTCGCAGAAATACACACGTCCATGTCTCGTCGCCCAAGCTACTCATGCCCCGCATTGCGTAGGGGTTGGGTATGTCGCTAGGGTAAGTGTTCCCACGGGTTCTTCACTTCTCCTGCGAGGAAGATTGCGCCTGCGGCGCGCTTTTAATGCTCAACGCAATCGGTTGCAATCCTATCGGTAGCAATCCAAATGATGGCGTCGACAATCGGTCGCACTCGACTGTACCACATAGCTTACACCACATAGCCTCCCCCACATAGGTGAGCACGTTAACTCTTACCACACACACATTGCACCACATAGTTGCGCAAACTGCTTCACACACATTGCGCAAACACAGAATCATACATTGAATCACGTAGATTGCACCCACAAAGGTTGCACCACATCGACTTCATCACATCAACTGGTTCGCAAATGCTGCGCGACTTAATTTGTAGCACACAAATCGCACTACAGATATTCTCCTGTCTAAGGAAAGGTAAGATCCACCACCATTCCCCCACCCCCACTCCCGGGTTTACCGATACACATTTTGGTGCTGCAAGTTGCATACTATTCTTCCTCATCGCCAATCCGAACTATGAACTCATACCATCCCAACCCAGCCGGTATCGACACCCCCCCCCGCCATCCTCTGCAAAACATGCCATGCGCGCGCACTCTTTGATCACACATCATAAGTGTACAAGAGTCCTTTGCAGAAAATGTAACGAAATGCGCACGCACGCGTCGTCGCGCGCGCATGCCGAGTTCCTTCCAAACCTGTGGTGTCGTAACGATTTCAAAACATAGTATCCAAAACACATCCAAAAACACATGACTTCGCAACACGGATGTTCAAACAAAAACGTGCCGTGCGCGCGCGCGTTCCTGCGTTTTCTTTTTGGAAAGCCATAGGTGCGTCAACATGTTCAAAACATGCAACCAATGGGGATTCGCGCGCGCGCGTGTCGACATTGTTCGAACGCCTTTGCGCGCGTGCTGCCGCGAGAATATTTTGCGCAACCAATGACCAATGACAAAGTGCACACGCGCGCGTCGTCGCGCGCGCATGAAACATCCTTCACGAACCTTCGGTTCCGTAACGATTTCAAAACCGAGTGTCCAGAGCGCATACAACAATATATGGGTTCGCAACGCGAACTTTCAAAACAAAAAAGCGTGCGCGCGCTCTTGCGACTTCTTAAGGTATATGTATATACACACATATTTAACCACAGCTTTCCTTTTTCAACATCTTCATGGATTCTGCCAAGCGGGCGTTTGGCGCCGCATGCCGACATCATTCGCGCGCCCTTGCGCGCGTGCTGGGAGGGGGGCGAGGTCCGTGTCAACTAATACCATGCGGGCCACTCTCGCGCGTCGGCCGCGCGCGCATGTCGAACTTTTCCCAAAACATCCATCACCGACGCGAAGACGCCGTCATCGTCGTCGGCGTGATCAGCATCGGTGACCGCACTGGCCGCGCCTTCGTCGGTGCGAACATCGCCAACTACATCGCCACTATCATCGTCGTGTCTACCGTAGTCGGCGTTGCCATGATACCGCGCCCGCCCACAAGTTGCCGACCCACAGTGAAATGACCGTTGGGGTGCGCCCAGCGGTCACGCCACCGCGGCCGCGTCGGTGGCGCCAAACTAGATGGCCGCTGCGCGCGCGTGCTAGGGTTGGCGCGGCCGCAGAGATGCACCAGCCAACGCCAAGCATGCATCGCAATCGCCGCCGCATGGGTTTTGCAAACCAAATTGCGGGTGGGTGGTTGGGATGTTTGCAAGAGCACGGGATGTGTCAACCCGTTTGTTAACATCAATTGCACCACATACATTGCACTGCCCATCTAGCACACCACAGAGTGGACAACAGATTTGGCACGCAACAGATAGCACAGCGTACATTGCACATCAGATGCTGCACACAACATATGCGCGACATAGATTGAGCCACGCATATTGCACCACATGGTTTTGCACTGCATCTATTGCTAGAAGCACACTGGTTGGGGTCCACGCTGGCTCATGGCGATTCCCAAGCGTAATGGCCAGAAATCGACCGCCACAAAGCGCACACTATGAGATGTCGCATCGCGCGCGTCGACTCTGGGGTGCAGGCGCAGGCATAAAATGAGTAGGTGTGGTTTGACACTGAACCTGGTCGAAAAGCAGCCTTGCGGATTCGGCTGTACGCAAGAATTAACCCTGGGCAAGAATCGTCTCTGGGGCGCGGATTGCAAATCGTCGCATGCGGTGCGACAGTGGCGGCGTTGTCCCCCGCATCGCCCCGAAACCCACGCACTCAAGGTCCCTCCGGCGAAGGGCCATTCTTAAGTGCAGCTCTGGCCAACGCCGAGGTTTTGGCGTTGCGGAAAGGTGACCCTGGCACAAGGAGCCCCTAGCTCTTCTCGGAGGGCAAGTCGAGACAACGGCAGAAGAGCCCAGAATCGAATCGAAATTCGGATCGGCGATCGAAATGAGTCGGATCTGCGGAAAATCGGCAGCCGCGTCGGGAAAAGTCGAATCGGCGGACATCGGCAAGCTCGTATGCCTCCAATGAGAAATCGGAGCCCAAATCGGAATCCGAAGTCGAATCGAATCGACATCGGAGGCCATCGAAATCGAATCGAACCGAACCGGAGGCCATCGAAGTGAGCCCTGGGAAGGTGTCCCTGGCACAGGGAGCTCCCCGACGTCGTCATCGTCGTCGTCGTCTTCGTCGTCGCCGTCGTCGTCGTCGTCGGCGTCGACGTCGGCGTCGACGTCGGCGTCGTCGGCGGCGGCGTCGTCGCCGTCGTCGTCGTCGTCGGCGTCGACGTCGTCGTCGTCGTCGCCGTCGTCGTCGTCGTCGTCGGTGTTGTCGTCGGAGCCCCCCGCTCGTCTCGAAGGGCAAATCGAGCCAACGGCGGCCCTCCATGGCGTTTCTCCTCCTCCCTCGGGCCTCCCGGAGGCCTCCCGCCGCCAACGGCGGGAGCCGCCGCTGTCCCGAACTGGCCCTCCTCTAGGAGGAGGAGGAGGAGGAGGAGGAGGAGGAGGAGGAGGAGGAGGAGGAGGAGGAGGAGGAGGAGGAGGAGGAGGAGGGGGAGGAGGGGGAGGAGGAGGAGGAGGAAGAGGAGGAGGAGGAGGACGAATCCTAGGAGGAGGGGGAGGAGGAGGAAGTGGAGGAGGAACCCTCCTCCGATGTCCGCTCCAGAGCTGGAGCCTCTGGGCCCCCTGCGCCTCGCGAGGGGTGCTCCAGAAGCCTCCTGGGCCTCCACGGAACAGCCGGGGCCACCTCGGCCAGGGCCGCGCACGTGCTCGCCCATGGACCCCCGGCTGCCCCTCGCTCCCGGGCCGTCTTCGGCGGTCTTCGAAAGGTCTTCGGCGGTTCTCGGCGGCCTCCTGACGGTCCTCGGCGGATTCTGGCGGCCTTCGGCGCGTCAGCCGGAGGGCTGCGTTCAACGCGGGGTCCATGATCGAACACCTGAGGCCACCTCTGGCGGCACCCGAGACGTGAGGAGATAGGAATCGTCATGAGCAGAAGTATGGAGCAATCGGAAGGACTCGTGCAGGATCCGCCTGAAGTGGCCGTCGCGAAGCAATCGGGATGCGAGGTACCTAGGACTTGCCAATTCAGGCGGGTACCCGTGGACCGAGGAAGCAGAAGACATGACGAGGATGCCCAAAACCGAGGGACGCAAGGGCCCCCTTCTTCAAACGCTCGACCTCGAGGCTGCTTTTGACCGTGCGCGTTCGAGCACTGATCCCTTCTTACCTGGCGGGCTCCAGCGGTCTCCGGCGGTCCTCGACTGGAGCTCGAAGTACAGTACTGGCTCAGAGGGGGGAGCATCGGCCTGGAGCCGAACATACATCGCCGATACGTCGGCGACAGGCCCCCGGTAGCGAAACGGCGCGTTCCTCGGCGGAGTGCGGCGGCTGCCGATCGGCGATAAATCGATAACCAATCCATTGGAGGCCTCCCCTCGCCCGATCCCTCCCTCTCGCCACCCTGATCTCCGGCGGTGATTGGGCGTCTTCTGCTCGAAAGACGGACGGCTCCATCCCACAGACCTGCGTCGAGCACCTGTGTCTCTGGAGGTCTCCAGAGGTCCCTCGTGGTCTCTTAGGGGTTCTGGAGGGCCCGGGGGCGCTGTCGAATGAAAAAGTTGTGCGTTTGCACCGTCAGTGCTTTGCGGCGCCCAGTGCTCTTCCAACACTAATGAGCGCAATGCTCTGACGCAGGCTGCACAACATCATCCCAACGAACTCGACGACCATCGAGTTGGGCAACGCGCTCCGCGAACCTCGCCCTCCGCCCCCGCCCGAGCGCGCGCGAGGGCCTGAGGTCCAGCGAATCCCCGGCGGGCCATGCCACGCTGCGGAGCACGAGCAGCTCCTGCCCCGCGCCCCCCTCCGCCGGGGAGACGCACAGTCAACCATTACAAGAACGACGCACGATGAGGAGCCCTCTCTGGCCGTCTTGGAGCTCTCTTGGAGCCCTCCTGGAGCCCTCTTGGAGCTCTCTTGGGCCGTCTTGGGGGGCTCCTTGGCCGCTCTGGGCTCTGGGGGGCCTCTTGGGCAACCTCGGGGGCGGGGGGCGTTTCGCCAGCCCAGCTGCGCTTCGCCTCTCCACCAGACCCCCTCCATGGAGGGCCCCGCCCCACCAAGAACAACATCACTCGTACATCCACCCCGTATACTAAGGACGCGCGTCAAGGATGCAAGGGCCCTGGAAGGCCATGTCGACGCTTTGCGAGCGGGGCGCGGCCAGCGAAAGCGGCCAAGGATAGGCCGAAGGGGAAGGATGCGAGGGTAGCCTTGGAAAGTCGCTCATCCTCACTGTGCGGGTTGACTGTGAGACTCGGGTATGGGGACGGGGCCGTCGGGAAAACGACGAGCCGCAGCCTGAAATCTGACACGACCTGCCGCCGCAGACCTCCCACGGAAGCCGGACCGTCGGCATCCAGAGACGGGCACGTCAAGAAGCGCCGGCAGGCCCGAGGAGCGGCGAACTCGAGCCTCGCACGCCCCCGACCCCGGGGCCCCGCCCGGCCCTGCCAGGAGATGTTGTATTCTCTTGCACAGCTGTGTTCTGGAGCTCGGACCTCTTTATTTTCGCTCGTCGTCGTCGCTCGCTCGTTCGTCGTTCGTCTTCCCCCCCCTGGCCACAGAAGGAAACTCCTGGAGGAAGGAGGCGAAAGCCTCCTGTCCCTCGCAGCTCCTTGGTGCAAGAGCCAGGGCGCGCGTGCCACTTGTTACTTCAGCCCCGTCGCTCACCGCCGGGGGGGGATCTGCGGGGCGGGGGGAACACCTGCGCAGAGGCTGCGAGCTCTGGCAGGGTGCCTGCGAGCACCAGCGGGCCCCCCCCCTCAAAGCGCATACGATCCGTACCAGTACCCCGGGGGGGGGGGGGGCAGGCAGAGCCACGGCTCAACGATTACAGGAGAAACAGTCTCCAGGGATCCGCTCCTGCCTGGGCAACCACATGTGAACCCTGCCCCTGCAGGGGTTTCTGAGACGCTGGCCGGGGTCCAGAATCCCAAGGATGCCTGTAGCACAGTGGAGCCCAGGGGGGTAAGTCCGAGACCCAGCGCCGATGCCCGCAGGGGTACAGTTCGCAAGGGATCGAAGACTCCTGTGCCCACCGCTCCTCTTCCCTGAGACGAAGGCGGGATGAGAGCAAATCCAGAGAGGAGGAGGAGGAGGAGGACGAGGAGGAGGAGCAGGAGGAGGAGGAGGAGCAGGAGCAGGAGGAGGAGCAGGAGCAGGAGCAGGAGCAGGAGCAGGAGCAGGAGCAGGAGCAGGAGCAGGAGGAGGAGGAGGAGGAGGAGGAGGAGGAGGAGGAGGAGGAGGAGGAGGAGGAGGAGGAGGAGGAGGAGGAGGAGGAGGAGGGGGGGGGGGGGGGGGGAATCTCTGAGAGAACTGGCGGGCCTGGAGGACGAACCAGGCACCGCTCGCCGTCCCAGAGCGCTCCCGCACGCTCCGAGGGCGTTCCGAGACGCGTTGGGGCAGTGCGCCCTCATCCTGGGCCGTAGATCCCCAGACATCCAACGTCTTGGAAACATCCGGACACGAGTCTTCGGACCCCGGGGCGGTCGAGAGGCGGCCCCGATGAGAAGCCGGCCGTGGGGGCACGGACGGGACCTCTGGGTGCCCCAGGTGGGCAAGCAAGACATCGAGTGTCCGGGTCTCCCCGCCTCCCCCACCCTTCGACGAGCGTGAAATGCGCTGCACATGATCTGGGGCAGGGGAAAGAGGAGGAGGCGGAGGAGGATTATGATGATGGTGCTGCTCATGATAATGATGATGTTGATGATGATGATGTTGATGATGATGATGATGATGATGATGATGGTGATGATGATGATGATGATGATGATGATGATGATGATGGTGGTGATGATGATGATGGTGATGGTGATGGTGATCTGGGGCAGGGAAAAGAGGAGGATTATGATGATGGTGCTGCTCATAATAATGATGATGATGCTGATGCTGATGATGATGATGATGATGATGGTGATGATGATGGTGATGGTGATGATGATGGTGGTGATGATGATGGTGATGATGTTGAGGAGAAGGAGGAGGAGGAGGATGAGGAGGGGACGGAGGAACAAGCATGATGCTGGACGGATCGGCGATAATGATCGCTCCAGCACACTATAGTCCGCCTGAGGCCCAGTGTGGTCCCCCCCTCGGCGGGACGCACAAGGGTAGCGCGAAGGGTGGGGCATATTGAAAGGCAAGGACAGGAGCTTCGCAGAAACGCCCAGAAAAATCTCTAACAAGGCGTCTTACAGGCCAGGAGGGCTTCTGAGAGGCCCCTGACATCTTAGAGGCTTCCCCGTCTTCGTAGAAGGCGCATCCCCCACCCCCACCGCGCCAACCCATTGTGCGCGACGCCAATCCCATGCTGCCCTCCTCTCCGTGACTCTCCCCTCCGCTTCTTCCCTCCTCTTCCCTTCTCTCCTCCCCTCCTCTCACGTTCACATCATTGCTCTCGACTTCCCTCTTCCTTCCACCTCCTCCTCCTGCTTCTCCTTCTCATCCTCCTCCTCATCATCATCATCATCAGCAGCATCATCACCATCATCATCATCAGCATCATCATAATCATCATCAGCATCATCATCATGAGCATCATCACCATCACCATCACCATCATCATCATCATCATCAGCATCAACATCATCATCATCATCGTCGTCATCATCACCATCATCATCACCTTCTTCATCACATCACCAGTGTCGTCATCATCATCATCATCAGCAGCAGCAGCAGCATCAGCATCATTATCATCAGCAGCAGCACCATCAGCAGCATCAGCATCATCATCATCATCATCATGATCATCATCACCCTGCTCCTCTACCTCCTCTTCCTCCACCTGCGCCAGCCTCCTCCTCCTCCTCCTCCTCCTTCTCCTCCTCCTCCTCCCCCTCCTCCCCCTCCTCCTCCTCCTCCTCCTTCTCCTCCTCATCCTCCTCCTCCTCCTCCTAAACCACTGCCTCCTCGCCGTCATCATCGTCATCCGCACCCACGGCATCCTCGCCATCATTGTCCTCCTCCTCCTCTTCACCATCATCAGCACCATCATCATCAACATCAGTAGCATCATCAGCAGCATCATCAGTATCATCAGCATCAGCATCAGCATCAGCGTGAGCGGCATCATCATCGGCATCATCATCAGCATCATCAACATCATCACCAGCACCAGCACCATCATCATCACCATCAGCATCATCATCATCATCAGCATCAGTATGAGCATGATCGTCAGACTCACCACCATCATCATCAGCTTCAGCATCAGCATTATCATCATCATTCTCAGCAGCATCATCATCAGCAGCGTCATCATCATCATGATCATGATCCTGACCATCATCAGCAGCATCATCATCAGCATCATCATCAGCATCATCGTACCAGCATCAGCATCATCACCATCATCATATAAGCATCCGCATTGTCGTCAACGTCAAAGTCGGCGTCGGTATCGTCATCATCATCTACCTCAACACCAGCGTCATCAGCATCAACATCATAATCATCACCATCGGCAACAGCACCATCCGCAGCACCATCATCAGCATCAACAGCATCATTAGCAGCAGCATCCGCATCACCATTAGCATCATCAATACCAGCAACAACATCATCATCATCAGCAGCATCAGCAGGTGCACCGTCAGCATCATCCTCGTCATCATCACCATCAGCAGCATCATCAACACAATCGTCAGCAGCACCATCGTCCCCATCGTCAATCCTCATCAGCATCATCATCAGCAGCATCACCATCAGTAAGACCATCGGCATCGCAACGGCCCTCATCATCGTTAGCATCAGCATCATCGACATCAGCGCCACAATCAGCATCAGCAGCAACAATAGCATACACGTCCACCGCATCAACACCAGCATCATCACCACCATCAACATCATCAGTATCGGCAGCTACACTACGATCAACATCAGCAACATGATCAACATCAACGTCATCATCATCAACACGATACTCGTCATCAACATCAGCAGCACCATCATTATACCCGTCATCCTAGTTTCACCAACATCATCAACAATAATATAATCATCGTCATCATCCTCATCGCTGTTCTCATCCTAATCTCCTCCCCAGTATCATCAGTATCAATACCAGTACCACCATCATCATCAGCATCATCATCAGCAGCATCAGTATCATCACCATCAGCGGTGGCATCATCATCATCAGCAGCATCATCATCAGCATCAGCATCAGCATCAGCATCATCATCATCATCATCAGCATCAGCATCAGTATCATCATCGGCGTCGTCATCATCGTCTTCAGCAACAACAGCAATGTCGTCGTGTTCGCATCCCAAAGCAGCATCACTACCACCATCGTCGTCGTCCTCCCCCTGCTCCTCCCTCTCCCTGGCGGATGCCCAGCATGGTGGAGTCCACTTCTCTTCAGCGCGGAAGCTGGCAGTTTCAAGTGTCACATGTCTTACAGGGGGGGGGGGTAGAGGATTCGAATCTCGAGGTGATGTGTATACGTACTTGGAAGTTTCGGCCTCTGCGGGGCTCCTCGTCGCCACGGCTGGATCCGCCTGGGAAGCATGGTCAGACCTTAATGAGAGCGGCGGCACCAGAGCGGAATAGAGGAGGCGCAGAAAGGAAACATAATCGGAGGGGGGTCAAGTTAGCCAGGTACAGCGAGACAGCGGACCCCGTCCACCCATAAGATACGAATACATGGCGGCACAACCAAGGGCGCCAAACTTCGCGCTTGGCGCTCTTGCGCCGCGCTCTCGCGCCACCCCACAAGGGAGATGAGGAAGATGAGGAAGACTCGGAGCCGAAACGCGAAGCGCGAGGAACTTCGCGCCCTCGAAAGCGATCGATTGACAACTTTGCACTGGGACTAGAGGGTGGGTCCACCTGACTAACGGAAGTCGCTCGCGACCGGCGACCGGCCCCGCTGCCGATAACCAGACGAGGGGAAGCATGCGCATGAGCATGACCATTTGACTAAGCCAATGAATACACCAAAACATAATCAGGAGGAGGAGGAGCAGGAGGGGGAGAGGGAGGACGGGAAGGAGGGGTGAGGAGGGGGAGGAGTAGGAGGAGGTGGAGGAGGAAGAGGAAGAGGAGGAGAAGCGGAGGAGGAGAAGGAGGACAAGGAGGAGGAGGAGGAGGAGGAGAAAGAGGAAGATGGTGAAGGGGAGGAGGATGAGGAGGAAAAGGAGGAGGGGACGAGGATGAGGAGGAGGGGGAGGAGGAGGAGGAGGAGGGGGAAACAGGATGAGGGGGGGAGGAGGGGGGAAAGGAGGAGAAAGGAGGAGGACGGGAAGAAGGAGGAGGAGGAAAAGGATGGGAGGATGAGGAGGAAAGAGGAAGGAACGCGAGGAGGAGGAGGAGGAGGAGGGGAGGAGGAGGAGGAGAAGGGGAAAGGAGGAGGGCGGAAAGGAGGAGGAGGAGGAGGAGGAGGAGGAGGAACAGGAGGAGGAGGGGGGGGCATTCGGGCCGCGCACGGGCGGGGCTTGAACGCCAGAAGAGACCTTCGACGGCGCAACGGCGAGGGCACTGCCCCCTCCTGGGCGGCCCATGTGCCACATCGTCCTCCTCCTCCCTCCTACCTCCTCCTCGTCTCCCCCTCCATCCCCCCCTTCTCCTGCTCCTCCTCTTCCTCCGCCTCCTCCTCCCTCTCCTCCTCCTCCTCCTCCTCCTCCTCTCCTCCTCCTCCTCCTCCTCCTCCTCCTCCTCCTCCTCCTCCTCCGCCTCCCCCTCATCATCATCGTTCTCCCCCCGTCGATGTGCCGCCCAAGTGCCACAGCAACCAACCCTGTAGACCCTTCACTGTCGATTCCGCTTTCGGTACCACGATCGATCTTAATATCCGTATCACTACCTACTATCTTGCCAAACCATCCCCTGATTGCGGTTTTTCGCTGGTGTGACAGGAAAGCGCGTTCCACGACTCGCAAAAGAGGGGCCGCGCGCAAGTGGCCTGCATCCGCCGCGGGGCGGTTACGACCCACGACACATTAGGGGGACATGTGTTGTTCGAGTTGGACGTTTGCGAGCAGGCTGTTTGCGAGTAGTGAAGCGCGTTCGGTGCTTCTGGGCTGAAGTGGTCTCGAGTTTCCTGCTCGGGGAGGGGGTTTGCCAGTCGACCGTGCGCTGCGAGCGTCGCAACGCAATGCTGCACAGTTTCTTGCAATATATTTCCGTGGCGTTGTCCGCCATTCACTTGCAATCCATTCGCAATTCACTGACGTCAACTCATGTGCAATGCAATATATTTGCAAATCACTTGCCCGCCTGCAGTGCAAATGTATGGCGTCGCCCGCGCGCATTGCGACCGCAATGCGCGGGCAGCGCCAGACCAATAACCGCCATATGCCACGCGCGACAACCCTTGATTTAGGTCTGGCCCGCCCCCCGAATATCTGATTTTGAAAAGAAAAATAAAAACTGCACCACACATATCCAAACATACACCAAGCAATATTCAAACCTAGCAAAAACATAATCAAAACATCGCCCCCTATGTTTTGGAGCCACGTTCGAATATTCCTCTCGCAAAGGGACCGGCCCGAATTGACACTCTTGGTGCGACGGGTCTCGCGGGCGAGGCGACGCGGAACTCTTCGCGAAAACGAGCCGCGAAAGACCTGTCTGCCGCCTGTGTCGCGCCCGCAAGAAGCCCCCCACGCGAAAGCCGAGAAACCGCCCGCAAGAAAACTTCCGTCATGCTCGTGCGCAGTAGGAACTCGACCACGAGAGACCCCTCGAAAACACGCCGCGACACATGTCTGCCGCCTGCGTCGCGCCTGCGCGCAGAAGGAGCTCGACCGCAAGAAACCTTCCTCAAGAAACCCAACCCTCGGGCAATGCGTTTGCGCGGCGTCGCCCGCGCGCGCTGCAACTGCAGCGCGCGGGCAGCGCTGAGCCAGGGGCCGCCGCGCCGAGCGCGACAACTCTGGGGGCGACGGGCCTCTCGCGGACGAGACGCGGAACTCTTCGAGAACACCTCCGCGACGCTCGTCCGCCGCCTGCGTCGCGCCCGCGCGCGGCGGGAGCTCGACCGCAAGAACCCCCCCGCGAGAAGCCGATGAGTTTTGCGCGGCGTCGCCCGCGCGCGCGGCAACAGCGCCGCGCGGGCAGCGCCAGGCCGAGCGCCGCCGCGCCGAGCGCGACAACGCCCCGGGCGCATCGGGCCTCGCGGACGAGACGCGCGGAACTCTTCGAGAGGACGCGCCGAGACGCTCGCGTCTGCCGCTTGCGTCGCGCTCACGCACAGCGGGGGCTCGACCGCGAGAAAACTTCCACGCGACAGCCGAGGAACCGCCCGCCAGGAACCGTCCGCCATGCTCGCGCGCAGTCGGAGCTTGACCACAAGAAACACTTCGAAACCACGCCGCGACGCTCGTCTGGCGCCTGCGCCGCGCCCGCGCGCAGTAGGAGCTCGACCGCGAGAGAGGAACCTTCCGCGCAGCAGGAAAACACTTGCGCAATGCATTTGCACGGCGTCGCCCGCGCGCATTGCAATCGCGGCGCGCGGGCAGCGCTAGACCGAAAGCTGCCGCGCCGCGCGCGACAGTTCTCCCGGCGCGGGGGGCCTCGCGGACGAGGCGCGGGACTCTGCCAGAAAACGCGCCGTGGCACGCCTGTCTGCAGCCTGCGTCGCGCGCGCGCAGAGTGGGGCCTCGACCGCCAGAAACCCTCCACCGTCGCAGAGTGCACGCAGTAGGAGCTCGCCCATAAGTGCGCGCAGCATCTGTCACAAAGAGCAGATTGGGCGTCGGCCCTTGCGACAGCTAAGAGAAAGGCGAACGCTGCCGCGCCGCGTCTTGGGCGCGGCCCGCCGCCCCCTGCAGACGCGCGCCCGGAGACGGCGGGGGAGGGCGAGGCGGGGCCGACAGCTACAGCGGAGGCCAGCCCACAAGAACCCCCCCACAAGCAACCCAACCCTGAGACCCCAGGGCGCCCGCTGATATCTCGCGCGGGAGCGCCGCGCTGTCCGCGGCAAAACCGTCGGAGCCCAGGGCGCCCTGGAGGCAGGCAAGGCGTTTCTTGGCACGGGCTCCCGCTGCTCGCCCCTGGCCGCGCGCGGGCGCGCGCTGCGACGCGGGGGGGGGGGGGGGGGGGGGGCGCAATCACTTTAGCGCGGTTCCGCAAGGTAGCCCAATGCCAGCTAAGCTACTGCGTTACCAAACCCCTGCTATCTGGGCGCCATCTGGGTTGCGGATCCGATTATCTCTGCGGCCCCGAGGCCCCGGCGGGCCCCCCCAGAGGCTGAAAGCGTCGAATGAACTGCGTTGCTGTCTTACTTGGCCGATGTGGCGCGCGCGTGCATGCGCGCGTGCATACTTGTGTATAGATATGAATGTAATGCGTCTAGTTATATACAGATAGCGACAAAGAAAGAGAGCGGGATGCGCGTGCACATGCATCCGCCAATACCCTGAGGCACGATTTGGAATGTCCTGAAATCTGCAATGCCCACAGACCTCAATGATCCCGCATCGTGGAGCCGGACCAAATTGCG
>CAUYUJ010002581.1:62500-130935 GCA_963575745.1 Prorocentrum cordatum | reverse complement strand
CGCCGCGCAAGCTGACGCGGCCACCCACTCGCCGTCGGACCGCCAGCGCCGCGTCTCCAATCATTGAACTGCGGCGCAATGACCCGCGCAAACAGCGCTCAAGTCGCACTGGCTCTCGGCAGCTCCAGCGCCAGCCCGGCGAGTTGGGCAGCCAGCGGAAACGCGCCGCCCGTCCGCCATCCGGAGTGCACAGGCCCATCTGTCATCGTGGCTCTGCGCGGGGTAGCATGAGCCAAGAAGCGCAACTGCGCGGTCGCACGTCACAAAACTGATCACGGGGCAGATTGGCGCCCCCCTTGCCGCGGTCCTTCGGACGCGCTGAGTGCCGAGCAGAAGCGACTGATATGGCATCCTGATGTGAGCGGCATTAGCGAAGGATCCTCAGAGCAAGGCACGGAGAAAAATCTGCGCGCTGCGCATGTGAAGCCTGGTCAAGGCAACGCTTCAGTGCGGCATTCAAAAGTACAAGAAAAAAGAATTTGGGCGAGATCGCGCTCCTTCAGAGGGCGCGCAGAGGCGCTGCAGGATCGCGCCGAGCGCGATTTAACTCGGCGCAAATTCTTTCGGGGCTGCTAAATTTACGGCGCAGGCTTCGCTGCGCCCCGCAATCGATCCCATATGCGCGCGACACGACGCCTCTCCTCGTGGATTCTGGGCCCGCTGCATGAAGTATTAAAAGCAGCAGCGCCTCCGATCTACAAAGTCGAGCGCAAGCTGCCTCGAATGTCTCACTCGGCCCCGCATGGCAAACCGGAATTGGGTTTCCGCCACACAAACGCACGCACGCGAACTCGCGCGCACGCGCAAGCGCGCGCACGCACCACCACCAACAAAACAACCCGCTTTGACGCAATGACCTCCACGCCAGCGCGCCTCGTCACCTTGTTCTTTATGCGTGGCGCTCCCCCGTGGGACTGACCGCGGAACTGCGCGACGTCTTGAATGATTTCTAGGTGACTTGATTTGACGGGGCACTTTGGCTCGGCTTGCGCCCGCCCACAAGGGCGACTTCCCCTGGAGGGGGAAGCGCGCGGCAATCCGCGGTCCGCGGGCGCTGATGTTCGACCCCGTTGCACAGCAATTGCGGTGAATGTCAGGACAGGGCGTCGGCGGGTCGCAAGATCAGGAAGCCCAGATTCACTCGGGATCCCGCGCCTGCTACCTCCGGGGCCCCGAAGAGAACGCGGGCGGATGACAGAGCAGGCCCCGGCAACTTCGGCGGGCGCAAGTTCGGCTCAAGCCCGCGCGGCAAATTAAGCACGAGCGGGAGCTGCCAACGCGACATGACACCCAATGGAAACAACCCATGCGAAAAAATACAACGCGGCAAGCAAGCGGCGGGGTCGCGAAGCAGCCCCCTCACTTTCCACCCTGCCACCTTTGACCGCCCGCGCAAGGTCGAGCACGCGCCGCGGCATCTGCGCGCAGGGCGCCGACCCGCGCGGCCGTCGGCCTGCGCCGAGGGGCCTGCGCCGAGGGGCCCAGGGGAGCGCATACATATTAATGCAAATACAAAGATTCCCCACTTTTGACGAATATATCCTGGAGTTCCGCCGACCCCTTTCAACTCTGACATGTCTATTTTTTCCCTGGGGTCGACGTCCATGCGCGCCTGCGTCTATGCGCCCCCCCCTGATTGCGTCGCCCTTAACGCCCCCCCCCGGCGTCAGTCTGCGGCCCCGCGGCCTCGCTCATCCGCGACGCGGTTGTCTCGCGCGGCCAGGCCCCCAGAGCGCCCCAGCAGGGCAGTGGCGTCGTTGCTATCGAAAGCCTCGCACACATGCCCGCGCAAAGCCTGCTCGAGCTCATGCGCGACGCACCCGACTGGATGAAGGCAGCCGCCGAGGCCGGCGACCCGCGCGCCCCATGGGCGACCTGAGCTTGCGAACGAGGCGGGGCACGCCACTGACATGGCCGCCAATGCAAAAAATACCCCGGCAAAGCAACCGAACAGCGATGTGTAGGAGCATATCTGGAAGCATTCCCCTTAAGATTCAGATGAGAATCCAGTTGTAGAACTATGTTGTTCTCGCAGTCGTAATCGCATTCGCGATGACAGTCGTAGTGGCAACGGCGGTCTCAGCCTCAGCCTGCCTCAGCCTCAGCCTCAGCCTGCCTCAGCCTCAGCCTGCTTCAGCCTCAGCCTCAGCCTGCTTCAGCCTCAGCCTCGGTCTGCCGTCAGCCTCGGCCTCAGCCTCAGCCTGCATCAGCCTCAGCCTCAGCCTCAGCCTGCCTCAGCATCAGCCTGCCTCAGCCTCAGCCTCAGCCTCGGCCTCAGCCTCAGCCTCAGCCTCAGCCCAAGCCTCAGTCTGCTTCAGCCTCAGCCTCAGTCTGCCTTCAGCCTCGGCCTCAGCCTCAGCCTGCCTCAGCCTCAGCCTGCCTCGGCCGCAGCATCAGCCTGCCTCAGCATTTAAAATGTGGCCCAGGAATGGAATTCTGGGAACTAGAAGAACACGAAGTGGCCTACAGTTGGCTCCGAGCATTCGAAATCATGCCCAGGAATGAACTTCTGGGAAGTCGAAGAGCACGAAGTGGCCTACAGTTGGTTCCGGGGATTCAAAATGTGGCGCGGGAATTGTGTTCTGGGAAATCCAAAAACACGAAGTGGCCTACAGTTGGCTCCGGGCATCCAAAATGTGGCCCGGGAATGAAGTTCTGGGAAATCGAAGAGCACGAAGTGGCCTACAGTTGGCCCCGGGCATCCAGAATGTGGCCCGGGAATGGAGTTCTGGGAAGTCGAAGAGCACGAAGTGGCCTACTGTTGGCTCCGGGCATTCAAAATGTGGCCCGGGAATGGAGTTCTGGGAGCGCCAAGAGCGATTTTGCGAGGATGTCTCAACTGACTTGGGTGGCGGCGGCAGAGCGCCGGCAGATCGCCGGATCCCGCCCGGACCCCCCTGGGGAGTCATGATGCTCTCTTTTGACCCTACTAGAAACCTATCAGTCTTCGCTGTTAGGTAACAACTCGAAGTGAACCTCGCCCCGCGCGAGGACAGGCGCGCGCGGGCCCGCGCGCGCCCCCCCCATGCGAGCGCCAAGGCCCCTCTAGCAGCCGCGCATCTTCACGGGCTCGCGCCTCGCGTCGCTGGGCGCTCATGCTGCGCCCAATTTTCCGCGCGATGGCTTGCGCGCCGGCTGAGTACTTCGGCAGGCAGGAAGTCGTCGCAGATGCCTGCCCAGCCGCCCCGCCACCGCAGCCAGCGCATTGGGCGCGTGCTTCAGTGACAACATGCATTTGCCAAAAGGACACTTGCTTCGGGATGTCCCGCGGCAGCGGGGCCACCATTTACCCGGCGTTCCCGGCGAGACCACGGCGCGCCAGATCTCTGTCGGAACATCGATTCTCCAAAATGTCGCGCGCGACTTGCCTGTCGACCGGGGACCCCGCCGCCGGGTCGCCAGAGGCATTCGGGCACGGGGCATCGACGGCGGCGCGCTCGCTGAAGACCCGCGCGATGTCAAAGCCGTCGCATTGGCCGCGGCGACCGCTGCGTAAGTTTCACTCGGAATTGACGGGTGGCCGCCCTGGCAATCATGCACTTGACTGAGAGGCAGTCTCCGTCCTCGTCTGCCTCATTGACCAACCAGCTGATTGAACGTGCGCGTGGATGGCGAAGCCCGCGGCCCAACGCGTCGACGCGGCCCGCGACCCGCTGGGCGTTCCCATGCACTCGGCCCCCACGCAACTCCTACCACGGGGACACGCAGGCATCTGCACGGGGCACCCTTTCTGCACACCTTCGATAGCACATGGGCGCGCCGGGCCAGGGCGGGGTTGCAGCCGCCACTGCGACGGCGGAAAGAGAGGGCAAATCTGAAATATGCATGGGCCGAAGTGGCAATGGGTGGCGACTTTCTGTCTGCGTCCATGCGTCTGCCTGCATGTCACTCTGGGTTTCCGTCTGCCTGCCTATCCCTCTGTCTGTCCATCTCTGTCGGTAAACATAACCGGCTAATCGGTATGTCGGGCCGTTCGCGCGCTGAGCTGCAGGCCTGCCTCCGTGTATCGGTCGGTCGGTCTGTCGGCCCGCGCGCTCGCCTGTCGACGCGTCCGTCTGTCTGCCTATCTGTCGATCTGTCGGCTCTGTCTGCCTGTCCTAGATGACAGTGCGCCTGTCAGTTGATCGGCCCGCCCGTCTGCTGGTCGGTCGATCCGTCGGCCGGCCGCGCGCGCGACGCGCGCGCAAACGCGCCCGCAACAACAAACGCACCAACCTAACGTGCGCGCACACGCGCGCACATGCGCACACATGCGACAAGCACACATGCAAGCAATCACGCAGACAATCAACAAACGCACGCGCAAGCGACGCACGCGCGCCAACGCACGCACGCACAACGCGCAAACGCACGCGCACGCACACGCACACACGCACGCCACGTGGGGCCCGCGACCCCGCGCGCTGCGACGAGGCGGAGAACGCCCGCGCGCGCGAACACAAACGCGCGCACGCGCGCGTGCACGCGCGCGCGCGCCGCGCGGCGGCCGCGGCCGCGCGCGCAGCAACGAGGCGGAGAACGCGCGCGCGAACGCAAGCGCACACATAAACACACACACGCACACACACACACACACACGCACACACAAACACACACGCACGCACAAAACGCACGCGCACGCGCGCGCGCGCGCGGATGCGCGCGCGCGCCGGGAGGAGTTGGACTCGCCCTACCCTCGTGGGCAAACGGGCCCAAGTAAGTTATGGTGCCCAGGCGTTGCCCGAATGGTTCCCGACTTGAATGCGTGATTTTACGATGACTGCGCGGCGTTGCGCTGCGTTGTCGCGCCGGCGCTGCGGTCTGCGAGGGCAGCGTTGCGCGCGGCCTTTAGCCGGGGGCCAACTTCGCCGCGACAGCGGCGCAGATCGCATGAGGAAGTGCGCGTGGCGGCTGGAGGCTGCATTGCTGGCGCTATCATCGCACGCTCGGTCGCCCACGCGAAGGCGCGCGCGCCCTCTCGCTGGCTGCCCGGGCAGCCAGGCGAAGCCCTGGCGCGGCGCGAACGCCCGATTGGGCCGCTCGAGGTGGGCGCGGCGGCAAGCGCGCGGAAACGCCGCGGAGAGAGCGGGCGCTCGAGAGTGGCGCGCGCGCTGAAACGCCGCTAACGCAGCATATCTTCCGCGCGACGCACCGACGATAGGATGCAGGGGGCGCGCGCGCGCGGGGGCAGGGTCGCAGCGCAGGAGGCGGAGGCCGGGCGCGAGAATGCAGCGAGGCGCCCCCTTATAACGCCGCGGCGGCAAAGCGGGGCGAGTGGAAAACATCCCGGGTGATCCACGTGTCTTCGAGGGGGCCGCGCGATTCAGTCGCGCGGAGACACGCGCGCACACCGCCCACGACGTCCTCGATTGCGGGGCTCGTGCGACGCCCAGCGCATGCGCCGCTGACAGAAGAAAACGAACGCAATCCTTGCGATTTCTCGAGTGCAGCACAGCTTAGTCGGCACCGCCCTGACATTCGAGAGTCCGTCTCGACGCACTGCTGGGGGCCGCCTGCGCCGCGTTGGGGCAGCGCTGGGTCGCTGCGCGACTTCACGCAAAATGGCCCCTCCTATGTTGAAGTCTCACCTACGGGCGGCCCTCCCCCTTCCGCCCCCCGCGTCCTCCTTCTCGTATTCCGTCGCTACATTGACGACGAACGCATCGCAAACTCAACATGGCCCCTCCTTCTCCTCTTCCTCCGCCCCCGTTGGTTATTCGTTTCCGCCCCCCTCAAGTATCCCCCCGCCCTCTCCGTCGCCCCCTCTTCCCGACGGCCTCTTAAAACATCCAAAGAGAGGCCGAGGGGCCCTGAAAGGGCCCAGACAGTGAAATCGCAAAACCCTGAGACCTCATTTGGGGGGGCCTCTCGGAGCCCCCATCGGGGCCAAAGACCGCCTGGGGGGGAGCCAGAGACGGACCTTGCGGGGCCCCGAAGGACTCCGAGAGGACCCCAAAAGGGCACTAAGACCGAAACCGCGCAAATTGCAACGCATTCCTTCGCGCCCCTTTAAAATGAAATGCTCTTCCCGGGCCCTTTTGGATCCGTCTTGGGGCCCCAAAAACACCCAGCACTGGGCCGAAGAAGGCCCCCAGGGGGCACCAGAGGCGCTCCAAGAGGGCCCCGAGGGAGTCCAATGGGGCCCAATTTCAAATCGCACCGCGCGACTTGGAGTAGCGGCTCTTCGGGGCCCTGGCGGGGGGGATTTTTCGGGCCCTTCTGGGGCGCGCAGAAACTCCCAGAAACCACCGACGAGCTTGCAACGCGGGGCATAATCCCCCTGGGGCGCTTTCCCGGCGGGTGGCCGGGCTTCTCGAGGCCCCCTAACACGGCCTCGCGCCACCCCGTGGGGGCGCTCTCACAGCCGCGAGAGAGCTCCAAGATGGGGCCCGTTTTGGCTTGTCTTGGGTCGTCTCGGAAGTCGCTCGGGCTGTTTCGAAGCCCCTTGAGCCGTCTGCAAAGTCTCTCGGGCCCCCTCGGCGGCACCTCGGGCGCGCCCGCGAGCTGCCTCGACGCGCCTGGTAGCCGGGTTGGAAAGGAACCAAGCGCGCCCGCCCTGCCGCCCTCCCTGCGCGCCCTCGCCCCTCCGACCGCCCTGCAAGCACCCCCCCCCCCCCATCCCAGACGCGCTCGCCCATCAACGGCGGGTGGCGGACGAACAAGGGCAGGGAAGAGGCCCCCAAGCAGCCCCCGAGAGATCCCGTCGGGAGGGGCCTTGGCGCAACCCGTCGGCCCCAAAAGCGCCCGCGCCCGACGCCCCGTTCGCCGTCGGGGGCCGCGGGGGGATAAACCGCGACCCCCAGCGGCGCCCGTGGAGGTGGCCCACGCCCGCGAAACCCAACGCTCGCAACCCAAGACCGCGGCACGACGAACCCTGATCTAAAGGGAAATTAGGACACACATATAAATACACACACATAAAACTGTTCCCCATATTTTCACCTATTTTCTGGGTTTCTGTCTTCCCCCCCACTTCCCATATTTTCCCATATTTGTTCTGGGAATCGCCGATTAATTGTGTCTGTGTGTGTTTTTTCCCCTCCTGATGATCATCGACCGCGGGGCGGCGGACGCTTCGCGGCAACAGCTGCCACGTGCGATGGAAGCACCCCGCCCGCGCCACCGGGGAACCGCGCGTGGATTCGGCCGCGGTGACTTTCGCGCCCGAGTCGGAGCCCGCACGACGCGCCCGAATGGGCGCCCGAAGGACTGCGATAACGCGCCCGAATGGAAGCGATAATGCGCCCGAGGGGCATGTGAATGGAAGCGCTGATGTGCCCGAATGGAAGCAACAGTGCCCGAGTGGAAAAGGGGCGCGCACGTGCCCGAATGGAAAACTACGTGCCCGAACGGAAACCATCACGTGACCGAATGGAAGCGATGGTGCGCCCGAGTGGAAAAAGCAAGCCGCCAGGGACATCCCCCGAAAACCAAATCATTCGGGCGCGCCAAGACGACCGCGTCGATTCGGGCATCGATTCGGGCGCCGATTCGGGCACCCACCGGGGGCGGCCCCGTGCAGTTTCGACTCGTCATTTCGGGCGCCATTCGGGCGCGGCCAGGCGCAACGTGGGCCGACGGCAAGCGCGTCGTGGAGTCGGTCGCGCGAGCGCCACATTCGGGCACGCCGTGGCGGTGGCGGCGGCAGTGGCAGGCATCGGCGCAGCGGCGAAGGCGCCGGCCGCTGTCGCGAGCGCGATAGGTGGCGCCAGCGGGGCCAGCAGTGGCAGTCGGGGCAGCTCGCGGAACGCCCTCGGAATGGCGCGGCGTCGGAGGGGGGCGAGCGCGCCCCCAAGAAGGCACCTGATAGCCCAAGGGGGCCTCCAATATGGCACCGGGTAGCCCAGCCTGGGACAACGCATGGCCCAACGCGCGTCCAAAAGCCCCCGGGAAAGCCCAAGGGCGGCCCCGGCCGGCCACGGAGCCCCCCAAGGCGCCCCTCGCTAACCGCAAATAGTTCACACACTCACACAGGGTCGACGATGCTTGCGTTTTCGCCTTCTCGCCCGCTTGGTTCTGCAGAGGCTAGGAAGAGGCGCCGACAATGCCCAGGGGAACTTTTGGAAGGCCCGCGAAGGACCACGGGTGGCCGGAACAGCGCCCGCGGGGCCCACGACGGCCCCATTCACATGCCGAAGCGCCGGTTTTTTGCCCCCTCATTGCCCCCCCCCCCTGCCGCCTGACCCCCCCCCGACGCCTCCACCCCTCTGCCTTTCACCGAATCGTGCGCCGCGCTAGGCCGATCGAACTCGCGGGCCGCGTGGGCCCTGACGCAAGACTTCCCAAACCCGAACAAGCACCCTGGGGCCCTGGGGGGCCGTTTAACCTGGAACCCCGAAGCCCTTGAGACGCAGCCCGTCACGCGGGGCGCGCGAGCGCGGGCCGCCCCCGCGCGGTGCGCGCAGGCAGCGAAGCCGCAGCAGGGTTTTCCACAAGTCGAGGAGGGGCACTGGCAGCGGCAGGAAAGGGGGGGGCAGCAGGGAGAGAGGACCGAAATGCGGAGACGCCGCAAGCAGTGAAGAGAGGGCGACCGCAGCGGCAACGGCAAGCGCGAGGTGGAAACAAGCTAGGGCCCGACCCTCCCTTGCGACATCTCCCCTGCCCAATGCGTTTGCCCCCCCCGCTCTGCCCCCCCCCCCCCCCTCCCTGCGCCCGTTCCTGCGCGCTCTTCCTCCCAATTGTTTCCCCCCCCTTTCACATGGTGAGATGTGAGCATAATCTCTGCGAACGGAATCAAACGAGCGGCGACGACGACGGCGGCGCCCCCCCCTCCCCCCCGCCCATCTCTTCGCAATCCCCCCCCACACCCCGCCCCCCCACCCCGAGCAATTCCTTCCCTGGGCCCCCGCAAATCCATCATCCCCCCCCCGACGCGTCCTCCGTCTCCTCCTCTGAATACCCCTCCTCGCCCCCATGGCCCTCCCCTTCTGGCAACGCATCTATCATCGTCATTAGCTTCGTCCACGTCCAGCCCCCTTCCTCCTTCTCCTCCTCCTCGCCCGCGACGCGCGTTCAAGGTGCCTCGCGATTGGGGGCCGCGCAACAACGCTCTGGCGCGCGGGGCGCGAGAAGTGCCGAGCGCACCGAGTGCGCCAGATACACCAACTGCGCTGAGCACGCCAGGTGCTGCTCTGGCCGCGCCAGGTTCGCCGGAGGCGTCCGGTTCGCCACTTGCCGCAGGAATGGCAGGCGCGCCGCGCGCGCAGGTGCGCAAGGCGCGGAACGGCCTAACTAGACGCGAAGCAAAGGCCCCGCAAATAACCGGCCAAGTAATGACCAACACTCTCGCAAATCCAAAAACCACCGCGAGCCATCCATCTAGGCCCTACCGAGCCATCGCCCAGCAACGCATCAACGCCCCACGTCAATCGCAAGAAGCTGTCGACCACGACCGACCCTTGTGAACGACGGCTAGCCAAACACTGCAACGCTTCACCACGAACAACGCACGTGCTTATCCAGACAGGACGCACGCCACACCACGCGAACACCTCCTCTGCATATCGCTGCATCCACGGGCGAAAGCAACGCCAAACCACAAAAGAAAAAGAATTCGGGCACAACCCGCTCGGGACTTGGACCCGTTCGCCCACGACTCCCCTAATCGCGCAGACTCGCCCATGGGTTGGAACAGCCAACAGGGACCTCCGATTGGGGGCGTCGCCGCTCGCCCTCAGCGCGGAGGCCGCGGCGCAGCGTGGCCCCGACGCCCCTTGCGGGGCCAATGACCGCGCGCGCGTTCCGCCGCGCGCGTGCGCCCCATGGGGGCGCAGGCGCGCCGGCGGCATCCAAATCGGAAGTGCCATGCCCAAACTCCGCGCGCCGACCCGGGCGCGGCGCGCCGCGCGCGCTGGCGAGATGGCCGCGATCGCATCCGCGAACCAAATTTGCCGCTTTTGCCGCGATAATCACGGCAAACCCGCCCCCCGATTGCCGCGGGGTCTTCCGCTGGTGAGCCGGGGCGCGACCCGCGCGTTTGCCGGAGTGCGCCGGCAAGCCGAAGTGCGCTGGCATGCAAATGCTTCTGGCCGGGATGACTGCGCGTCTTGAAAAGGGAGATGGCCTTCAACAGATCCAGGTGCCTCGCTCGCATAGCGCCGCCTTCTTCGAAGTCGCGCCGCTGTCGCCGCGCTGGAAGTGGCGCGCGCCCGACGGCCGCTGTTCCGCTGTCGAGCATCTTCATACAAAGAAGGGGGCTTGCTTCTCCTGGGCGGCATGCACCTGCCCATCGCGACAACGGCGGCGACTCCGGCAGGCGCGTCACGCAGGCGGAACACCTGGGCCACTGCGCACACGCAGCGATCTTTTCTGGGCGCCCCATGCTGCCTTGCCTAGAACCGGTGTCCTGTCGGGCCTGCGCAAGTAAACTTCACCTCCAGCGATATGAAGCCACCGCAACAGAAAGAGGCCGTTTGCCGGCGCCCCTGCATGCGTCAACTCCAGATCGCTGTGATCTTTCTGTTTTCAGAGCGTGAATCGTTGACAACAGCATCCGTCGCAGTGATCCCAAGCCCACATATCCACGTATGCAGTCGGCGCATCAGGTACAACGTTAGCTGCGCATGCGCGCCCAAGAAGGCCACTGCGCAAGTCTGCTTGACCCCCCACTCACCGTCAGCCCGCTGGCATCTCCCAGGAGCGAGCGACAGCACAGTGACCTGCGCAGACAAAGCTCAAGTCGCAGTGGTTCTCGGTCAGAACAGAAAGCTCCAACGACAGCCCGACAACTCGGGCAAGCATCAGTAGCTCGCCACCGTTCCGCCATCCCGGTACGCAGGCACATGCACCATAGTGGCTGCGGAAGGGTAGCTTGAGCCAAGAAGGATAGCACTATGCCACAAGGCCGAGTACTGAGCCGAGGAGCCCCCCGTTTGACTTGTCCATTACAAATGCCCAAAGCCGGGCTGGAGCACGTGATATGGTATATGTATGTTCCAGGTGGTGGCGAAGGCTCTTTCACATCAGGGCACGGAGACACCTTACGCACAATGCCCTTTTTTATGAAACACGATGCGGACAATGTGTGAGAATGTTATCCAACAACCACAAAAAAAGACACGTGGTTTTCTTTCAGAGGCCGCGCAGACGCGCAGCGGAACCGTGCCAAATATTGATCAAGCTCGGCGCAAGCAGGCTCGGGGTCTCTACAAATATGCTGCTGAATTAACCACGCCCCAACAACTGATATCACGGGCACGATTTGGCGCATGTCTTTCTGGTTCCAGGACCCCGCTGCAGGGGAAGATTGAACGGAACCTGCCCCGAGCCCCTCAACAAAAGGCCCACGTGTCACCCCTGGAAGCTTGCACTGAATTTCGTCCTGCTTGGCAGGGGTGAATTGCCGAGTTCTCCCTCTTCCCTGAGCGGCCACTGGCTGGGCAAGAGGGACGTCGCCCGCGGCCCCGTGGGCCCGCACCAACACAGGGCCAGCCCAGCGAAGGGCCACCCGCACACGCAGCCGAGCTGAGCACAAAGTTGAGATTCCGGCCGATCTCCACGGGGTCCTTCTGGGAGGGGGGGTCGGCGGCGAGCACAGGGGAGACGTGAGAGGCGGCACGCCTTCTTCGGCGGTGGAAAACCATCCCTTTAGTAAACCTCCCCTTAGTGACAACGGCCTGGGACCGAAACCGACGGACCTGGACCCGCAAAAATGACGGCCGCGACGCCCTCTCGCGAACCGAAAACGGCCAATTCGCTAATCGACGTGTCAGGGTAGGAGGTGTGTCCACCCCCGACTTCCCAAAAGGCGGCGGGGCTGCTCGGAAGCCCCCCCGGTCTTGGGACAAGCCGCCTCTGCTGTCGGAGATGGCTCAGGAGCCTCGCCTGAAGGCAGGAGGCCTTCCCAACATGCTGAGGACGCTAGGCCCCCTCACGCTTCCGCCTTGGGCTCGCCATCAGCAGAACCACTCGGAGGCCCGCGCGGACTTCTTGGAGCTGCGCTGCACCCCCCCACTGGCGCGCGCTCCGCGGCGGGCGCGGGCGCTGGAGGAGGCGCCGCCAGAAATGGCGTCTGGCGCCCGTCCAACAAATCCGCGCGGACCTTTATGTTGTTTCCATCGTATTTAGCCCACATCCCGGAAATAATTTCGAGCACCCGGAAAAGTGTCGAAAGAGTGTCGAAATAGTGCCGAACGAGTGTATCCCAGGGCCCGACACGTGAAAACCCTCCAGTTTCAGTATTTTCCTGGTGCTCGAAATGCTTTCTGGTGGTCCAGGCTAAAGTAGATTGGCACATCGTAAGCGGACCTCCCAGAGGGCAAATAATCCACCCCCATGATAACCACCCCGGCACGCGAGGCCGTTTAGTCAACGCACCCACAGGAGGAGTCGAACAGGGCAGGGCTGCCTATAATGAACGACCAGAGCCGTTCAGCAAACGCCAACTCTCGGGTCCCAGTGGTGCTTCCTCCCTTGACCTCCGTGCGAGTGTCTGCTTGTCTGGATCTCAACGACTAACTTCGGTAATGGACAACCCTCCCTTTGGTAAACCTCCCCTTAGTGACAACGGCCTGGGACCGAAACCGACGGACCTGGACCCGCAAAAATGACGGCCGCGACGCCCTCTCGCGAACCGACAACGGCCAATTCCTTAATCGACGTGTCAGGGTAGGAGGTCTGC
Source organism: Prorocentrum cordatum (assembly GCA_963575745.1). Taxonomy (NCBI): domain Eukaryota; class Dinophyceae; order Prorocentrales; family Prorocentraceae; genus Prorocentrum; species Prorocentrum cordatum. Next base: position 118,337 of record CAUYUJ010002581.1, on the reverse strand, counting down.
CCACCCCCGACAGTTAATGGAAAAAACACGCGTCGAGAGAATCTATTTACGGAGACCCCGCGGGCGCGCCGCCGAGGAGCGCTCAGCCATGACCACCGCCTGGGGGATCGATCCTTCGATGACCTCGGCAGGCGGCGCCCCCTGTCATTTGTTCGGGCCCTGGGTGGGGCAGACGTTTGTACAACCGCGTGCCGAATTCGCCCAAAAACAGCTCGCCGAGGAAGCGATGAAAGGAAACGGGTCTCACGCAAGACCTCTTCAGCAAGTCGTGAGAACCGCCCATCGCATCTTGTTGGTTCTTGCGAGTCGACGCTGATCGAAGCTACGCAATCGTCGCTAACCGACGCTATACCGACGATAGTGACGCCAATCGACGCTACAACGCAGCTTTTCCGATCGACTACCATATGCGACCGCTCGCCAAAGTAAGCTAGAGACGGAATTACTAGCACACGCAAGGCCCCCATGATTTGCCACGGCTTACGCGGGCCGCAAGCGCGGACGCCTTATCGAAAACGAATGCGCATGAGCATCAGGCCCTTCGGGCACGTTTGAAGAGTGTATGTCTACACACATACATATATACACATATAAAAAGAGAGAGAGAGAAAGAAAGAGAAAGAGAGAGAGAGAGTGATACACACAGAAAGTTGTATATATACATGTGTGTATACACATACATGTCGATATCCCTCTGTGTGTGTGCGAGCGAGCGAGCGTGCGAGCGTGCGGGCGTGCGGGCGCGCGGGCGTGCCAGCGTGCGTGCGTGCGTGCGCGCGTGCGAGCGTGCGAGCGTGCGTGCGTGCGTGCGTGCGTGCGTGCGAGCGTGCGAGCGTGCGAGCGTGCGAGCGTGCGAGCGTGCGCGTGCGCGTGCGCGTGTGCGTGTGCGTGTGCGTGTGCGTGTGTGCGAGTGTGCGTGTGTGCGTGTGTGCGTGCGTGCGTGTTTGTGTTTGTGTGTGCGTGTGCGTGTGCGTGTGCGCGTGCGTGTGCGTGTGCGTGTGCGTGTGCGTGTGCGTGTGCGCGTGCGCGTGCGTGCGCGTGCGCGTGCGCGTGCGCGTGCGCGTGCGCGTGCGCGTGCGCGTGCGCGTGCGCGTGCGCGTGCGCGTGCGCGTGCGCGTGCGTGCGCGTGCGCGTGCGCGTGCGCGTGCGCGTGCGCGCGTGCGCGTGCGCGCGTGCGCGTGCGCGTGCGCGTGCGCGCGTGCGCGTGTGCGTGTGTGCGTGTGCGTGTGCGTGCGTGTGCGTGTGCGTGTGCGTGCGCGTGTGCGTGTGCGTGTGCGCGTGTGCGTGTGTGCGCGTGTGTGCGTGTGTGTGTCTGTGTGTGTGCGTGCGCGCGTGCGTGCGTGCGGGCGGCGGGCGTGCGGCGTGCGGGCGTGTGCGGGTGCGTGCGTGCGTGTGTGCGTGCGTGCGTGCGTGCGTGTTTTGTGTGGTGGGTGTGGGTGCGTGGCGTGTGCGTGTGCGTGTGCGTGTTGCGTGTGCGTGTGCGTGTGCGTGTGCGTGTGTGCGTGCGCGTGAGCGTGCGCGTGTGCGTGTGCGTGTGTCGTGTGTCGTTTGTCGTGTGTCGTGTGTGTATGTGTGTATGTGTGTGTGTGCATGCGTGCGTGCGTGTGTGCGTGCGTGCGTACGTGCGTGCGTGCGTGCGTGCGAGCGTGCGAGCGTGCGAGCGCGCGAGCGTGCGTGCGTGCGTGCGTGCGTGCGTGCGCGCTTGCGTGCGACGGTGCGTGCGTGCGTGCGTGCGCGCGCGCGGGCGGGCGGGCAGGCGGGCGGGCGGGCGGGCGGGCGGGCGGTGTGTGTGTGTGTGTGTCTGTGTCTGTCTGTCTCTGTGTGCGTATGTGTGTGTGTGTGTGTGTGTCCGCAGGCCTCCCCTGGGTCTGCCAGAGGGACCCGGATGAGCACTGAGGGGCCCTGTGTGACTCTGGGCGCGCATGCGGAACCTTGTCGTCTGCTCCCCAGACCCCTCCCGGGGCGCAATTCGAGGAGAACTCAGCCGTGGCGACGAGGGCTCTACATGACGAGCAGCGGCATCGGTCCGGCAGGGTTTTCTACAGAACGTTGACCCCCAGAGGCCTCGACCCATTCCCCGGGACTGGATTTCATGCTGAGTCGTGTTTGGTAGCCCGCCCCGAGGCCGGGTAAGGGCCCCCCGAGGCCGAGAACAGCGAATAAAAAGGTCCGCCTTGATCTGTGTCCTGATTCGAGCGGTTCTGGGCCTGATGACAGGAGACATGTCCACCCCAATCCCAGGATCCGTGGGGTTTTCGAACGGGCCCGAAATTTGGGGCCCAACCCTGGGATATACGAGGGGGGGCGCCCATCCTCGATAAGGGGTCCGTCCGAATCGCTCCCCTTGGGGTGTCTCCCAGGGTCTTCCGTCTTCTCTGAGCGGCCAAATCTTTCGGGCGGAACCAGGTGATTGGGGGAGCAAAATCGCCTGCGATCGGAGGTGCTGACGGCCCACCCCCCTCGGAGTTAACGGGCGCCCAAGGCCGCGCTTCGCGCTGCGCCAGGCGCCAAGCGCGGACACCTTCGCGCTCTCGCGCCGCCCCCAGGGGAGAGGAGAAGAGAAGGATGAGGAGGAATCGGAGCCGAGCCTCGAAGCGCGAGTAACTCCGCACCCTTGAGGGCGCCCTTGCGGAGTCCTCGATGTCCAGCAGGGTCGCCTCGCCAGCGGCCAGCGCAGACACGGCCTCCGCCCTGGGCCCCACGCGCCTCCCGAGGCGCACGGAGACCACCTCCCGCCCCCAGTCGAAGCCGCCCGCGTAGAAGCCAAAGAAGCCGCGCAGCAGACCCCCCAGGCCGCTCGGCCCGGCCCGCGCCTGCCTGGCAGAGGGCGGCCGGCGTCGAACCCCTCCCCCTCCTGCTCCTGCTCCTCCTCGTCCTCCTCCTCCTCCTCCACCTCCTCTTCCTCCTCCTCCTCCTTCTCCTCCTCCTCGCTCCTCGCTCCTCGCTCCTCGCTCCTCGCTCCTCCTCCTCCTCCTCTCCATCGTCCTCCTCCTCCTCCTCCTCCTTCTCCTCCTCCTCCTCCTCCTCCTCCTCCTCCTCCTCCTCCAGGTCCGATCCGACTTCTCCGTCCGATGCTGACCGCTCTCCTAAGTTAACAGGGGATGCGTCGACCCCTATCCCAGGCTCCGTGAGGTTTTCGAGAGGATCAACAATTTGGGGCCCAACCCTGGGATATACGAGGGGGGGGGCGTCCATCCTCGACAGGGGTGCGTCCGAATAGCCCCCTCGGGATGTATCCCAAGATTCCTCCCCTTTTCTGAGCGACCAAACTTTTCTGGCGGAAGTCGGGGATTGGGGGAGAGAAATCGCCTGCGATAAGTTTCGCCCGATCCGGCGCACACTCCGATCCAGAATGTGCGTCGGATCGGGCTGCATCGGGACTGAGTCGAGATCCGATCGGATCGGCATGCACGACAGCGCCGTGGAAGCATCGGGCCATGTCGGACCGTCGCGCTGCCAGAAGGAGCGATGAATGAGGAACGGCTTGTCTGACCCCGGCGAGTCTCGGCCCTCAAAGGCGCTGCGGGGCCGAAGAAGAAGGAATGGACCGAAGACCAGAGACCATCCTGGGCCCAGAGTGGTTTCGGCCCAAGGTGTCCCAGGCTTTCTGCGCCATCTCGGAGCTCCTAGGGGCCCCTCTGGGCCTCGTGGGGGGTGCTCTGGAGGCCATGTCATGTGGGCCTCGCCGGGAGCCCTGAGAGGTACCTCGAAGAAGAGATCACACGTGAGCATTCACTGACGGAGCTCCGCGCGGACTCCTTGGATCGGCGCGAACCTCCAACAGATCATGTTCATGCAGCAGCTGCTTCTTCTTCAACGGAAGTCCGGGTGTATCTGGAGGCACCCAAAATGGGGTCCGAGTAGATGGGGTCGCAGGATCGCGCCGTATCGGTCTTGCATCGCCGACGCATCGCCGATGCATCGGCATGCATCGGCTCCGCTGGCGTGGAGAACATCGGGCTCCACATCGGGGCGCAGCGCCGACGCATCGGCGATGCGGCGCGATCCTCCGACCCCACCTATTCCGACCTGGGAGGCCCACTCAGAGTATCGTAATCGACTCGGATCAGGCCTGCCAAGATCGGCCTCGAACCAAATCGGCCAGATCGAGACGGGCCCCGCCTGGCGACGACGCCGCCGGCGTCAGCAGCCGTCCGCGCGCGGGCTAGGTCCAGGTCGGCGAAGTGGGTAGCGTACCTGAAAGAAGAAGAAGAAACATACAGTCTGTCGAAACTCACGGGGACCCCAGTGAGCGACGATCAGAAACGAGACTTACGCGAGACGACATAGCGACCTTAGGCGATGGCGTACGCGGGCCACCAGCGGAACACTTCAGTGGTGACGAGGGCGCTTACGCGAGACCTTATGCGGGCAACTTACGCGCCAATGTCCGTGCAGACAACCCAGTTTTCTGCGTCGCTCAAATGCCTTCTTGCTGGCTCTTGCGAACCAACGCTCATAGACGCTAATTCGACGCTAACTCGCAACTACATCGCCTCTGAATCGGCGCGTTCTGGTCGAGTACCAGACGCCAGCGCACACTAACGCACCTTAAAGACGGAACTACGAGGACATACAAGGCTGTCATGCTTTCCTGACGAAGGAGCTTCTGTATAAACGGTCCAGCCTCTAGCTCATCCCTATCCCTGATATTGGCAGGAACAAGGCGACGGCAATATTTTGGGCGTCCTCAAGGTCGGCACCGACACGAGGCGACGTCAATATCCAAGCAGCCTCGTCTATCAGGGGGGTATCAACCAAAACTGTGCCCGAAAAACAGCCCGAATGTGACAGAAACGAGCGCCCGAATTGATCCGATCGCGCCAGAGTGTGACAAGAGTTCTTGGTTCGAAACCAAGGCGATGTTCAAATTCGGCCACCACTTCGGTCGCACTACGTTTTCGGGCACACGTTCGGGCACGTCGTCGACTAACTTTTTTTTTGTTCGGTCACGTACCTTTTTCGGCTGATCGGGGCTGGGCGACATGACAATGTAGGCGCTCTCTGATTCTGGGTGTCGACGTTTGGTCGAAGGGTGGGGGTGAGTGTCGTTTAACCGATCCCCATCCCGGGAGCGTGGCTGGGCCCCACTGGGCGATGTACCCCCCCAGATGGGGATACAGGTCGTTCCCTTCGGGTTCCGAGGGGTGTATCCCCAACTGGGGCGGTGATTTGATGGGGGCCTCGAAGGGAATGGGGATGGGGACGGGGATCGGTTAAACGATACTGAGGGGGGGGGGGGGCAGGAGACCTGGTCTGGGTCTGGGCGGCTGCTTCGTCGATCTGCGCTCGCCCAGTCGCGTCAGCAGGCAGGCTGGAGAAAGGGGTCCAGACAGTCGCCACAAGCACGGGGTCGGGCATGTCCGCATACAGGCGGATTTGGGGCGAACAAAATTAGAAGTGGTCAAACAATAGACCAAAAAGGGCAAACATAGTCAAACAGTCGTCCCCAGGTTTTTTTTTATCTACTATTTCGAACACTCCTCCTGTAGAGGGGCAGGCCCGACTTGACACAAGCAGCCGCCAAAAGCCAGGATCTGGTCTGTGGGGTGGGAGAGGGGAGGGCGCTGTGGCCTGGGCCAATCGGCAAAGCAATTATAAAAAAAAGGGCGGCATGACACTGTCGGGGATATGCTTCTGGCTGGCGGCAGACATGCACTGCAGGGCAGGAGGTCCACGCGGACGTCTTGGATCGATATGCGCCCCCCTCCTGGGCATGATGGCCGCGCCCAGCCGCCTTCGCGGGCGGGCGCGTGCAAGGCGGCGGCGCTGCAGCGCCGAGGAGGAAGACGACGAGGACGGAGGGGGAAACGACAGCTGCGCTCAACGCGCGGCGAGGGAGCCACCAGACCCCGCTGTCAGACGCGCGCACCCGCGCCCTGCACGGAGGGAAACCGGGAGGAGGAATAGGAGGGAGGGGAAGAGGGAAACCACGGCGAGCAGACGCCAACATGCAGGAGGAGGGGGGGGATAAGGCGACAGCACGCAAGCGCGCACGTTGGGACGGGCGGGGGGCGGGGGGGGGGGCAGGGGGCGTCGGCGGCAGTCGGGGGGTCGTCGTGTGGGTCGTCGCGGCTCGGGGGTCGTCGGGGTCGTCTGGGGGATGTGCCAGAGAGGGGGCCATTCAATGAGAGAGGGTGTGCATCATGGCCCGAGGGATGTGCGCGGACGATCGGGGGGGGGGCGAGGGGATGTGCTGACAGCAGAGGGGGCCATGAGACCTGGGAGATACCATGGCCCTGGCCATCACATTCACACCCCCCTCGGTCCTCACCCCCTCGACGCCTGGTGGCCTCAGGGTCAAAGCAGCTCGGAACCACAGGGGCAGTTCGGGACGACCCGGGCACCTCCGGAACACCCTCGGCGAGGCGCAGCCGCTGAAGGCATCCCGAGTTGCGCGCAAACGCGCCCCCCGAGTAACCAAAGCTGGCCTCGACACGCCCCCCGAGTAACACCAGACTACTCAGGAGGCGCCTGTTGAGGCGAGCTGGGACTACTCGGGGGGCTTGTCGAGCACAGCTAGGACTACCTGTGGGTGCTGTCTGCACGCAACTCGGTATGCCTTATCCGCGCAGTAAACGCCTCCTCGTCCTCCTCCTCATCCTCCTCCTCCTCCGCCTCCTCCTTCTGCTCTTCCTCCTCCTTCTGCTCCTCCTCCTGCTCCTCCCCCCCTCCTCCTCCTCTTCCTCCTCCTCCTCCTCCTCCTCCTCCTCCTCCTCCTCGTCCTCCTCCTCCTCCTCCTCCTCTCCTCCTCCTGGACCTGGACCTCCTCCTTCTCCTCCTCCTGGACCTGGACCTCTTCCTCCTCCTCCTCCTCCTCCTCCTCCTCCTCCTCCTCCTCCTCCTCCTCTCCTCTCCCTCGCGCGGCCAACCCAGAACACCTCGGCCCCCCACCCTCCCCCGAAGAGCGCTGCCCCCCCCCCCCCCCCCGCGGGGGGGCGCCCGCGCTGCTCCTCGGGCGGCGGCGCTGCGCCCGGGCCCGCCTCGGCCGCGGCGAGCTCGTGGAGGGAGGGCAGGCCGTGGCAGACCTGCAGGTAATCCCAACGGCCCTCCTCTGGGCCCGCCGGCGCGTCGATAGTACAATCGGAACTAGGCCAGAAGAACATCCCAAAAGAACACGAGACCCTCCGTCGGCCAGAACGCACAGAACATCCACGGGTACCCTCCTCAGGATGCACAAAAACATCCAACAAACACGAAGAAAATTAGGGTACCCTCCCCGAACCGACCTCGATCTTACACCTCGGTCCGGCTGTATGACCATGCTTAAGTCGGGCGTGTCCCCCTACAGGGGGAGTCTGGGCGAAAAATGAGAAATACTCGAAACATGCCCCCCGCAGATTCAAAACATACTCCGAAAAAAAGTCCCTGGACTATTTTTGGACTATTTTGGAATATGCCTCCTGTAGAGGGACAGGCCCGACTTAAGACCATGCGGAGGCCTGCGCGGACCTCCCCTGGCCATCGCTCCGACGTCTTTTTTCCGGTTTCGGGCGCGGCTTGCTCGTAGGACGATGCCCGGGATGCTCCTGACGAATCCCCGCCGAGACAAAGTGCAAACGTCCGAGCGATGCCAAGTCCTGGGGCTGCGCTGCCCCCCCCCCCTGTGGGGCGCGGACCGCGGCGGGGCGCGGGCGCCGGAGGAGGCGCCGCCATGCAGTGGCGTCCGGCGCTGGTCCAAGGAGTCCGCGCGGGCCGCCGGGAGGGTCTGCTTGCCCAGACCGCTAAAACAATTGGCGGACGTAGTCTCGTTTGAAACGGAAAATACATTTGTCGAGTTTTGAAGCTGCTGATATTCGAGGGCGATCTCGTTTTATTATGAGCCTCTCTTTAAATGTAAAAGCTCTACGAGGGCTCTGGCGGTAACCTGGCTGACGGTTTACCGCCGGCTCCCCTCGAGTCATCATGGAAGAAGCACGACTCGCGAGCGTCTGTTTACCGAGACCCCGCGGGCTCGCCGCCAAGGAGCGCTCATCCATGACCACCGTCCGGGGGATCGATCCTTCGACGACCTCGGCAGGCGGCGCCCCTTGTCATCTGTTCGGGCCCTGGGTGGGGCAGACACTATGCGACCGCGCGCCGCATTCTCTGAAGAACGGCCCGCCAGGTGAGCGAAGCCAAACAACTTGTAGCATTGGGGCCGTCGGTGGAGCTCCTGTTGGGGCCACGAAGCGCTCTACTGGATGAGGGGGGGAGGCATGCAGGCGGTAGCACTGGGACTTTCGGTGGGACCCCCTTTCAGGCCACGAAACGTTGTACTGGGTGGGGGGGACGCATGCGGGCACCCCCACTGGGGCCTTCGGTTGGGGTTCCCTATGGGGCCACGAAGCGCTGCACTGGGTGTGGCGGACGCATGCGGGCACCCCCACTGGGGCCTTCGGTGGGGCTCCCTCTGGGGCCACGAAGCGCTGTACTGGGTGTGGCGGACGTATGCGGACACCCCCACTGGGGCCTTCGGTGGGGCTCCCTATGGGGCCACAAAACGCTGTAGTGGATGTGGCGGACGCATGCGGACACCCCCACTGGGGCCGTCGGTGGAGCTCTCTACTGGGCCACAAAACGCTGTACTGGGTGGGGGGGACGCATGCGGGCACTTCCATTGGGGCCTTCGGTGGGATTCCCTATGGGGCCACGAAGCGTTGTCCTGGCTGGGGGGAATGCGGGCACCCCCACTGGGGCGTTCAAGGGGCCACGAAACGTTTGAGGGGTGTGGCAACGGGAGGAGGGAGGAGGAGGAGGAGGAGGAGGAGGAGGAGGAGGAGGAGGAGGAGGAGGAGGAGGAGGAGGAGGAGGAGGAGGAGGAGGAGGAGGAGGAGGAGGAGGAGGATGTGGGGGAGGAGGAGGAGGGGAAAAAAGAGGAGGAACGCGGGGACCGTCTCCTCATAACGAGGACCCAGCACCACAGGATGGTTGGGAAAAACGTAGGACGAGGATGGGGGCGCCGTGCCCCCCTCCGCCGCGCGTTCCCCTCGCCTCCCTCCAGGGGTAGCTCTTCGGGGATCCCTGGTTTGGGGTGTCCCTGGTTCTCTCTCCCGTCGTTCCACTCCCCCGGGAGGCTTTTCCTCGTCGTCTCAGGCCGCCCCCCGTCGCTCCCTTTCGGAATGCTTCTTTTTGGGCGTTCCAGCCAATGACGCACCCTATGCCCCCCCCCCGTGTCTTCCTCCCCCCCACAACGCAACGCCCCCCCCCCCCAGTGCGCCCCCAGCAGTGCCGCAGTGATTCTGGCACCACAGTCTGTTGTGCCGGACCCACACGCCGGGGGGGGGCGTTACGATATGCCCCCCTCCCACCGCCCGTTCTGTCCTCCATGACGCCAGTTTTCGCCAACAACATGTCCTCCGCGTGCTACACCCGAGTCCCTTTTAGTGAGCGCCCTCTCCCGTGGCAGAGCGCCGCCGGGGAGGGGAGGGGCGGCGGCGCCCAACGACCCTGATGCCCGCAGCGCGAGGGCGAGGTGAGCCAGGGCTGGACCCGAACGCTGGTTTGCTGGATTTCGGCTGTGTTCTGCTTGTTGTGTTGGCAGGGAGGTACAGGAAAACAGATAGACCGGCAGCGCGAGCGCGAGGTGAGCCAGGGCTGGACCCAAACGCTGTTTTGCTGGATGTTGGCCGTGTTTTGCTCGTTGTGTTGGCAGGGAGGTGCAGGAAGACAGGTAGAGCACAACGGACAGCAAAACGACCACAACACGAAACATAACGACTAGGTCCAGCCCTGAGAGGTGAGCAAGGGGCGCGCTGAGCCGCCTGGGCGACGGAACAACATCTGGGAGGAAGAGGTGCCTTTCCTCAGTGTTTGCCTTCTGGGGCCTCTTGGGGGACCCTCGTCGCAACGGTTGCGTTCGCCCCGCGATCCCGGCCAGAACGCTTCCCGGGAGAGGTCGAGGGAGCAGCGGTATCGGTGCCTTTCGGCTTCCCCCAGAACGGGGCCCAGCGCGCCGACATTGGCGCGCAAGCTGCCCGCGTAAAGGTCGCGCAGAAACGCTCCCATCTGTGCGCCTCGTGATGCCCCGTGCCATCCCGATTTTTGTTTTTTCGTCGCCCACGGGGTCTCTGTTGATCCGAGCGATCCGCTACGATACTCAGCTCTGTCTGGCCCGACCGACTCGACTGTGACGCTCCGCCGACCCGCTTCGACGACGCAGGCTGATCGTGGGCCGACGACCGCAGTTCGGCTCGCGCTGGCCCTGCTGGGTCGGGACGCAAAAGATGCGGACCTCTGGGCCGACCACTGCGGGGATCAGTGGCAGAGCAGCAGCAGCGAGAACGCCTGCCTCACAAAAGGCCGAGGACGCCACCAAAGAAGCTGCCGAGGAACGCACCCGGAATCAAGCTGGCAGACACCCAGAAGGCCAGGGGCTGCATCACGGAGCAGACGTTCGAGGCATACTAGCCAGTGCCCGTCGGTCCAGGAAGCTCGGGCGACACCAGGAGGCGGGCACGCTGGAGGCAGCAGCATGCGCGGCCATATGGGCCAACCAGAACTGCCACGCCGCTGTATGCAAGGATGCGCCCACATGCACGCGATGCGCCATGGGTGCGGAGGGCACGCCACTGCACAGCCTCTGTGAATGCCCAACCACTCAGACGATTGAGCACCCTTGGATCGAGCGCACAGCAGACCTCGGAGCCCGGGCACTAGCTGTCCGCGACGACCCGATCGAGATGGCGGTCTGGGTGCGCGGCATTCTCCCCTCCACCACGCGCCTAGTCGACCCGCCGCCTGCGGGGCAGCACGGCAGATGAGCACTGGACGGTTGGAGGCGACAGTACACCGATGCGCCACAGAACCATCACCACCACAGCGGCGGCACACACTGATGGCTCAGCCACCTCATCCGACTAGCAGACGGCGTGAGCGGGCTGGGGGGTGGCGCTCGACCTACCGCTCAACGACAGCGACCCAGACCAAGCCGCAGAGTACCCTTGATGGTTCGGGGTGATCGATGGCGCCCAGACCGCTTGAGCAGCAGAAGTGGCAGCCGTATGCTGGGCGCTTCGTATCACCAGTGGACCGCTCACCATCTACTGCGATTCACAGATGGTGGTAGAAGGCTGGCACAGCTTCAATTACATGTAACCCGCAGGACCATTGGCCAGATGGTGGCCGAGGACCAGAGGAATCATTGCCACCAAAGACGGCGGCGTCCAGGGCGTCTCGCTCCGCAAGTGCTACTCCCACGTGGATGTCCCCGCCATCGTGCGCCCAGGACAGCCGCCCAACGTGACCAAAGGAAACGAGCTAGCTGATGGCTGCGCGCAGAGAGGGGCAGAAATGGCAGTGGAGGTGGAGGAGGAGGAGGAGGAGGAGGAGGAGGAGGAGGAGGAGGAGGAGGAGAGGAGGAGGGAGGGAGGGAGGGAGGGAGGGAGGGAGGGGGGGGAGGGGGGAGGAGGGAGGGGAGGGGGAGGAGGGAGGGAGGGCGGGCGGGCGGGCGGGAGGAGGAGGAGGAGGAGGAGGAGGAGGAGGAGGAGGAGGAGGAGGAGGAGGAGGAGGAGGAAGAGGAGGAGTATAGGAGGAGTTTGTTGGTTCCTCCTCCCCCCCTGGCTCGGCCCCGGTCCAGGGCCCCTGCGCTGGCCCCGCCCATGTCTTCCCCGAGGCCCTCGGAGGCCTTGATTGGTATTTTGGTGTGGTTCGTGGATCCTCCCTGCGCCAGCCTGGAGCTCCCCAACTGCGTCAGCGTAGGGCTCCCCCGGTTGGGGAGGAAGAAAGACACGCGCTGATGATCCACGGCTGCGCGTGTTGCATTCGTCTGCGCACGCACTGAGCCCACTGCAGCTTTGGGCGGCCGCAGTCCAGGCCCGTGCCCAGGTCCTCCCCCAGGCCCTCGGACCCGTCTTGTCGCGGCTGGTTGGTGAGTCCACCTTCCCTGGCTCAGCCTTTCGGGTTTTAGACGAAGTCACGCGGCACAACCCACTCCACGTTACCAAAATAGTGGTTCTCAGAACGAATTGCCAAAGCTCTCAGAATCTTTCAAAAACCGACCCAGGGTGCCACATTGTCCGTCCCGAGCAGCTGCAGTCCAGGCCCTTCGCACAGGTCCCCCCTCTCTGGCCTCCCTTTCTGGCGTCCCCTCCGGAGCCTCACCTCCTGGCCCCCCTCGTGGCAGTCCTCCTGCGCCGCGGAACACTTTTCTGTCCGCTCGTCGCCTCTGGTACGTCTTGCCCCCCCTGGCCCCCTCCCTGCACCCCTCGCGTTCGCCGTCGTGGTTCGCCCTCCCTCCAGGGCCACGGGAACCCTTATTCTCTTGCACAGCCGTGCTCCAGATCTTGGAGCCCTTGATTTTCAGTATTTTCACTCATTCGCTAGTCGTTCGTTGTCGTCGTTCGTCCTCTGACCACCCCCCACCCCTGGGCCCTGGCCCCATCTACTTTTCCCGCCACTGGCACTAGAGCTGGGACCTCCTTATCTTCGCGTGCGTACCCGTGTCTCCACATAGTGTCTCCAAAAAGCCTCCAGGATGGACCCGACAGAACCCTCCTCCTTATCATGCTCCTCGAACCAAGGCATGCGTTCAACTTTCTTATATTCCGCTCCCGACATCTCGCTTGTGCATCGCTCCTGGATGGGGATACGCGAAGCATCAATAATAAATCACCATCAGGGTCCACGAGTAAGACGATATGAAGCCTTTCGTGACCTTCGCTATGCCGTGGGTCTTGGCCCAGCGCTTCACGACACAGCTGAGCACGCTGAGCTCGGGCAGCAGCTCGACATAGGTGCGCAGCAGCTTAGTGTTGTACAGGGCCAGCAGGCTTTGGAAGCAGAGGTCACACTCGGAACCTGGAGGCCATCCAGATGGGACCCGAGCCGATGGGGCCGGAGGGTCGCGCCGCATCGCCGATGCAACGTTGGCGATGCATCGGCGACGTCGCGCAGAGAGCACCGGGCCCCACGCCGTGCCGCATCGCGGGCACGCCGGAGATGCGGCGCGACCCACCGCCCCATCTGCGCCGACCCTATTTGGGCGGCCCTGGGCACCGTCCTTCATCTGCAGGACGTGCACCGGAACCTTCGCCCACGGGCGGGGCTCGAAGCCCCGCAGCCCGCGGATCCGCCGCATCCGCTCCGTCATCCGCTTCAGCGCGCTGCGCGCGCTCAGCTGCGCCACGCCGGGGGGCACGCGTCGAAGAAGAGAAGAGGGCACAAGCAGAAACTGTCGGGGGTCCTCGGCGGGCCTGGTCTGCACTGCCGCGCGCCAGTACTGTGCTGTGCGAAGCGCCGACTGCGCTCCGCAGAGCGCTACCGCAGGTCAGCCCCCCCTGGAGGTATGGTGGTAAGGTTGAAAAAAACACGGTGGGCTTGTTTTCCACCACCGTAGACCCTGGAAACGACAGGGCCGTTTTTTTACCGGTTCCGTTTTGCCGTTTTTTTGCCGGTTCCGACGCCGTTTTTTTACCGGTTCCGTCGCCGTTGTTTGACCGGTTCTGGCTCCGGTTCCAATCCTGGAGCCGTTCTTTTACCGTTTCCGGTCGCCGTTTTTTGGCCGTTTCCATTTTCAAGGGACATTTTTGGGGAAACGGTGAAAAAACGGCCCTGCCGTTTCCGGGGTCACCTCAATTAAGTAGGAGGGGGAGGGGGTCCTCCTCATCCTCCTCTTCTTTCTCCTCATCCTCCACCTCGTCCCCCCCGCCAACCTATGGTGGTGGTGGTGGAAAACAGGCCCATCAAACGAACCACGGGTCCTCGCGGACGACGTGCTTCGGCGCTGGGCACCCCCGGGCGCTGGGCACCCCTCCCTGGCGCGCGCGGAGCGCGCCAGAAAGGGCGCCGGAGGCGCCGCCAAGGGGGCCCAGCGCCGATCTGCAAGAGGTCCGCGCGGACCAGCGAATGTTCGATGTGCTCTGTGCCGACTCTGGTTCTTCGAATGTATATGGTGGCATCGAGGTCGGCGCTGCCCTCGTCAGGTGTTGCAGGAGTGTCCCCAGCCCGGGGCGTCCCCAGGATCTATGAGGCCCCCACACAGCCTCCAGAGCACCCCTCACGAGGCTCAGAGGGCCCCAGGGGCTCTTAAATCGAGCGAAAGCGAGGGGCGCCTTTCGACGATTCTCAGAACGTGTGGTGGCGCCAGCGTCTGCTTGTCCACCGGAGCCCTTCCATACGAAGCAGGCGGTACAGCGAGGGCCGACACTGACAGCGCGCTGGCTGTCGACGAAGCCATGGTGGGCAACACACACACACACACACTTGGGCTACCACACGTCCTGAGGATCATCGAACCCTGGGCCAGGGACATCTAGAGGCCTCCTAGATGGGGTCGGAGTAGATGGGGTCGGTGGATCGTGCCGCATCGCCAATGCATCGGCGATGCATCGGCGATGCATCGGCGACGCATCGACGACTTCGGCGTGGGAATATTGGGCCCCACGTCGAACCGCATCGGCGATGCCTCGGCGATACGGCGCGATCCTCCGACCCCATCTGCTCCGACCCCATCTAGGAGGCCTAGAACATCGCAGCAACCCCCGCCGGCCTCGCCGCACCCGGTCACGGTGGACCCGAAGGGGAAGACGCGCGACCCCGGGCCCACGGCGTCCTGCGCGGCCAGGTGCAGGTCGCGCAGCAGCGCCTCCTTGGCGCTCCTATGGCGCGGAGGGCACACGGCACACCACGCCCTGGCCGGGGGCCCTCGCAGGCGCTCGCACGGTGCACAGCCATCGTGATACAGTCGGGGCGTTGACCTAAGGAACCCTAAATAAGGAACGAGGCCGCTTTTTTCCATAAGTGAAACTTCGATTTCCGATCGAAAATATAAGGAAAACCTGAGGCAAGCTGTGAAATTCTTAAGAATCGCGGAGCCCCTCCCCAACGAAAAGGTTCCTTCTTCAGGGCCCCGACTGTACAAGCAGGAAAGCCAAACGAAGAACGAAGGGGCTGTCCCGGCCACGGCCGCGAATGGATTCCCCGACCTAGAACTCAGGAGTGGTTTGCGGCGCGCACAAAGGGGGTAGGGGGGGAGGGGGGAAGGCTTCTTGGAAGCAGGGTGCTTCTAAGAAGCCTTCCCCCCTCCCCCTGCCTCCCTCTGCTAGTGGCCGAAATCCGCCGACCCTGTCGGCGTGTGTGAGGGGCTTGTCCGTTCGAGTCGTCGTCTCCGACATTTGTCAGTCGTCGTCCCTGTCATCCCCTTTCCCTGCGCCCCCCCCTTTCCCCGTGCTCGTCGCCGCTCCCCCCCCCCTTTCCTGGGCCCTCCCCCCAGGTCCTCCTCCTCAAGCGCGCCAGCCAAATTGAAATTGAGCAACGTCGTAATTGACTCGAAGGGAAGCCCCTTCCCTTTGATCCCTCCCCCGCCGGGAGGGGAAGGGGTCCTGAGGGGGTCGCGGGGGGGTCCCGGGAAGATCCTGGGAGGGGGGGTCCCAGGTCAGATGCGACTCCCCCCGGGGGTCCCGGGGCCTCCAGAAAACCCGAAGACGGGCCAAGGGTGCCCCAAGAGGCCCCCAAGACGGTCCAAGAAGGCCCCAGATCGCCGAACGATCTGTCCAAGACGTCTTGACGGCCCGCAGACGGCCAAAGAGCACGCCCCAAGAGGCCTCCAGGAGCACTCCCAAGAGGGCCCCAAGAGGAAAAAAAACTGTTTTCCCATTGGTTTATGAAGAAATTCGGCGTTCTCGCCTCTTCCGGACGCTCCACGGCCCAAGACGCTTCCAAGACGGCCCAAGAGGCCCTCAAAACGTCTCCAAGAGGGTGCCCAGACGAGGGACCAGAACGGACATTTCGAGCCCTCGGCCCCGAGAGGCTCCCAGGGAAGAGGCCCCCAAGAGGCCCCAAGAGGCCTCAAGAGGCCCCCGAGAGGCCCCCAGGAAGCCCCGAGAGGCCCCCAAGAGGCTCCCGTGAGGCCCCCAAGAGGCTCCCAAGAGGCCCCTAAACTGTCCCCCCAGAGGCCCGCGAGAGCGCTTCGAAGAGACCCAAGAAGCATCTATGATCGGGAGCGGCCAAGAGGGGGGTGTCCAAGAGGGGGGGGTGCAAATCATGACCGGCGGCATGTGCGCGGCCCAGCGGGGGGGCCTGGGACGTGATGAAACAAGAAGAGGCGCCATGAAATCTGGGGAAATATCATGGCCCGCTCCATGATATCCAACCCCCCCTAGTCATCACCCCCCTCTTTTCCGCTCCCGATATGAGGACTCCGACCCACGTCAGCGTCGTCGCCGCCGCCGCCGCCGCCGTTGTCGTTCCACTTCCGGGTATCGGCGGCACCGGCCGGAGGCCTTGGCAACGGCCCGAGAACCAGGGCCACATCCGGAGCATGAGGTGCTCCTTACGTTTAGGTCGGGCGTGTCCCCCTACACGCGGATTTGGAAGGGAACATTAGAAACAGTAAAACATATATATATATATATATATATATATATATATTCAAATGTAGTCAAACATAGGCAAAACGTCGTCCCCACATGATTGTTTTACTACTTTGACATTGTCCTCCTGTAGAGGGACACGCCCGACTCAACCGTGCTTCGGCGTCTTGATTCCTCGCTGCTCCCTCCTCGCCGAGGCCGGGGTGGGCCTGCACGGTGCGGGCGCCGCCGCAGGAGAAAAACCGCGCCAGAGAAGCCCGGCCCCGACGGCTCGCGAGCGAGGTGCACAACAGGGGATCGGATCGGGCGAAAGGGGGGGATAGCAAAGGGGGGGTTTGAGAATCAGCTCACGTAGCTGATTTTCCCGGCGCCTCCCGGCGCCGGAGGCGGCCATGTATCGAGGAATGGGCCCCTCGGTGAGGCCGAAACCAGCTGCATGCAGCAAATTTCGTAACCCCCCCTTTCCCAAACCCCCCCTTTCGCCCGGCCCGAGGGGACAGGTCGACCCCGTGTCCCAGGCTTCGTGGGGTTTTCGACTGGAGCAAGAATTCTTGGGGCCCAGCCCTAGGACATGGGGGGCGGCCATCCTCGGTACGAGCGCGTGCGAATACGTATGGCCCCCTTTTGGGGTACGTCCCAGAGTCTCCCCGCGTTTCCTGAGCGGCCAAGCTTCCCGGGTGGAACTCGGGGATCGGGGGAGAAAACTCGCCTGCGATTGCGGCTGGGGGAGCCCCAACAAGGCACCCTGAACGCAGCATTGTCTTGACGCCCGCGGCAAATCACCGCGCAGTGCGCGCAGCGAGCTCCCAGGAAATCCAAGGCACCCTGAGGAAGAACGCCTGGTCTTTTGATGCGCGTCCGCACTCTACACCATCCTGAGAGGAAGAAGAAACAAGGACGAAGAAACAGCATAAACTTAAACTTTCGGAGGTCCTCTCGGATGTCTTGAATCGGCGATGGGACCGCCTGGCGGCGCCTCCGGCGTTGCCCCTGGCGCGCTCCGCGCTCCAGCAAAGGGGGACAAGCGCCTATGCAAGAAGAGGGCCCATCAAGCCGGATTAGGCTGGATTGTGCCCAGGATTGAACCAGATCCGACGCAACCAAGCAGGATTGAGCCAGATCGAACAAGATTGAGTGGGACTGAGCCAAACTGGGCTGGTCTTCAAGCAGGGATAGACCAGCGCCGATTCCGAACTTAACCTGCCAGGAACTGCATCCTCATGCGCACCATCCTGGGGCCCGCGATGGCCCTGGCCAGGCACGGTGCACGGCAATGGTGTCTAGGGCGCCCTCCGCGGGCTCCTCTCCCGGAGCCCCGGCAGCGCCGCAGCCGCGAACGCCCGCAGCTCCGCGTCGAGGGGATCGTCCGCAGGCGCCGCGTCCTCAGGCGGCCGCGCGATCGCCGGAATGCCAGAACCCAATCGGACCGTTCAATCTTGAACCGTCGGCGGCTTCTCGATCGCCAGGTCGTTCCGTGCGCAATGGCCGGTTCTGGGCCATGGCCGTTCAGCCTGAGGCCGGGCATGTCCCCCTACGGGCGGATTTTGGACGGATAAATGAAACAATACCCCCAAAATGTTCAAACATTGGTACATGAGATATATATATATGTATATATAAAAACGTCTCCAGACGATTTTTCCACTATCTTTGAATATTCCTCCTGTAGAGGGACGCGCGCCGCCGCCGAGGTTCCGCCGCGAACGCCCACGCCCCGCGCTGGGGTCGGGGCCACGCCGCCGCGGCAAGACAGCCGCCGAGGCTCCACCTCGGACGCCGGCGCCGAGGTCGCAGCCGAATGGCAGGACGCTCCGCGCGGACCCCGCGCGCCAGGGTTGTCGCCGTCGTCGTCGTCGTCGTCGTCGTCCTTCTGGGTCGGCGGCACCGGCCGTAAGGCCTTCACAATGAGAAGAAGAAAAAGCCACGTGAACATAAACTTCTGGCCACGTGAACATAAACTTCTGGCGCTCCGCGCGGATCTCTTGGATTCGCGCTCGACCCCCCTCCCTGGCGCGCGGAGCGCGCCAGGGGTGGCGCCGGAGGCGCCGCTGGTGGGCCCAAGCGCGGATCGCGGATCCAAGAGATCCGCGCGGAGCGCCAAAAGCTCATGTCTATATATGCTGTTTCTTCGTCGGGATCAACCGTCGAGGGACAAGCAATGACAGAAGCCTCAACGCTCGGAGGTCCGCGTGGAAGGGTCTGGGCGCCCCCTGGGCCCGAGGGGAAACATGGCCTCGTCGTCGTCCTCCTCCCCTTCCTCTTCCTCGTACTCCTCCTCTTGTCGTCCTACTCATCCTTATTGCGTTGCCGTTGCAAGGTGCTTTACTTCACAAGAACATGCGGACCACATCGATGGGGCACACTGGGGGCGTGCGGAATGGCCCAAGCCCAAGAGATACACGTGGGCCACTTCCAACTCAACACTCGGTCTGTCTCCTGAATCCTCGGACGACGATTAGGTCGGGCCTGTCCCCCTGCAGGCGGACTTTGGGCGAAAAATAAAACATATTCAAGAAACACCCTAGAAATACCCAAAAATTCTCAAACATAATACTACCCGACTATTTTTTGACTATTTTTGAATGTCCCCCCTGTAGAAGGACAGGCCCGACTCAAGACGACGACCGAGAACATCATCTTCAGCAATCCAAAGGACACGCGAGGCAACGCACGCGGTTGAAATCACACGCGCAGCATGCGGAGGCCAGTTGCTGCATACACGTGTGGATGGCTGGCGTGTCCAGACACACGGGGGCCGAACGCTGGAAGGACGTGCGCCAACATGTGTACCCAGATCTCGCCCCGGCTGGCCACGTCGTGCCTATACGGCAGGTTCGTGTCGTGTCGACCCCGGCGTTGGTTCCTGACACCGCGGGGATCGTTCAACCTTGAACGATTGGCCCTTTCCGGAACGTCCGATCGTTCATCATCGACCGACTCTGGGTCGCCCGCGGCGTTCAATGTTGAACGCAGGCGGCGGGGTCGCTGCCGGTCGACACGACGCGAATCTGCCGCACGGGTTCCCGGCAAGAGACACACAAAAGAAATGTCCCTCTGTGTGTTGGGTCCCAATGCTCCAGGCGAGGCAGGGACATCGAAGGAAACACCGCTGGGCGAAGGCAGAGCGTGCGCCTGCGAGCACCACAACGTGCTCGGCTAGGCACAGGAGCAAGACAAGAACAACGAGAGACGAGCTGATGGGATCGGAGGCTCGCGCCGCATCGCCGATGCACTGGCGATGCGCCGGCGAGGCATCGGCGATGCATCGGCGGCGTCGGTGGTGCATCGGCGACGCCAGCGCGGAGAAAGCCGGGCTACACACTGAGCTGCATCGGCGATGCGGCGCGACCCTCCGACCTTTGTGGGCCCCGGAAACGGCAGGGCCGTCTTTTCACCGTTTCCGAAAAAGTGTCCCTTGGAAATGGAAACGGCAAAAAAAACGGCGACTGGAAACGGCAACAGAAACGGCTCCAGGATTGGAACCGGAGCCGGAACCAGTCAAAAAACGGCGACGGAACCGGTAAAAAAAAACGGCGTCGGAACCGGCAAAAAAACAGCAAAACGGAACCGGTAAAAAAACGGCCCTGTCGTTTCCAGGGCCCACGAAGCCTCCGACAGTCCCCACTCACCCAGACCCGATCTAGGCGGCCTACAGTGTCCCCAGGCGGCCCCACGTGCGAGCTCTGCGCTGCCCCCCAGGGGCTGCTGTGCACGCCCACCTCCTCGGCACTCCGAACCTGCGCGGCGACCCTACGGGCCCGCTCGGCCGCGGCCCTCCTGCGTCCCTTCGGTCGAGCCTACGCGGGCAGCCTACGTACGCTCGAATGTCCGCGTCGTTGATCCCGTGCACTTGGCGTCGCTCACACGCCAACGCCACCCCTACCAGCCCAAGTCCTGGACAGACCCAGGGCACTGGGCTTAGCTTAGGTTGGGCATGTCACCATGTCCCCCTACAAGGGGACTTTGGACGAAAAACTGAAAATAGCTCCAACAGCAAGACATGCTAGAAAATTGTTCCCTGACTATGTTTTTACTATTTTTGAGTGCTCCTCCTGTAGAGGGACAGGCCCGACTCAACGCTGGGCTGGGCCCCGTAGGACTGCAAGCGGGCACCAGGCCAGGCGAGCCCCGACCCAACCCGGGGAACGGCCCCACGCGCGGGTCCAGATCGGCAGGCGGCGGGAGTGGGCTTCTGGAGGCCTCCTGCAAGGGGCCAGACTCAGAGATCCAACGTATTGAAAAAATCAAGACTGAGGTTTTTCGCTGTTTTCGGCCTCTAGGGACCCTCGCCGGGCCCCAGGACAGTCAAAAAACGACTCAGGATGAAAAACCCGGCCCGGGGAATGGGTCGAGACTTCTGCAGGGGACCCCGCATTGAACAAATCACGACGTCGGATCTCTGGGGAACAAATGGGACGTCGGCGATGCATCTGCGACGCCGGGGTGAAGACCAGCGGGGTCTGGGAACCGTCGCGCCGCAGCGCCGATGCATCCGACGTCGAGGAGAAGATGTACAACATCACGGAAAAGCACGGCAAGGACCCTCCACCGCGAGTTTGTGCAGCACCTCTCGAGCCAGATCGATCTGCCAGGGCCCCGAAGCCCGAGAGCGGGCAGGAACGCCCGACGTGAAGAGATGCCACGCCCGGATCTCAGGGCGGCCCAGAGCGGTGTTCGGGCCGCCTCCTCCTCCTCCTCCTCCGCCTCCTCCTCCTCCTCCTCCTCCTCCTCCTCCTCCCCTCCTCCTCCTCCCTCCTCTCCTCCTCCCCTCCTCCTCCCCCTCCTCCTCCTCCCTCTCCTCCTCCTCCCCCCCCTCCCCCCTCCTCCTCTTCCTGCTCCATCCTCCTCCTCCTCCTCCTCCTCCTCCTCCTCCTCCTCCTCCTCCTCCCCCTCCTCCTCCCCCTCCTCCTCCGCCACGGGCGCCCCGCTCCGTCGGGGGCCCGGGCGGCCGCGGCGGGCTCCGCCTCCGCAGCGGGGGCGGCGTCGGGGGCCTCTCAGAGGGGGGAAGGCCGGGAGGCCCGCGCGGCCCCCTCGGAGCGGCGCGGGGGCGCTCCCTCGGCGGCGAGCGAGGGGGGGGGGGAAGCGACGAGGGTCAGGCCCTCGCGGGCCCTCCCTCGGCGGCGAGCGAGGGGGGGGAAGCGACGAGGCTCAGGCCCTCGCGGGCCCTCCCTCGGCGGCGAGCGAGGGGGGGGGGAAGCGACGAGGGTCAGGCCCTCGCGGGCCCTCCCTCGGCGGCGAGCGAGGGGGGGAAGCGACGAGGGTCAGGCCCTCACGTTACCAGCCTGAAACAGATCCCTCTCCCTATGCGGGGCACCTCCTCGTCACGATGCCAAGCTTAGGGATTGCCTCCTTCTTTGAGGGCGGATCCCTGAGATTGTCATCGCCTTTTGGCGTGTCAATCTCAGGGATAGGGATACGTTCGAGGCTGGTAATCACGGAGGGCTCGGAAGGCCCCCGGCCTTCCGCGGAGAGTTCGGCGCCTGCCCCGAGGATACACGAGAGGCTCCTCGGGAGGCCGGAGGCCTCCTGAGAGGCCCCGCCGCGCCTCCTGGGAAGACCCTCTCCTGGTCACGTCCCCGCCTCGCTCGCCGCCGACTTCCTCCCTGGCGCGCCGATAGCGCATCGGGGGCGGCGGCGGAGGCGCCGCCAGGGGAGCCCAGCGCGATGGTTCGTGACACCAGTGAGCCGTGCAACCCGGAACGATCGCGGCGTTCTGGCGCAGGTCGCTCGATGGCGGCCGATCCTGGGCCACCGGCGGCACTCGACCTCGAATGCCCGGGCCGGGGTCGCCGCCGCGTGGACACGGCACGACTTTGCCGCATGCCGATGTTAGAAAGCTGCGACGCAAGACCCCCCCCCCCTGGCGCGCAGAGCGCCAGGACCGTGGCGCCCGAGGCGCCACCGGGGGGGCCCGACGCCGACCCAAGAAGTCCGCGCGGGCCCGACGTGCAGAGCCAGTTCGTAGAGGCCTCCTGGATAGGGTCGGAGTGGATGGGGTCGGAGGATCGCTCCGTGTCGCAGATGCATCGGCGATACATCGCTGGGTGACATCGGCGATGCATCGGCGACGCCAGCGTGGAGAGAATCGGGCTCCACATCGAGCCGCATCGCCGATTTATCGTCGATGCGGCGCGATCCTCCGATCCCATCTAGCCGGACCCCGTCTACGATGCCTAGAGTTCGTACACACCACGAACGTCCCCCCCCCCCCCCAAAAAAAAGTTATGTCGAGCGATCTCCACTTGTGGTGCTCCCATCGTACTTGCGGACCACATCCCAGACATAATTTCGAGCACCCAGAAAACTGTCGAAAGAGTGTCGAAACCATGTCGGACGAGTGTCTCACAGGGCCCGACACGTGAAAACCCTCGAGTTTCGGTACTTTTTTGGTGTCCGAAATTCTTTCTGGCATTCAAGGCTAAAGTAGTAGTTTCCTCCCGAGAACGCGAGGCGGGATCCCCCGGGGTGCACGGGCACTCTGTGGGCCCAGCGGCCGCGGCAGTTGCGCAGGGTGTGCGGGGCGGGTCGGGCGCTCTTCTCCAAAACTCACGGCCGCGACCTGTGAGGTTCCTATAGAAGAAGAAAACACCACGTAAGCATAAACTGTTGGCGCTCCGCGCGGGTTTCTTGGATTCGCGCTGGACCCCCCTCCCTGGCGCGCGGAGCGCGCCAGGGGCGGCGCCGGAGGCGCCGCCGGGGGGGCCCAGGCGCGGATGCCAGAAATCCGCGCGGAGCGCCAAAAGTTTATGTTTGTGTGGTTATTCTTCTTCGATCCCAGACATCCGGCGTCTAGATATGTTCGAGCCCCGACCTCTCGACCACTTCCACGGGACCGGTGTTTCATCCCGAGTCGTTGTTTGACGGTCCCGAAGCACGAGGATGGCCTCGAGAAACCGCAAACTAAGCAAGCCTGCGTCTCGAGTCCTTCGAGATGCCGTATGTCTGGGTTGTGCTCACGTAAAGACCTGGTGGGCTCCGAGTAGATGGGGCAGCGAATTGCACCGCATCACCGATGTATTGCCAATGCAACAGCGATGCATCGGCGATGCAGCGGCGACGTCTGCGATGCATCGGCGACGCCAGTGTGGGGAAGTTTGGGCTCCACATCGAGCCGCATCGGCGATGCACCAACGATGCGGCGCGATCCTCCGACCCTCATCTGCTCCGACCCCATACCGGAGGCCTAGATTGGCGAAACAAGAAGGTACCCATACTGCTACTGTACGGACCTCGACTGCGGTGTACGTTCTGACCAGGATTTCGAGAACCCCCCTGGAAACGAGGAAGGGTAGAGGTATCGGCAACATTTTTGAAATCCGGCCGCTCCAAATTTTCCGGTGCGTGGGCCCCTGAGGTCTGGACCGCTTCCTCGAGGGCGGCCACGAGGGGGGCGTCCAAGAGGGGGGGGCACAAATCATGGCCGGCGGCATGTGCGCGGCTCGCCACGATATCCACCCCACCTACCCTGACCTTCCAGGAGGGCTTAAAAATAGCACCCGACGTAAAAACCTATCCCAGAGCTATTTTACGTCTTGGTTTTAGGCTGTTTCGTCTCGTTTTTTAGGCTTTTAGGTTTCCAGTGCTAAAAAATAGCTCTCTGGAAGGTCAGGGTAGTCAGCACCCCCCTCTTGGCCGCCCCCGAACATCTCTAGGGCCGCTTTTTCGTCCTGAGGCGGTTTTGGACGGTGCCGAGGCCCGGCGAGAGTTTCCCCGGAGGCGGCAGGCGGCCAAGAACGGACCGAGCCAAATTTTTCAGAGCGTCGGACCTCTGGGTTCCCCTACTAGGGGGAAAACAAACCTACCTCGCTTTTGACCACCCTCGCTTCCAAGAGATACCAAACGATGCCAAATTGCGGCCTGTACTGGTCAGGCCGCTTGACGAGGAGGCGCGTGGTATGGCTTGGTTTTGCCTGGAAGCGAAAGCGGGGTAGGTAATTCACGCTCTGACCTACGGCACTCCATAGACTTCCGGAGGAGATCCATAAGAGTCCTTCGGAAATCTGCTGCATATTCCGACGGACATCTGTGGGAATCCTCACGAAATCAATAGGAGTCCCAAAATCCATAGGATTCCGTGAGGATACCCATGAGAAC
The DNA here is from genome assembly GCA_963575745.1 of Prorocentrum cordatum. Classification (NCBI taxonomy): domain Eukaryota; class Dinophyceae; order Prorocentrales; family Prorocentraceae; genus Prorocentrum; species Prorocentrum cordatum. Next base: position 93,954 of record CAUYUJ010002581.1, on the reverse strand, counting down.
CAACAGAAAATCAATTGGGTTCCATAGGAAATCCCCCTTCGGGCTCGGGGATCGACTCACCGGGGTCGATCCAAACCCGGGCCAATCAGGCCTTGCAAGATCCCGCAGGACCCTGCAGGGTCCTCCACCCAAGCCCGGGTCCAAGGCGCCCCTGGCTCCGCAGGACCCTGCAGGATCCGGCGCTCTGGCTGACCCCCCTTCGCACGGACCCCCGTCTCTTGAGCCCCGAACTGCTACTCCCCGGACCTCTCCCGGGGTGCGTTCTGACCAGGATTTCGAACCGAATCCAGCCGATGGCGACGAGGACCTCCCAGGAGGCCCCGAAAAGGCGGAAAACCACGGAGGCAGCGATATCGGCACCTGTTCCTCCTCAGACTCGGCGGCGAGCGAGGGGGTCGGGAGCGGCAGAGGGGGGTGTCCAAGAGGGGGGGGCGCAAATCATGACCGGCGGCATGTGCGCGGCCCGGCGGGGGGGCCAGAGACGTAATGAAACAAGAAGAGGCGCCATGCAATCCGGGAAATATCATGGCCCCCGCCATGATATCCACCCCCCCCTAGTCCTCACCCCCCTCTTTGCCGCCCCCGACCAAAGATTGGTGTTGTACCCCGAATTGTTTTTGCTACGGTCCTGGGGCCCGGCAATGGCCCAGAGGCGGAAAACTGCGAAAAAACACCGTCCTGAACTTTTCGGCACCTCTACATGTCTGGGACCCCTAAAACATGCAGCCCGCCTGAGGGGCAACGACAGGGTTGGACCAGCTCAGGAGGGGGGGACCCCCTCTCTTGAGCCCCGCCGGGCTTGGGCAGCGCCAGCCCCGGGGCCGCGCCGCGCGCCCACGCCGCGGCCAGCAGCAGCAGGGCCGCCGCCGGCAGCAGGGCCCCCGCCGGCGCAGGCCGGCGGCGCGCCATGGCGCTCCCCGGAGGGCCCGCTTCCCGGGGGGCGGCCGAGAGGGGGGGGGCGTGGAAGGAGGAGGAGGAGGAGGAGGAGGAGGAGGAGGAGGAGGAGGAGGAGGAGGCGGATGAGGAGGAGGAGGAGGAGGAGGAGGAGGAGGAGGAGGAGGGGAGGAGGAGGAGGAGGAGGAGGAGGAGGAGGAGGAGGAGGAGGAGGAGGGGGCGGCTGTGGCAGCTCATGGGGGCCTCCCAGGCCATCTCGCTTGCTCTTGCGAGCCGACGCGGATCGGCGCTCGATTGACGCTCCGCCGACGCTAAGCTTCGGTCGGGCACGTCCCCCCACAGGCGGATGGTCGACGAAGATTGAACAGTCAACCAAATATTCACAAAATGCTCAGAAATAGTCAGGAAATCGTCCCCAGACTATTTTTTGACTATCTCTGAATATTCCCCCTGTAGAGGGACAGGCCCGACTTAATACTGGACGCCAGCGGACACTCGAAAACCGCATTGCAGTCGGACCATGGCCACAAATACGCGGGTGAAGAACATGAGCCCATTCGCCGAGGGTCCAAAGCCCCGTGGGGATATCCGAAATTCGAAGAGGAACAGCAATCCAGTGTGGATAGCCCAGATACGAAGAGCATACACGTCCGTCGGACGAAGTAAATGAAAGCAGAAAATAGGAAGCGGATACAGCAATTTGGGTTCAGGCCCTCCCAGACAATGACAAGACACAACAAACGCAGATCGACGCTTAAAGTAAGTCGGAAGGCACTTGAACGAGAGTGGGATCCAACCATTCAGAATACCTACGTTCAACGACCAGCGTGTACGGGCACCCATTCGAAGCATTGTTGTTCTTAGTCCTAGCGCCAGCTGTACGAAGGTACACAAGGCTCCCATGATCTGCTACCCAACACGGTGGGGCGGCCCCCAAACCGAGCACCGTCGAATCAAGAAACATCGGAACCGTCAAAAAACAACTCATGATGAAAACATGTTCCCGGAAAATGGGTCGATATTCTGGGGGCCGACGCCGTGAACAAAAATCATGACGTCCGTGGTCTGGGAAGCCGACAACCGGGGGGGGGGGGGCGGTCCCAGAGGAGCAACGAACAGAGAGGTGTTCCACTCGGACGCGAGATGCCATAGCGACCTTGCGCGGTGGCTTACGCGGGCCGCCAGCGCGGCACGCCACGCTTTGGGCGCCCGAGTTATCCGGGGTAACTCGGGTCCGGGGTAAGTCGGGTTCGGATTCCCGAAAAACGAACCCGAGTTAGCCCTGACCCGAGTTACCCCTGATGATTCGGGGCTCTGGACGCCCGAGTTATCCGGGGTAACTCGGGTCCGGGGTAACTCGGGTTGGATTCCCGAAAAACGAACCCGAGTTATCCCTGACCCGAGTTACCCCTGATGATTCGGGGCTCTGAGCTTACGCGGGCCGCCAGCGCGGCACGCCACGCTGGAAACGAGGGGCACTCACGCGCGACATCACGCGGGCAGCTCACGCGCGAATGCCGGCGCAGCCGAGCCCGCTTCTCTGCGCCGCTAACGCACCGGGGGACTGGGGGTCGAGAGGCTCCCCGAGTCTACCCCCCCCCAGACCGCCGGCGCCGTGATGCTCTCACGAGGTCCTCCCTCCTCCTCCCTCCTCCTCCCTCCTCCTCCCTCCTCCTCACCCTCCTCCCCCTCCTCCTCCCCCTCCTCCTCCCTCCTCCTCCCTCCTCCTCCCTCCTGCACCCCCAAAAAACGCTGGACCTCTCGCGCGGGGCCGGCTTATTCTTCCTCCTGGGCCGCTCTTGTTGGGGGGGCTGCGGCCCCGGCGCCTCCGACAGGGGCCCTCGCGCGAAGCCGAGAGGCGGCCACCAGCCTCCCGTCGCGAGGGCGCCACGACACCCAGGGGGGGGAATCTTCAGGTCCAGGACTTCGCGTTCTTGCTGGGATTTCGCGGGTGCGTTCTGACAAGGACTCTTCTGACTAGGATTCTCCTGACTAGTCAAACCCTGTCCCAGGGCGCGTTCTGACTAGGATTCTTCTGAATGGTCAATCCTTGTTGAAGAATCTGTCCCCGGGCTTGTCCCAGGGTGCGTTCTGACTCGGATGAAGTCGGGCCCGTCCCCCTACAGAAAAATGTTCCACAAAAAATAAGAAATACCCCAAAAATAATCAAACAATAATCCACTAATAGTCTGGGGGCTATGTTTTGAATATGTGTTTACCCTTTGGGGGTATTCTTTCAGGTCATCATCTTTCACTTTTCGTCGAAAATCCCCCTGTAGGGGGACACGCCCGACAGAAGACCAGGATGTCGCGGCGGATCCGGCCGCGGCGGCCAGAAGCGGCCACAGGCACCTCGACCCTTGAATCCCTTGAACCCTCAGACCCCTCGGGTTGGGCGCCCGAGTTATCCGGGGTAACTCGGGTCCGGGGTAACTCGGGTTTGGATTCCCGAAAAAGGAACCCGAGTTAGCCCTGACCCGAGTTACCCCTGATGATTCGGGGCTCTGGACGCCCGAGTTATCCGGGGTAACTCGGGTCCGGGGTAACTCGGGTTGGGATTCCCGAAAAACGAACCCGAGTTATCCCTGACCCGAGTTACCCCTGATGATTCGGGGCTCTGAGCTTACGCGGGCCGCCAGCGCGGCACGCCACGCTGGAAACGAGGGGCACTCACGCGCGACATCACGCGGGCAGCTCACGCGCGAATGCCGGCGCAGCCGAGCCCGCTTCTCTGCGCCGCTAACGCACCGGGGGACTGGGGGTCGAGAGGCTCCCCGAGTCTACCCCCCCCCAGACCGCCGGCGCCGTGATGCTCTCACGAGGTCCTCCCTCCTCCTCCCTCCTCCTCCCTCCTCCTCCCTCCTCCTCACCCTCCTCCCCCTCCTCCTCCCCCTCCTCCTCCCTCCTCCTCCCTCCTCCTCCCTCCTGCACCCCCAAAAAACGCTGGACCTCTCGCGCGGGGCCGGCTTATTCTTCCTCCTGGGCCGCTCTTGTTGGGGGGGCTGCGGCCCCGGCGCCTCCGACAGGGGCCCTCGCGCGAAGCCGAGAGGCGGCCACCAGCCTCCCGTCGCGAGGGCGCCACGACACCCAGGGGGGGGAATCTTCAGGTCCAGGACTTCGCGTTCTTGCTGGGATTTCGCGGGTGCGTTCTGACAAGGACTCTTCTGACTAGGATTCTCCTGACTAGTCAAACCCTGTCCCAGGGCGCGTTCTGACTAGGATTCTTCTGAATGGTCAATCCTTGTTGAAGAATCTGTCCCCGGGCTTGTCCCAGGGTGCGTTCTGACTCGGATGAAGTCGGGCCCGTCCCCCTACAGAAAAATGTTCCACAAAAAATAAGAAATACCCCAAAAATAATCAAACAATAATCCACTAATAGTCTGGGGGCTATGTTTTGAATATGTGTTTACCCTTTGGGGGTATTCTTTCAGGTCATCATCTTTCACTTTTCGTCGAAAATCCCCCTGTAGGGGGACACGCCCGACAGAAGACCAGGATGTCGCGGCGGATCCGGCCGCGGCGGCCAGAAGCGGCCACAGGCACCTCGACCCTTGAATCCCTTGAACCCTCAGACCCCTCGGGTTGGGCGCCCGAGTTACCCTCGGGTCCGGGGTAACTCGGGTTTGGATTCCCGAAAAAGGAACCCGAGTTAGCCCTGACCCGAGTTACCCCTGATGATTCGGGGCTCTGGACGCCCGAGTTATCCGGGGTAACTCGGGTCCAGGGTAACTCGGGTTGGGATTCCCGAAAAACGAACCCGAGTTAACCCTGACCCGAGTTACCCCTGATGATTCGGGGCTCTGATCGGGGGTCTGGACTGAGCGACGCGCGGAGAGGGGGGCTCCCGCCACAGACACACGATGCCGTGACTCCTTCTGAAGACACGGAGCGCGGGGTCTCCAGAACTCCCGACCCTTCCCCAAATCGGGAGCGGCCAAGAGGGGGGGGTGCAAAGCAGGACTGGCGGCACGCGCGCGGCCCAGCGGGAGGGGGCCAGGGACGTGACGAGATGAGAAGAGGCGCCGTGAAATCTGGTGAAATATCGTGGCCCCCGCCATGATGTCCACCCCCCCCTAGTCCTCACCCCCCTCTTTGCCGCCCCCGACCAAAGATTGGTGTTGTACCCCGAGTTGTTTTTGCTACGGTCCTGGGGCCCGGCAATGGCCCAGAGGCGGAAAACTGCGAAAAAACACCGTCCTGAACTTTTCGGCACGCTACATGTCTGGGACCCCTAAAACATGCAGCCCGCCGCCCCCCTGAGGGGCAACGACAGGGTTGGACCAGCTCAGGAGGGGAACCATCGAGCTGGAATCGGCGATACATCGCCGATAGATCGGCGATAGGCCTCCGATAGCGAATCCGCAGGATCCTCGGCGGGGTGGGCCATCGGGCCCCTATCGGCGATGAGCGGGCGATCAGGGGTCAATGCGCCCACCCCAACACTGAGCCCATCCCAACCCACCCCAACGTTGCCGTTGTCTTCCGGGCGCAACTCGGCTCGCAGGCGGCCGTTCGGGACGATGCGGGAACCACCGGAACGCTCTCGGCGAGGCGCAGCCGCTGGAAGGCATCGCGCGAGGCTGGACAACCGCCTTGCACCTCACACCTCGAGGTCCCTCCTGCCTGGGGCGCCCCTGAGCCCATCCCCCCTCGCGTTGCCCCTGGGAGGGGGAGGAGGAGGAGGGGGAGGGAGGAGGAGGAGGAGGAGGAGGAGGAGAGGAGGAGGAGGAGGAGGAGGAGGAGGAGGAGGAGGAGGAGGGGGAGGAGGAGGAGGAGGGAGGAGGAGAACCCCCGTGCGGCGCCCCTGGCCCCCCCGCCCGCGCCGCGGCGCGGCCCGCGCGGGCGCGCGCGCCGGGGCCGTCGGTCGCCCAGGGCGGGGCCCAGAGCGGCTGGCTGCAACCGTAGACGAGCGCGTTCCACTACTCGCAAAGTGACCGCTCACAAATGGCCTGGATCCCCCGCGGAGGATCTGCGATTAGTTGCATCGAAGCAGGCGGCATGCGTTTGTTTTCTGACGTTTGCGAGCAGGCACTCTGCGAGCAGTGGAACGCGCTCGGTGAAACCAGGCGCGGGCCACCCCCCCGCGCGAGCGGGGGGCGCTCGCGCGCGGCTTCCTGGGCTGCTTCTGGCAGAGGAGCGAGTCGGGGGTTGCTGAAGGTGCCCCTGGCCCAGAGTGCCCCCAGCTCTTCGCTCCATCTTGGAGCCCGTGGGGCCCTCTGGGCCTCGTGAGGGGTTCGCTGGAGGCCGTGGGGGCCTCCTTGGAAATCCTGGGGCACTCCTAGCAACACCCGAACGAGAAGGGCCCAGACATTCCCAAACATCCGGCGTCTCGAAGAAGGTCGAGAGGAAGGTGTCTCACCGTGGGAGAAAAACAACGACTCGGGATGAAAAACTGGTCCCAGGGAAACGGTCGGGAGGTTGGGGAAAAATGGAGACACAAGATGTCTGGGTTCGGAGAACAAGCGATTCGGGATGCGAAACCGGTCCCGGGGAAGAGGTCGAGAGATCGGGGAAACATCGAGAAGCCGGATGTCTCTGGGTTCTCGCGTCTCGAACAATTGAAGACGGGGGTTTGTCTTCAGTTCTCGGCTGGTCCACCACAGGGCCGTGGAGCGGAGATCGTGTGCCAAAGCGGCCTCCCATGGGAGCGATGTTTGCACACCACCACCTCACAAACAAGCTGGTCGGGCACAAGGTACGCGCGCGGGAGCGATAAAAACCCGTTGTTTATCCTTCGCGAGGGCAGGCCCGCGACCCCTCCCCCTGTTGGTCACGGCACGATTCGCGCTGCTGCCGTCTGGGAATGAGCCACTCTCTTCAGCACACCCAGACCGCGCCAGCGCGGATCGTGACGCGACCAGTGCCCCCTCCCCAACCCGCGGCCACGCCCGCGATCGCCAGAGGATAGAAAAACTGCCTCTAACCACAAATTGGCCCCCGAGGTGAAGAACGGGCCTCTGTCGGGGATGGACAGAACCCCCTTTAGTAAAACGTGGTTTAGTGAAAACGACCTGAGGCCCAAACCTGGCGGGCGCAAGCCTGGAAAAGAACGGCCGCGGCGAACTCTCGAGAACCGAAAACGGACAATTCACTAATCGACGTGTCACTATTGGGGGTTCTGTCCGCCCCCGACTCTGGGAGGTCCAGACAGCGCAGGGGCTCGCGGCGCGGATCCCGCAAGAGGCGCAAGGAGCTCTCCGATGGGGAGAGGCGGCCCCGCCAGAAGTCGAAGTTCCTTTGCCACCTCCAGAGGAGCTGGGGCCCGAGAAAGACCCAGGAAAGCCAGCAGACGAGATGTTACAGAGGAGGCATGCCCATAGCCTCGCGGGGGCCCAGGAGATCTGGGAGAACTTTGGGAAGAGGCTTTGACCGCGACAGGTCTCTAGAACCGCCCCCAATTGCTGGAGACTGCTCATCTTCTCGGCGACCGTATCGACGGAATGGGACCCCACCGGCAGTGGAACAGAACCCTTCTCTCCGCGGCATCCGCCGCACAGCGACGACGACGCCGACGACGACGACGAGGACGACGAGGATTACGACTGCGATGAGGGACGACGACGGCGAGGATTACGACGACGAGGACGACGAGGACTACGACGATGCTTTGAGGGAACCTCGACGAGAGGCTGTCAGGGAGCCTCGACGATCCCCGAGGTGGCGTCGCGAGAGGTAAAAGGACGTCGGAGGCAGGGCGGGGCCCGCGGGCCCGCGGGCCCTGTCCCTCGAGGAGCCACCCCCCCGCGTCTGCCGGGCAAGGTCGGACGGTTAAGGGGGAGGAGGAGGAGGAGGAGGAGGAGGAGGAGGAGGAGGAGGAGGAGGAGGAGGAGGAGAGGAGGAGGAGGAGGAGGAGGAGGAGGAGGTGGAGGAGGAGGAGGGGGGAGGAGGAGGAGGAGGAGGGGAGGAGGAGGAGGTGAGGAGGAGGAGGAGGAGGAGGAGGTGCCCCTTCTGGACCACCACGGCGGCTGGCACACGAGGACCACCTCCCTCGAGCATGGGGTCTTCCCCTGGCGGCGGGATCCGCCGCCACCACCGCCGGCGGCGTCATCGGCGGTCCGCTGTGACGCCCGCGCGAGCTGAGCTGCTGAGCTCTCCTCTCCTCCTCCTCCTCCTCCTCCTCCTCCTCCTCCTCCTCCTCCTTTCCTCCTCTATGCAAGTCCGGCTGCGCCCTGTTCTGACTGGGCTCGAAGATGCCACAAGGAAAGAAGAGGGGGGTGGAGTGGCGAGTCACGAGGCGAGGGAGGGACGAGGACGATGAAGGGGCCCAGGGCCACACTAATACATAGACACAGATGCACGGACTCCCGATACCTCACATGGTTCCCGGGGAATCGCCGATTACAGTCGGGGCCCTGAAGAAGGAATCCTTTTCGTTGGGGAGGGGCTCCGCGTTCCTGAAGTGTTTCACAGCTTGCCTCAGGCTTTCCTTATGTCTTCGACAGGGAATCGAAGGTTAACTTATGGAACAAAAAGGGCCTCGTTCCTTATTTATGGTTCCTTAGGTCAACGCCCCAGACTGTACCTGTGCCCGTGCGTGATTGGCCAACTGAAACAGATCTGAACCGAATCACTCACACATAGGGCCAGCGCAAGGCTCCCTCCGCGACCAGATCACGGGACTGAGCCCAGAGGAGTCCGACACAGGACGAGCGAAGAGAATGTCCCAGGGACACTGTGCAGATTGAACAGAAATACAGTCGGCGTGGTACCATAAGGAGCGATGATGACGGAGGAACGAGGGGGCGTTTCTGGCAACGGCTAATTCGCCTTGGTCGCGAACCGGCTCCCCGACCCAGATCTGAGGCGCGGGCCGCAAACCAGAACCCCTCCTGAGCCCTCGGTGGTCCTTTCAGCGGCTTGTTGCCTGTGTTGGCGGCGCGCAGAGGGGGGTAGGGGGAGGGGGGAAGGCTTCTTAGAAGCACCCCCGCTTCTTAGAAGGTGCGGGCCTTCTCTGTAGATGTAAGGCCGGCGCCTTCTAAGAAGCAGCCTCCTTCGAAGAAGCCTTCCCCCCTCCCCCTACCCCCTTCTGCTCGCAGCCGACTGTGGAAACCCCTTCAGTGCAAGCGCCTCCAATTCGGGGGATCGAGCCGCCCCGCCACGAACCGGGGGCGAGGCGGGTCCGCCGGCGACGGCCCTGCGCCCGAACCTGCCAGCGCGTCTGCTGCACACACTGTTTCCGGTCTGCGGGTCGGGAGCGGGCCCCCTCCGGTCAGGAGCTGGACGGGACGCGGGCAGCCCTCATTGGGGAGACGGGGCGCGGGCGGGCCATCCGCTGCACACACACACACATACACACACACACACACACACACACACACACACACACACACACACGCACACGCGCACACGCACACGCACACGCACACGCACACGCACACGCACACACACACACACACACACACACACACACACACACACACACACACACACACACACACACACACACACACACACACACACACACACACACTGCGCCGCCGCGTTACGACGGGCTCTCCGGCACGAGCAGCGTCATCGGTGTGTCTTCCTCCTCTGGCCCCTTCCCCTCTCGATGGACAACACATGACATGAGCATGAACCTCCGCGCGGACCCCCGAATGTGCATATGTATGCCATTTGTTGTTTCTCGATCCTGCCCCCTCATCGTCCTGCTCCCCGTCCTCGCCCTCGTCCTCCTCCTCCTCCTCCTCCTCCTCCTCCTCCTCCTCTTCCTCCAGCCCCTCCTCTTTTGGGAAACGAAGAGGCACCGATACTGCTACTCCCCGAACCTCTCCCGGGGTGCGTTCTGACCAGGATTTCGAGGCGAATCCAGCGGTGGCGACGAGGGCCTCCCAGGAGGCCCAAACAGGGGAAAACGAGGCAACTGTAGTGGTATCGGTACCTTTTCCTCCTCCTCCTCCTCCTCCTCCTCCTCCTCCTCCTCCACATCCTCCTCTCCCCCCTCCTGCCCCCTCGCCCCCCCCCTCCCCGCCCCCCGTCCAGCGAGGCGTCCAGCGCCGCCGCGCGCAGCTCCTCCCCGCGCTCCGCGGCCTCCGGCCCCGGCGGCCCCTCGCGGGGGCCGAAGGCCTGAGGCGCGCGCGGCGCGCGCCGCGCCAGGGGGGGGGGGGGGCCTCGGGGGCCCCAGACCCGCCGTCGTGAAATCGGCTCCGCCTTCTCGCCCTCGCGGGGCCCCTGCCCGGCCTCGAGGCCGTCAGAACACGGGCCCGCGGCCGAGCAGCTGGCCGCGGGGAAGAGAAGCGGTCGAGAGATCGGGGAGGAGGAGGAGGAGGAGGAGGAGGAGGAGGAGGAGGAGGAGGAGGAGGAGGAGGAGGAGGAGGAGGCGGAGGCGGAGGAGGAAGAGGAGGAGGAGGCCGTGCCTCGAAGAGCTCCAGACCCCAGGGCCGCCCGGGGCCCTCCGGGGCCCACGGAGCGCCTCGGGGGCGCCTCCTTGGGGGAGCCCCCGAGACGCTCGTGGGCCCACATGGGGGGGGCCTTCCCCGGGAGGCAGCGGTCCTGGCGCGCAGCCGGCGCGGAGGGGCATCGGCCCCTGCTCCCTGCTGCGTCGAGCGGCTTTTGGACTGAGCATCGAGGCTCAGAGCAGCCTACAGAGGTCTTCAGTAGACCGAGCGATCAGGCATGGCCGAAGTCGTCAGTCTGCAACCTCGAGGACGCCGAGATCGGTTCAGCATTCGAGCCAGATCCAGAACTCCAGGGGCCCGCTGCGAGGGTCCGCCGCCAAAGCATGGATCCATACTCTGTCGTCGTGCCGATTACCCATGGGCGCTGAATGTGGAAGGAAGGGTGCCCTGCCCTGTGCTGTCCCCTCCCTAACCTCCCCACCACGACTTCGGCCACGATCACTGAGGGCTCCCACCCGCGCTGGCACGACAGCCGGTCGCGCGCTGCCGGGAGGAGCGCCGAATAGAGAGAACGAGGGGGGGGCCTTCCGGCCACGGCTGGCCTCCGCCCCGGACGGGCCCCCCGCGGCCCCGCTCGGAGGAGCAGCCCGAACAGCAGAGCCCTTCCCGAACTCGGAGCGCTCCCCCCTGCAGGCTAAAAAACAAACGACCCCACCCCACCTACCCTGACCTTCCAGAGAGCTAGTTTTTAGCACTGGAAGCCTAAAAACCTAACAAACGAGACGAAACAACCTAAAACCAAGACGTAAAATAGCTCTGGGATAGGTTTTTACGTCGGGTGCTATTTTTTAGCCCTCCTGGAAGGTCAGGGTACGGCCCTCCATGTTGCGCTACGTCCCATCGGGGGCCGTAGCGTATACCATGCAAAAACCCACGCCAAATGTCCAGGTATACGTTACGGCCCGTGGGGCCGTGGGTGGGGTGGTGTCGTTTGTTTTCTGTTCCACTATGCATCCCGGGGGCGCGCAAACATGGATCAGCGATCCAAGGATTTGGCGCGCACCCTCCCCAAAATGCGGCAGGTGCCGCCTCGTCCGGCGGCGGAGATCCGCGATTTCCAATGGAAACGGGGCCCGTCGCTAATCCACGCCCCCTTGATCCATGTTGGCGATCGCCTGAGTTTCAGCACCCTGACTGTAAACCGCCTCGGAGCTGTTCCCCGAGATTCCGAGCACATCTGCCCGCGGGAAGGTACCGATGCCTGCCGATCCCTGGGGAGCAGGGCAGACTGTGCGGGGGGCCTTCCCAAGGCCAAGAAAGGCTCCAAAATATTCAACGAACGAACAAATATAGATCCTCGAGCCCATCTGGACACAACAAAAAACAAACAATCGCGGAAGCATGCACTTTCGGAGGTCGCGAGGACCTCTCGGGCCGGCGCTAGAAGCCCCAATCCCCTGGCGCGCTAAGGGCGGCGCCCAGCGCCTGGTCGAGAGAGCTGCAGCATCGCTGATGCACCCCTGATGTGGCTTCCTCGACCCCTGCAGCACGATCCTTGGGCTCCTGAAGAGATGCCGCTTCTCTTCGTCCTTCTTCATCCCCCTAGCCTGATCAGCCAGCGCAGAGTCTCACTCGCGTCTGCCTGCGACTGATTAGGCTTGATGAATTAGCCTAGTTATCGCCGGACTGCGCATGGCTTGCGAATGTGAACGAGTACTGCAGCATCGCATTCCGTTGAAGTTGGAGGGGCTCGAAGTAGACACCGAGTCTGATGAGGGGCTCGGCGTAATCATGTTTGCATGCGCTCCAGCTTCCCACCCTGAGAGAGGCGCTGCAGCGTCTACACACTCCTTCTCCGAACTCATTACCTCTTCACCGACCAAAAGACGAGGTGTGTACGTCGAGCACCTCCGAACGAAGGTGGAGGGCTGGAAAGAAGGGCACGGAACTCTCGATCCTGAAAGCTGGAGGGAGGTCAGGGGCAACGCTAGGGGGAGACCAGCTCTCAAGAGGAGAGACGTCGACATGCCATCGGCGAAACACCGCCGATAGAGCGGCGACAGGAGCCCGGCAGCGAATCTGCACGCTCCCAGGCGGGGCGCGCTACCGGGCCCCTATCGGCGATGAAGGGGCCAATGGGGGTCAATGCATCCCCCTCCCACTGAGCCCACCTTTCCCCCCTTACGTTGCCCCTGTCTTTCAGGTCGTGACTCGGCTCTCTGGTGGCCGTCCGGAACGTTCTGGGCACCCCCGGAACGCTCTCGGCGAGGCGCAGCCGCTGGAAGGCATCGCGAGGCTGGAAAACTGCCGAGAAGTTACAAAAACGCACGAAAACCTTCAACCTCAAACCTCGAGGTGGGCGTTCTCTTATTCGGCGTCTCGACATTGGGCGGAAGGGGGGGGTATGGCTCCGGACCTCTGCTTAGTACGACTGTTTGCAGCAGTGCGTCCTTGGAGGAGGCTCCACCTGCCTGAAACAGGCGCCAAAAACAGCCGAGATCTACTCCGGGGAGGGGGGGTGGAAGGGGGGGTGCGAGGGCCCGCGCCGATCGGCAAAAAAACAATGAATAAGAAAACGATCACGAGGCCCCTCCTGTCTGGGGCGTCCCACCGGAGGGGCCCGCGGCGCCTGCAGGCAGAGGTCGCAGATGTCCCAGATCTGGTCCTCTCGGGAGGTCGGGGGGGGGGGGGAAACCAAGAGTACCGACACCGCTCGGGGACCTTCTGACCCGGGTCAATACAAGCCCGGGTCAGCCGGGCCTTGCAAGATCCTGCAAGATCCTGCAAGATCCTGCATGATCCTGCAGGATCCTGCACCCAAGCCCGGGCCAATGCGCCCCTGGCCCTGCAAGACCCTGCAAGATCTGGCGCTCTGGCTGAGCCCCGAACCGCTACTCCCTGGACCTCTCCCGGGGTGCGTTGTGACTGGGATTTCGAGGCGAATCCAGCCGTGGTGACGAGGGGCCCAAAAAGGCGAAAAACAACGGAGGCAACGACATCGGTACCTTTTCCTCCTCAGACTCGGCGGCGAGCGAGGGGGGGAAGTGAAAGCAAAAAGGCCTCCTCAGAAGGCGGCGGGGCTTCTCAGAAGCCCTTGCACCTCCTGAGAAGTTTTTTCTTCGTCCTCACCCTGACCTTCCAGGAGGGCTAAAAAATAGCACCCGACGTAAAAACCGATCCCAGAGCTATTTTACGTCTTGGTTTTAGGCTGTTTCGTCTCGTTTTTTAGGTTTTTAGGTTTCCAGTGCTAAAAACTAGCTCTCTGGAAGGTCAGGGTCAGAACAGAAAACCTCTCAGAAAGACCGGGGGACTCCCGATAGCCTTCTGAGACGGCCCGCCCCCCCTCGCTTCCCCCCCCATGGGCTCGCCGCCGACGCTCCTCCTCTGGCTTGCGCCGCCCGCCCGATCCTCCCCCAGGTCCCTCGCGGGCGCCGCGACGGCCCGCGCGCCGGCGTCCCTCTCCGGGCCGTCCCGGGGCCTCCTGGCGAAGACGTCGTAGATGGTGTTCCCGCCCGCCTCCTCGTGGGCGGGGCGCGCACAGCGGGGCGAGGGCAGGCTTCGAGGGGGGGGATCGACTGCAGAACCGGCTTGCCCCGGAACTGCTGCTTTCTTCGCCGAACCCACGAACAAAGACACAGACGGCTCGCAGCCCTCGGCGAACGTTCTAGGCACATATACCGTGGAGTCGACGAGGATCTCAAGTTCAGGGTCACACACATACTTCCGCAGTCGATCCCCCAATCGTGGGCGGAGCGCGCACGGCAGGGCGAGGGCAGGCGCAGCGACGAGCAGGGAGGCAGGACGAAGCCAGGAGAACAGAATAGGGGCACGACGTAGCGACGAGAGGGGAGAGAGGCAGAGAGGGGAGCGAGGATAAAAGGATAAAAGGATAGAGGCAGAGAGAGGATGAGGATAGTTAAAAGCGGGCCTTCCGCCCCAGGAGGCCCCCCCAAAAAAGGCCTCAGCAGGCCCCGAAGCGGCCCCGAGACGGCCTCCAAAAGAGGCCGCCTCGAACCTGCCGCCAAGCGGCCCCCGAGGGGCAGCCACGGGGGCCCTCGGTGGAGCTCCCTATGGGGCCACGAAACGTGTGAGGGGTGTGCCGAAATGGGTGCGGTGCCGCCATGCGAACGCAGCCACCGGGGCCCCCGGTGGAGCTCCCTATGGGGCCACGAAACGTGTGATGGGTGTGCCGAAATGTGCGCGGTGCCGCCATGCGAACGCAGCCACTGGGGCCCTCCCACGAGATCCCAACAAGCATCCAATAGGTTTCGTGCCCACACCCCGAGCAAGGTGGCGGGATGGGCCGAAGGCCATTCGGTCCGCCGACCCCCTGCTGGCTTGGCACAGGGGTGCCTGGCGTGCTGAATCCTATCGCTCTTGGTGTTGGTCCTTTTTCCAAACTCTCCCCCGGGGCTCCGGCCGGTCCTGCGGGCCACCCGAAAGGCGCCCGATTCTCAAACAAAAACCCAAGACGGCTCCAGATGGCTTTCAAGACCGCCAAGATGGCCCAAGCTGGCCTCCAAGATTCCTCCAAGATGGCCTCCAAGAGATGGCTACGAACAATGGCCCCAAGATGCCTCCAAGACGGCCCAAGATGCCTCCAAGGCGGCCTAACATAGCCTCCAGATGGCCCAAGGCGGCCCAAGAGGCCTTCAAGACGCCTCCATGACGGTCGAAGAGGCCTCCAAGAGGTACTCCAGGAAGGCTCGAAGAAGCCAACATTATTGATGTTCCTCTGGTTTATGAAGGTTTTCGGATTCTGCGGTTCTTCGACTTTCCGACGGCCCAAGATGGCCCAAGAGGTTGCCCCAAGATCGCCCAAGAGGCCTCCAAGATGGCCCTATGACGGGCCAAAAGGCCCCCAAGACGGCCCCAAGAGTGCCCCAAGACGGCCCAAGAAGCCTCCAAGATGCCCTAGATGGTCTCCAAGCCAGCCCTGAAGCGCCCCACGAGGGTCCCAAGTCGGCCCAGAGAGGCCTCAAAGACGGCTTCCGAGAGCGTCAGACATGCCAGGAGGCCACCAAAACGGCCTAACATAGCCTCAAGTTGGCCCAAGACGGCCCAAGAGGCCTCCAAGACGCATCCAGGACGGTCGAAGAGGCCTCCAAGAGGTACTCCAGGAAGGCTCGAAGAGGCCAAAATTAATGATTTGTCATAGGTTTCTGGAAGTTTCTGGCTTCTGCGGTTCTTCGGCTTTCCGACGGCCCCAGACGGCCAAAGAGCCCCGATCGCCCCAAGATCGCCCAAGAGGCCTCCAAGATAGCCCCGGAAAGGCCCAAGAAGCTCCCAAGACGGCCCCAAAAGGGCCCCTAAGATGGCCCAAGAGGCCTCCAAGGCGCCCTAGATGGGCGGCCCTGGAGCACTCCAAGATAGCCCACAGTCGGCCAAGAGAGGCCCCCAAAACGGCTTCCGACGGGCCAGGAATACCCTAAGACGGCCAATTAGCCTGGCGAAGAACCCAACCATATGCAGTTGTGAGTACCGCAGTTGTGAATCTAGTCCTCGGTGGAGCTCCCTATGGGGCCACGAACTGTGTGAGGGGCCTGCCACAGTGGTGGTGGTGGGGAACCGCATGCGGGCACCCCCACTGGGGCCTTCGGTGGAGCTCCCTATGGGGCCACGAAACGCTGCCCTGGGTGGGGGAACCGCATGCGAGCACCCCCACTGGGGCCTACGGTGGAGCTCCCTGTGGGGCCACGACACGCTGCCCTGGGTGGGGGAACGGGCAAACCCACTGGGGCCTTCGGTGGAGCTCCTTCTGGTGCCAAGAAACGCTGCCCTGGGTGGGGGAACCGCATGCGGGCACCCCCACTGGGGCCTGCGGTGGAGCTCCCTATGGGGCCACGAAGCGTTTTTTGGATGGGGGAACCGCATGCGGGCACCCCCACTGGGACCTTCGGTGGAGCTCCCATGGGGCTACGAAACGCTGCGCTGGGTGGGGGAACCGCATGCGGGCACCCCCACTGGGGCCTACGGTGGAGCTCCTTATTTGGCCACGAAGCGCTGCCCTGGATGGGGGAACCGCATGCGGGCACCCCCACTGGGGCCTTCGCTCCCCATGGGGCCACGGAACGCTGCCCTGGGTGGGGGAACCGCATGCGGGCACCCCCAGTGGGGCCTGCGGTGGAACTTCCTATGGAGCTACGAAACGCTGCGCTGGGTGGGGGAACCGCATGCGGGCACCCCCACTGGGGCCTACGGTGGAGCTCCCTGTGGGGCCACGAAACGCTGCCCTGGGCGCTGGAACCGCATGCGGGCACTCCCACTAGGGCCGTCGGTGGAGCTCGCCATGGGGCCACGAAGCGCTTCCCTGGGTGGGGGAACCGCATGCGGGCACCCCCAGTGGGGCCTGCGGTGGAACTTCCTATGGAGCTACGAAACGCTGCGCTGGGTGGGGGAACCGCATGCGGGCACCCCCACTGGGGCCTACGGTGGAGCTCCTTATTTGGCCACGAAGCGCTGCCCTGGGTGGGGGAACCGCATGCGGGCACCCCCACTGGGACCTTCGGTGGAGCTCCCCATGGGGCCACGGAACGCTGCCCTGGGTGGGGGAACCGCATGCGGGCACCCCCACTGGGGCCTTCGGTGGAGCTCCCTGGCTACAAAACGAAGCAAGGAGGGGGAGGAAGGAGGAGGGGGGATGGGGAGGAGGGGGGAGGGGGAGGAGGAGGAGGGAGGAAGGAGGTGGGACGCGGGGCGCTGTCTCTTCAAAACGATGACCCAACACCACAGAATGGTGGGGAGAAATGCCTCCGAGAAGTCCCCAAAGGCCTCGAAGAGGCCCAAGAGGGCCCCCAAGATGCCTTCAAGAGGCCCCCAGGAAGCTCCCAGAGGCTCCCCCAAGATGCCCCCTCCTCATGCTCCTGATCTTCCACGCCATCCTCCCCCAAGTGTTCCCCGAAGGGCTTCTACAACTGCTGGGGGAACACATGGTCCGATAGCTTGGCAGAACTCTTGCCACATCGATCGGCCACATGGGCGATTCCAAAAGGCAGGAAGCGGCGTTGATTCGCCGCAGGCGTCTTCGAAAAATCGAAATTCTCTGAGATCCAGAGGCTCTGGAGGATGTCTCGGGCGCCGCGACATTCTCTGAGCGGTCCGGTACGCTCTGGAACGGAGTTATCCTCGTCCCAGTCCCGCCCGATGACTGGCTGCCAGACCACCCCAGCTCGACCCGACGTCTCCCATTTCGGGCTGAGGGGAAGGCCGGGTTCCGTGTGTATGCGCGTTTTTGGGCAATGTTCTGAGACGGCCCCCCACTGGAAATGGAGGATACATTGGAGCCTTCGGGTTGGGTTGGGGTGGTTTGGTGGGTAATGATGTTACTCGGGCGTTGGCGGGACTGGGCTTAGTGGCACGTGGTTTAGTGATGTGTACCTGAGGTGGCGACATCCAGACCCTACCCCCACCCACCGTCGATCTCTCTAAGCCGATGGGAGGCGGGGGGTAGGGTTCCGGCCTTCGCCAGCCACGTGCTCGGCCCATTCCGAACCCTAACCCCGCCGCCCATCGAGTTACCTGAGTCGTTGATCGGCGAAGGTAGGGTTCGCCGCCAGTCTTACGTACCGTCGGCTCCTTTTTTCCACAAGTTAAACTTCGACTTCCCATGGGAAACCTCAGGAAAACCGAAGGCAAACTGCAGAACAATCAAGGAACACCGAGCCCCTCCCCAACGAAAAGGGCTCCTTCTTCAGGGCCCCGACTGTAGGGTTCGCCGCCAGTCTTACGTACGATGGCACAGCGGGCACAGCGGCCATACGCGGTGGCTCACGCGGGCCGCCAACGCGCGGCGCTCCCACACGCTGAGAACGAGGGCGCCCGCGCGACATCTCACACGGGCAGCTTGCACGCGAAGGTCCGTCCCGTCGACCCCGCTTTTCTGCGACGCTCGGGGGCTGACTGATCCTACCGTCGGGGCGTTGACGTAAGGAACCACGAATAAGGAACGAGGCCCCTATTTTCCATCAGCTAACCTTCGATTTCCTGTCGAAAACCTAAGGAAAGCCTGAGGCAAGCTGCGAAACACTTAAGGAACACGGAGCCCCTCCCCAATGAAAAGGGTTCCTTCCTCAGGGCCCCGGCTGTACCTTTTGGAGGCGGGTATGAAAGCATGCCAAGGCTTGCGGATGGACCCGGTCTCCTCATTCCTGGGCGCAGTGCAGTGCCCCTTTGAGCTTCGGAGCTTCGGCTGGTTTCACCTTGTGCTGCTCGCTTGAAGCGTGGAGTGTGTCACGCATATGCCGCCTGGTGCTACGTTCAGGCCGGGCCTGTCCCCCTCTACAGTGGGATTCTGGGCGAAACGTCGAAAACAGTAAAAGCGTGCTCCAAAATGTTCCAAATAGTTTTAAGAAAAAGTCGTCCCCAGGCTATGTTTTTACTTGGGCGTGGCTTAATGGGGGGGTCGCAAGTGGGGGGGTCAGAAAGGGTCCCCTTTCGTGCCCCTTTCCGGCCCCTCCAGAGCCCCAGGGGGCTCGTTTAGGTACCATTTGGGTACCTTTTCGGACCACACTCGCCGACCCCCCATTTACGATCCCCCCATTACGCAGCGCCCAATTTACTATTCTTGAACGTTCCCCCGGTGGAGGGACAGGCCCGACGCAATGCTGCGCCCGAAGGTCCGCTGAGGACAGACCCGGACGGGGCTGGATCGGGCAGGCCCCCCGAGAGCCGGCGGGTCCCGGAGGCTGCATCGCGGGGGCGCCGCGGCCGCTGCAGAGAACGCTCCGAGAGCATCCCGGAGCGCCCCGGATCAACTCCTGCAGTCAGCCTTTTGTGAAGGGGCCCCAGGACACACAAATAAATACACACAAATAAAAAGATCCCCCATATTTTCCTGTATTTTCTGGGTTTCTGTCTTCCCCCCCACTTCCCATATTTTCCCATATTTTCTGGGGAATGGAGGATTAATTGTGTCTGTGTGTTTCTTTTCCTCCTGACTTTTGTAGGGGGCAAACAAACCTACCTCGCTTTTGGCCACCCTCGCTTCCAAGAGAAACCAAGCGATGCCAAACTGCGGCCCGTACTGGTCCAGGCCGCTTGACGAGGAGGCGCGTGGCATGACTTGGCTTTGCAAGCGAAAGCGGGGTAGGTAATTCACGCTCTGATTTTGATTGGGCAGGACACGCGAGAGGACACGAGGCCCTTCCGCGGGCCACGTCGCCATAGGAGTGGCAGAAGGCACGCGTCGCGAGGCAGCGGAGACACAGGGGTACCCTTGAGCTGGCAGGGTCGACCTGCGGATCCGGGCCGACTGTATCCTCGTCCGATCTGGCCCCTGCAGAGTGGTTGCACACATGGCACTTTCGCTCAAGCTCGGAACGTCGACCCCCCGTGGTCTCGACCCACTCCCTGTGCTCTGGTGTTCCATCCTGCGCCGTTGCCTGACGGCCCCGAGGCCCGGCAAGGGTCCACAGAGGCCGAAAATCCGCTGACGTGTCGTGGTTGTGGTCGTCGTGGTCGTCGTCGTGGTCGCCGTCGTCGTCGCCGTCGCCGTCGTCGTCGTCGTCGTCGTCTTCCTTCTGGATCGGCGGCACCGGCCGTAAGGCCTTCACAATTAAAAGAAGAAAAAGCCGCGTGAACATAAACTTCTGGCGCTCCGCGCGGATCTCTTGGATTCGCGCTCGATCCCCCTCCCTGGCGCGCGGAGCGCGCCAGAGGCGGCGCCGGAGGCGCCGCCGGGGGGCCCAGGCGCGGATCCAAGAAATCCGCGCGGAGCGCCAAAAGTTTTTGTTTCTGTGGTTTTCTTCTTCGCGCCGCATCGGCGATGTGCCAACGATGCCGCCAGGGGGGCCCAGGCGCGGATCCAAAAAAAAATCCGCGCGGAGCGCCAACAAATTATGTTCATGATGAGCCAATTTTCCACCACCACCACCATAAGTTGGAGGAGGAGGAGGAGGAGGAGGTGGAGGAGGAGGAGGACCCCCTCCCCCTCCAACTTATGGTGGTGGTGGTGGTGGAAAACAGGCCAATCGGTTCGCGCGGCTTGTTCTTCTTCGCGCAGCGGTGACAAAAAAGCGTCCGCGTGATTTTCGAGCGACAGGGAGCCGGCCGCCCCGCGCTGCCGAGGCAGCGCTCCGCCGACCCCACATCCCCCGACGGCCGGGCGCGTTGGGCCCCGCGGGCCGATTTTGCCCCCCCCCCCCCCCCCCCCCCCCGATGGGGATGCGGGCTGCTCCCTTCGGGCTTCGAGGGGCGCGCCCCCAGCTGGGGCGCGGTAAAACACTTGCCAGCTCCTCCTCCTCCTCCTCCTCCTCCTCCTCCTCCTCCTCCTCCTCCTCCTCGTGGTGGGGGTCTGGATGGGGATGGGGATGGGGCTGGGGCTGGGGGTCGGGAAGACGATGCTGAGCTGCCGCCCCGTGCGCCGCCCGTCCTCGGTGTCCATGCCGTCGTCGCCGGCGTCTCCGGGGCCGTCGACGCTCGGGATGCCCAGCAGCTTGGCCACCTCTGCCCGCTCGGCGCCAGGGAAGAGCTCCGAGCCAGCCTCGGCCTCCTCGCCCTCGCCCTCGCCCTCGCCCTTCTTCTCCTTGGCCAGCCGGAAGGGCGTCTCCTCTCGGAGGGCATCTAATCAGCGACGACAGGGGCGGAACTTGGGGATGGAGGCCTGCTCGTCTTCGCGGTGCGGCCCACCTCCTCCCCCTTCTCCTCCTCAGAGCCTCCTCCTCCTCCTCCTTCTCCTCCTCCTCCTCCTCCTCCTCCTCCTCCTCGAGATGTCCTCCAATCCTACGGCCCGAAACTGCATGCTACCCAGCGTGGCCCATCAATGTGCGCAAGAGGGCATAACGACCTTACGCTGCGGCGTACGCGCACCGCCAGCGTGGCACGCTGCATCAGAAACGATGGCGCTCACGCGCGACCTCACGGGGGAAGCTTGCGCGCCAATGTCGGCGCAATCGGCACCACTTCTCCCGCCGCTCAACAGTACACCTGCACCGACGCTGGCTGGACCAGACCTGGGCCCAGAATCGTGTTGTTCGCCTCGTGCTCAAGGGCCCCATCCCAGAAATAATTACGAGCACCAAGAGCAGAAACAAAAACCGTGTCTGCCCGACACGATGGCGAAGTGTCGACCGAGTATCGCCTCCCAGGGCTTGACATGCGAAAGCCCTCCAGTTTGGGTGCTTTCCTGGCGCTCGAATTTCATTCTTGGTGGCCAGGGCTAAAGTAGGTTGAAACATCATAAATAAGCCCAGGATTGGTGTCTGCGCCATCCTCGCCTGGCCAGGAGAGGCGCATTCGCCGATCATTGGTGTACCCGTCGGCGGGAAGAAGCGGGTAGAAACCTGAAATAGGAAGGCTTGAAGGTAGATTGCGCTTCCACTCGCCCCCTGAAGAGGAGGGAAGAAAAGGAAACCAGTCGAACCTTAAAGTAACAAGGCACCTAAAGCAGATTGGCATCTGGGAATTCCCCAAAAAACTACTTTCAACGACCAGCGTGTACATCTGCACCGATCCTGGCTGGGCCAGTCCTGGGTCCAGGATCGGTGTCTGCGCCATCCTCGCCTGGCCAGGAGGGGCGCATTCGTGGGGGTGGGCCACGATCGGGGGGGTCCGGCACAGGAGGGGGACACCTCGGCCTGGAATCGGCGATGCATCGCCCATAGATCGGCGATGGGCCCCCGAGGGCGAGTCCGCGCGCTCCTGGGCAGGCTGGGGCCATCGGGCCCCCGTCGGCGACCAGCGGGCGAATGGGGCTCGATGCATCCCCAACTGCGCCCATCCCCCCCGATCCCTGACCCTGCATTCGCCGCCTCTGGGCGGAGGAGCCCGGCCAGGCCATCGGCCCCGCCGTGCCGGGGGAGGTCCAGGCTGAGACACCATTGAAGGGGCCCCAGAACACACAAATAAATACACACAAATAAAAAGATTCCCCATATTTTCCTATATTTTCTGGGTTTTTGTCTTCCCCCCCACTTCCCATATTTTCGCATATTTTCCTGGGTCGGGCATGTCCTCCTGCAAGCGGCTCTGGAAGAATAGCAAAAAATGGCCAAACCAT
Organism: Prorocentrum cordatum; assembly: GCA_963575745.1. Lineage (NCBI taxonomy): Eukaryota > Dinophyceae > Prorocentrales > Prorocentraceae > Prorocentrum > Prorocentrum cordatum. The sequence goes on along the minus strand of CAUYUJ010002581.1, from coordinate 71,727 downwards.
GCCCAAAGATAATCAAACAGGGTCGAACAATCGTCTCCATGTGTTACTATGCTTGAATATTCCTCCTGTAGAAGGACATGCCCGACTTGACTCAGTCCCCAGACCGTTCCTGGCGCCCACGCCGACCCGTCCTCTCCGGCGCGGACCCAGCAGTGGCGACGGGAAGCCCCCAGGACAGGCCCCAGGGGACAGCAACACACACACACACAACCAATCAACAAAACACGCAAAATCGACGGGCGGGCCGCCACCGCTTCGTCGACGGCCCTCCTCCGAGCACGGCCAGCGGCTCGGACGAAAGGGGGCGGGGGGCAGTGAAGGGGGCGCGCGGCGCGGCCATGGAGGCGTGGACCACGCTGGCGCTGCCCCGCGGGGCCTCCGCGCCCGCGGGCGCCTCGCCCCGCTCGCGTCGCCGGGGCGGGCTGCTCCAGCGGCTGCTCCGTGGCCACGGGCCATCGGCTCCAAGGTGGGCCCAGAGACTGACTGCCTACCCACAGGACCCCAGACTGCCCCGACCACCGCAACCCAACCCGAAGACCCAAATTTCGGGCTGGGGAGGGGGTACGGGTTCCATCTGTGTGTTTCCCATGTTACCCGACGCCCCACACCCCTGTGGGAATGGAAGGCTAATTGGTGCCTTCGGGTTGGGTTGGGGTGGTTTGGCGGGCGGAGAGTAATTGTGACTCACCTCACGTTGCCGGCGATGCTGGCGCCTCCCAGAGGCAGGGAGGCGCCAATGCACCAGGGGAAGCGCCCCGAGGCAGGCCCGAAACCAGCTGCACGCAGCAGATTTCGACCGCCCCCTCTTTCCCTGTCCCCCCGCTCGTCATCTGGGAGCACCAAAAGCCACGCAGGGTCAAGAGCTTGCACATGGCAGGGGTTCGAGAGGTCCCAATCCACGTACGTAGCGATCAAAAACACGCCGTCGCAGACAGGGGGCCTCGTCCTCGCTCTCTTCCTCCCTCGCATCCTCCTCTTGTTTTACGTAAAACTCACCCAACGTTCCCCCGTGGCGCTCTTGAAATGTAGATAACAACTATAGGGTACGACTCGGATCACGGTTCGCCTGGCGGGCGCCGCGGACATGAAATAAGATAAGGTCGAGAATAATACAGGAGCTGGCGCCCGCCAGGTCCTCGAGGTTGGCACTCACCTTAGTAACCCCCCCTATCAGCAAATAAAACCAATCCCCCAATATGTTCATTGGCAGTGCCAGCTCGGATGGCAAGTAGCAGCAAAAAAAGAGACTGCAAAAAATGGTGCAGCGTCGGCGACAGTCTCGATGGCTGCGCCAAGCAAACTGCTGCTGCTAGATATACAGCATGTCTCCCTCGATGCTAAGACCCACCTCCTCCTCGAAGTAGGCCCTTCAAACCCCCATCATAGCAGCACTTGGGATGCCGCCCACGCTGTGTGGTCAAAGGGAGGCGCAGTATGCAGTGGAGGCCAGTCCACAAGAAACCTTCCACAAGAAATCCAACCCTGAGACCCCAGGACGCACATGGATTTTTGGTGTGGGAATGTCACGTTCTCCATCGCACAACCGTCGACACCCAAGAAACCCAGGGCACCCTCGAGGCAAGCAGGGTGTTTCTTGGCATGGACCCCCCCCTGTACGCCATTTGTAGGCTTGCGTCGTACGGTGGTCCCTCTGTGCCAGCAGCCGGCCCGCTCTCTTAGCCAGCAGTGGGTCCGCTCGTCGGTTCCCGGGGGAAGGGGCCACCGTCACCGTGTTCGTTTTGGTTGTGCCAGGAGTGGCAGGGGTAGGCATGTGAGAACGAGGTGAGAAGGTAGGTCGGGTATGCTGCAAAGGCTGGCCTGTGCAGCTGGCCTGGATTAAATGTATATATATATATATATATATATATAAAAAAAAAGAGTAAATGCCGCAGAGGCTGGCCTGTGCAGGCTGGCCGCTCTACTTGAGGTATGTTTGGCGAGCGTGCCCTTGCTGCGGGCCAGGGTTTTCTGGTTGACCCTGAGCCGTCGGATCTGAGTGAGGAGGGACCAGTATGGCCGATCGGAAGAATGAATGGAGTGCGGGCCAGAAAAAATAGAGAGGGCGGCTGACAAGTAATACTGCTGCAAAGAAGTATTCAGCTTGTACAACCTAACCGTGTACGTGGGCAAATTGCTCACGTGTTTGGCTGTGAGGACAGCCAACCTGTATGCACTTATGTACCTGCCCCTGGTGTGGGCAGGTGTTTTCTGGTTGACCCCAAACCGTCGCAAGCAAGAACAGTGTGAGGCAATCGGTATGTATGGCGCGTTGCCAAAATAGGACGCGTACTGCGACTGCTAGCAAACGGCATGGCCGTGAAATATTGCCCGAACGGTGGGTGAGGGGTTTTGGTTGACCCGTTCGTGGCTGAGAGAGGCGTACCACCAACCTGTCAAGAGAACGGGAGGGTGCAGGGTATAGGCGAGAAAAAGAAGACAGTGCGGCTGACAAATAGGACTGGTGCAGAAAAAAATACAGCTGGTGCACCACAACCGTGCACGTGGGCAGGTTGCTCACGTGTACGGTTGTGGGACAAAAAAACTAAGAACGCCAACCTGTATGCATTTCTTTATGTACCTGCCCATGTTGTGGGCAAAAATTTTGTGGTTGACCCCAAACCGTCGCAACAAATACAATGTGAGCCAAGCTGTATGTACGGCATGTTGCCAGGACGCATACTGTGACTGCTAGCAAGTGGCATGGCCGTAACATATTGTCCGAGCCGTGGGCAGGGAACTCTCTCCTCAACCTCCTCCTCCTCCTCTTCCTCCTCCTCCTCCTCCTCCTCCTCCTCGTCCCTCTCCTCATTCCCCTCCGCTCCCTCCCGCCCCGCCCCCCCCCCCGAGACATCCGGCGTCCGTTTTTTGTTCGAGACACGGGCCCCCGACCTCTGGACCCCTTTCCCAGGACCGGTGTGTGTATCCCGAGTCGTCTCTCGACGTCCCGAGGCCCAATGAGGGGCCCCGAGGGCCTGCGAGCAAACCTTCGTCTCGAGTGTTGCGCGACGCTGGACGTGTGGGTACCCAGAACCCCGACGTCATGATTGCTCTTAACGTCGACCCCCACAAGTCACGACCCATTCTCCAGGCACGGTTTTGCATCCTGAGTCGTCCTTGTTGGCAGTCATCCCGAGGCCTGGTAGGGGCCCCCAGAAGCCGAAGAGAGAGAAACTCCGTCCGTGGTGCCTCGTTCATGACCCGAGGGGGTCTGGGCTTCAAGAAGCCCGATGTCTGGGTATCCAACCCCTGTCCAGGAGAGCCCAGAATCGAATCGATGAGTTGGGTCGGCGATCGAAATGAATCGGATCGGCGCAAATCGCCAGCCGAGTCGGGATAAGTGGAATCGGCGGAAGTCCGCAGGCTACGATGCCTCCAATCATAAATCGGACCCCAAATCTGAATCCCAAGTCGAATCGAATCGGAATCGCAAGCCATCGCAATCGAATCGAATCGAAGCGACTCAAGGTTGGCGCCCTCCGAGCTCCTTCGCGAGCTCCTCCTGCGCCCTCCGGTCCTCCTCGTCGCGGTGCCGCTGCCCCAGGGCCCTGGGTAGAGAAGCCCCCCAGATGGGGTCTCGAAGCAGCGTCGGGGGCGCACAAGAGATGGGTTGCGGATCATCAATGGGCCGATATTCCACCACCACTACGGCAGGTTCGTGTCGTGCCGACCCCAGCGTTGGTTTTTGACACCGCGGGGATCGTTCAACCTTGAACGATCGGCCGTTTCCGCAACGTCCAATCGTTCAACATCGATCGATTCTGGGTCGCCAGCGGCGTTCAACCTTGAACGCCCACGCTGGGGTCGCCGCTGGTCGACACGACGCAAACCCACCGTACCTTAGGTAGGAGGGGGAGGAGGAGGACCTCCCTTCCTCCCCATCTTCCCTTTCCCCCCTCCTGGTCATGGTAGCAGTGGTGGAAAACTGGCCCATCAATCATGGCCCCAGCGTTACGTGCGCGGCCCAGGGGGGGCCAGGGGACGCATTGAAGTGAGGAGGGGCGCCATGAGATCGGGGCAGAGATCATGGCGCTGGCCATGATATTTGCCCCCGAAGTAGTCATCGCCCCCCTCTTCCTGGTCGCCCCTGATAGATGGGGTCGTGAGATTGCTCCGCATTGACGAAATATCGGCGATGCATCGGCGATGCATCCCCAGACATGCCCGCGTCGTGAAACACACACGGGGGATCCTTGGCAATTTTCGGCCGCCCTGGAGCCCTCGCTGGGCCACGAAACCGTCCAAAAACGGCTCGGGATGAAACGCTGGCCAACGGGAGGTGATCGGGAAATCTAGGGGGCCCGTATTGACAAAACTCAGGACATCCCATGTCCGAGTCGGGGCGACGTCGGCGCGGAAAAAAATGATTCCACATCGAGCCACATCGTCGACGCATCGGCGATGCGGCGCGATCGTCCGACCACCTCTGCTCGTGGAGAACCCCAAAAGTACTGGCACCTACTCCCCGAACCTCTCCCCGGATGCGGTTTGACCAGAACTTCGAAGCGTTTCGAACGGTGGCGACGAGGGCCTCCCACGTATTAGAAGAGCACACAAAGCCATAAGTATAAACGTTTGGCGGTCCGCGCGAATTTCGTGGATCTGCGGTGGACCCCCGTCCCTGGCGCGCGGAGCGCGCAGGGGGCGGCGCCAAAGGCGCCGCCAGGGGGTGCCCGGCGCGGAACCAAAAAACCCGCGCGGAGCGCCAAAAGTTCATGTTCATGGCATTGTTGTTTCTTCGGGGTATGGTTTTGTTCGTTTTCGAAGCTTCTGTTGCAATTCTGACGTTGTTACTTTATTCTTGGCGTGCTTTCCTTCTCTGAGCGCATCGGCGATGCGGCGCGATCGGCCGACCCCCGCAGTTCGGACCCATTTGCGGACGCCGGGGCCTCAGCACCTCGAGCGTGCCAGCCAGCCCTGGGGCGAGCAGCACGCCCGGAGCCTGCTGCCGCTGCACGGCCAGCCAGCGCATCCACCAGATCGCGGCCTCGCGAGGGGAGCAACAGTTGATGGACCTGTTTTCTACCACCGCCACCATAAGTTGGAGGGGGGAAAAAGGGGAGGGCGAGGACAGGACAGGACATCAGCATAAAAAGGGGTCAACGCTGAAACGCCCGCAAAAGGAGCTGCGGGGCACGACTTGCCAACCCCCTGCGGTTTTAGTATGCCGCGCACCCACGTTTCTCACGGGGCAGGCAGGGGGCAGACACCGAAGCTCAAGGGGCGAGTTCCGAGGTGGCCCCGTTAAGAAAAGTTCGTTGATTAAGACGAGTCCCGAAGAGTCAGCGCGAGGGGAACAGCTGCTTGCCTGTTCGCGTGCCCACTCCTTGAGGGACGCGCTGGCGCACAGGGTTCCCAAGTGCGGGGATTATTCGAACCCCTCTTTATTATGTGAGCCAGAGCTCATGCATTCCCAAGAATCCCCCCCCTCCCCCTCCACAGAAGCTCCAGCACTCCGAAATGTCCTCGCTAGTGCTCTCTGCCCCCCCTACGCCGAGACCGATGTTCCCCGCGCCAAACGCGTTCAGATTACGTTTCCCGCGCCAAGCGCGCTTGGAAATGCTCGACCTCTGCTCTTTCCGTCCTCTGCAAGTTCACACTTTCTACACCAGAAAATCAGGGGACGCATGCGGCACATGCAGAAAATGGACCAAGGACGAGAGACTGGTACACGAGAGGCAAAACTCGCTCAGCTGATCCTCTGCGCGTTCCCATTTTGGAAGAGCTTAATCTTCACGGGGTAGCAGTTGTAATGTGTCTCCCACGCTGGCAATAACTCCAATACTTTCCCATTCCGAAAGGGCGAATTCCATTTCTGGCAGGTGCCGCTGGAAGCCAATTGGCGCCGTAATTCATCCGCAAGAGAACAAGAAGACAATGGCCGATACTGTTCAAGATAATGTCTTAGATGCCGTCCGAAGTTCGTCCGTTGCGCTTTCGTGTCCTCTCTTGGATGACAAATCCTTCAACAACTGTGTCTTCAACCACTTTGAGGTCAGAGGGAGCCCAGGTTGGGAAATGTTGCCGGCCCCTTTGCCTCAATTTCCTACTCCTTCTCCACCTCCTCCGCACCTGCACAGTCCCTTGTGAAGCAAGCAGTTCTAGTACTTCAGCAAATTCTCCAGTGGACATCCCCCCTTCCGTGCACAGTGTTTGCAAAACGCTTTTCGTGACTCCTTCGTGAGTGCCTGTATAACTGAAGAGGAGGAGGAGGACGAGGAGGAGGAGGAGGAGGAAGAACGGGAGGAGGAGGACGAGGAAGAGGAGGACAAGGAGGAGGAGGACAAGGAGGAGGAGGACCCCCTCCTCCTCCAACTTATGGTGGTGGTGGTGGAAAACAGGCCCATCAACAGTAGAGGGGCCCAAGGACCCACGAATGAATGAATGGACACAAATCCTAGGAGCCCCCATAGTTTCCCATCTCCACTTCCCCATAGTTTCCCATCGTTTCCTGGGGATCGGTGGTGAATTGTGCCTGTGCGCTTTCCCCTTCCTGACAACACAGCAAACGGCACGAGCCCAGACACCCTGGGGATCTGGAGGGCCCGAGGGTTGGAGGCGTGCCCGACTGCTTCCTTTGCCTCCTCGTGGACATGGCTGGGCCCGCCTCGAAGCTGTCGTCAGAACGCACCCCAGGACAAGCCAGGGGGGAATCGCCGACCCCTGGACCTACGACTCCTGGCGTGGCGAAAACGACACGAGGAAACGCTTTGGCAGTTTTCGAAGTCGGGGTCTCAACAAATGCCCAAAAAACAAAATCACAAAAAGAATCGCCCCCATAGTATTTGTTGACTGCTTCTAAATACTCCTCCTGTAGGGGGACAAACCCGACTTAAGCCAAACCCGCTCAGAATCTGTCCCTGGACCCCTCCTGGGCTCCATGTGGTGATTGCCCGGATCCGTTTCCTGGGGCCCGCCACCGGCCCCCTGGTGGCCAACAAAAAGGCAGCAAAAGACCTTCCCGAACCCACAGCATCGAACCTGCCCGCCCTTCCTGCTGGCATTAGGTCGGGCATGCCCCCTAGAGACAGATTTTGGGCGAAAAACTGAAGATACATAGAAAATGATCCAAAAGTAAGCCAAACAGACTCAAAAAATCGTTCCCATACGATTTTGTTTACTATTTTTGTTTGACTATTCCTCGTGTGCAGGGACGTGCCCGACTTAAACCCACAGCCTCGAACCTGCCCGCCCTTCCTGCTGGCAAGAGCCAGTGCTTGGCCGCCTCAGACCCCAGGACGGGTGAGGCCCTCTCAAAGGCCACGCACGCCCAGGGATGACAGAAGACCGCTTGGGCACCCTCACTCCGAGGGTGACTGGAGTCGTCTTCTCGGGCCGCTCGTCCTCTTCTCCTCCCCAGACCCCGACGTCATGATTTGTTCCTAACGTCGACACCAAGGGTCATGACCCATTCCCCGGGACCGGCTTGTCATCCCGGATATTTTGTTGACGCTTCCGAGGCCCAGCAAAGGCCTCCAGAGGCCAAAGGTAGGCGAAAACATGGCGTCGTGATTTTTCACGACTCGAGGGGATCAGGGTATGATGCTTGGGGCCGTTCTCTCGCATCGCTTTGCGAGGCGGGGATTTATCCATACCAACCGCCTGGGAACCGACGTCCTGGGGCCCCGAGCGCCAGCGGGCGGTGGACATGGATATGTAGAATTGGGAACCGCGAGGCCCGAGCATGTCCACACCCGCCGCGATCCCCCAGGCGGTGGTTATGGATGAATCCGCACCTCGGCCGCTCGACTCTTAGCGGGCCCTGGAAACGACACGGCCGTTTTTGTTACCGGTTCCGTTCTGCCGTTTTTTTGCCAGTTCCGACGCCGTTTGTTTACCGGTTCCGTCGCCGTTTTTTGACCGGGTCCGGCTCCGGTTCCAATCCTGGAGCCGATTTTTTGCCGTTTCCGGTCGCCGCTTTTTTGCCGCTTCCATTTGCAAGGGACATCTTTTTGGAAACGGAAAAAAAACGGCCCTGCCGTTTCCAGGGCCCAGAAAGGCTTGACTTCTGTTCCTCGCCGCCTCCGGGTGCGCCGCGCCCTCGCCGGCGCCGCCGCCCAGCGCCTCCTGCGGCCGCGCGGCCGCCAGCGCCGGCGCCTGCAGCACGCCGTCCAGGCAGCCGAGGCCCTCGGCGCCTGGCGCGGGCGACCACAGCCTGGAGGGCTCCTGTATACCGAGGCTCTGCTCAGACGACGACGACGACGACGACGACGACGACGACGACGACGACGACGACGACGACCTCGACGACGACGACGACGACGACGACGACGTGGACGACGACGACGACGTGGACGACGACGACGACGACGACGACGACGACGAGGACGACGACGACGACGACGACGGCGACGACGACAGCGAGCGCCTCCTGGCCCAGCGGCCGCCGCACCGAGGGGGTGTTATTGGCAGGGGGCACACGTCGACTGGACACAGCAGTGAACCCAGTTACGGACGGTAGGCGTCGGCGCGCGCAAATTTTTCGTACCCGCGTCGATCGTTCAGCCTTGAATCGATCGCGGCCCCGATCGTTCGGGCGGCTGGTAATGGGGGGTGACACAACTGAGGAGTGATCTTCACCCCCCCCAATTGGGTCACCCCCCATGACCACCCGCCCGAGATCGTTCCAAGTTGAATTCAGTCCGGTCCTGTGGCGCAAACCCGTACCCTTCAGTGCTTCCGTGTATACGTCTGCCATGCTGAACTCAACCTCGAACGCCTTCGCCGGCGTCGCCGACGCGCCATCGTCGCACGAACCTATCGTAGCCCAAATCCCCTCGAGGCATGAACAAATCACGACCGTCAAATTTTCGCTGCTTACGGCCTCTGTCGGGCCCCCGGAGCGACAAAACACAACCCGGGATGACAGTGGGCTCGAAGCCTCTGAGGGTCGACGTTATGAGAAAAATCATGACGTCAGGGGTTGGGGGCCTGGGGACTCTCTGGGACGCTCTGAGGTAGACACCGAGGTTGTCTCTCAGTGGCTTTCAACTTATTTCTGGGGGGAGGGGGGTGGAACATTCGGGGGCCCAGCAGCGAGAACTGTTGGGCCGGGTGGGGCACGTCGGAGCGGGAGCGCTGCGACCGCCCCAGTGCGCCTGCGAGCAGCAGCATGCGGAGAAGCGGGTGGGGGCTGGGGGGGAGGCGAGAATGAGGAGGCCCTCTCCAAGGGCCGCGGGGCTTCTCAGAAGCCCGCGGGCCCTGTCGGAGGTGTCCTGTGTCTTCGGGGA